>CM064490.1:731144-1244118 GCA_032716605.1 Paralithodes platypus | reverse complement strand
GTTTCAGGCTCCTATTGATTCCCGGCGGAATGGCTGTACCCATCTAACAGTGTTCATACGGGACACGTGTTGTTTGTAGTTTTTTCGGTTTTGCAAAGCCAATATAAAACTAAGCTGTTGTTGTATTTCCTCCCCGGCGATCTTTTTACAAAGAAGTGGGGATAGGAACAATTGGGGTTAACTTTTAAACTTTAAATCACCCGGCGGGTGTAACCTGGAAGGGTGGGATGTCCGAATTTGCAAAATTCAGTTTAGTTGACCAGACAATTGAGGGATGCATTGTGTATCGCCTCCTTCAACATACGGCGCTTTAGGGCACAATTGGGGTTAACGTTTTTTAAACTAATATTCACACCCGGCGGGTGCTCCTTGGAAAGGTGGGAATGACGAATTTACAATTCAGTTAGTTAACCGGACAATTGAGGGATACGTTTTGTATCGCTGCCTTCAACATACGGCGATCTCAAAAGATACTTCGGGAGAAGTTAGATATCGTATATTTGTCAGGCTTCCCAGTTTTTTATCTACGAGATAATTCTGGGGCCGGCGTCTTTTTTAGTTTTTTTTTTCTTCCCAAAATTGAATCTTGAAACAAACACCACCGAAAAGACTTAATCAGTTATAAACGCCATGCTGGTCTTTATATATTATGTCAGAGGGTATTCATAAATCTTTTGGACAAATTAAGATATTTCAGTTTGTATCGCCACCTTCAAGGCGATCTCACATTTTCCAAAATTGAATCTTGAAACAAACACCACCGAAAAGACTTAATCAGTTATAAACGCCATGCTGGTCTTTATATATTATGTCAGAGGGATTCATAATCTTTTGGACACTGCGATCTAAAAAGATACTTCGGGAGAAGTTAGATCTCGTATATTTGTCAGGCTTCCCAGTTTTGATCTAAGAGATAATTCGTGGGCCGGCGTCTTTTTTAGTTTTTTTTTCCAAGATTGAATCTTGAAACAAACACCACCGGAAAGACTTAATCAGTTATAACGCCATGCTGGTCTTTATATATTATGTCAGAGGGTATTCATAAATCTTTTGGACAAATTAAGATATTCTGAAATCTTTTACTTAGGAAACCCCACCGCGTAGCGAGCTGTAGTCGTTGAGGATTACGTCTCGTTACCCGGCGGGTTATTTAACACTTGTGTGCGAACATGATTGGGGTAACCTTATGAGCATTAATTCCTGGAATTTTTTGTTTTTTCCAGAGCTGGGTCCCGGCGGGTCTATACAGAACCTGGAGTAAGTGTCCCACCAGTCTCTGTCATGGCTACCTTTGCCCCGGTTTTTGCTTTATGCATTACGCCCTCCTGTTCAGGTATCCCTATTTTTGCGCACACCCTTTGTATAAAATGTGTTAAAATGTCTCGTTTGCTGTGGGTTACCTTTCCGGCGTTTTTCTCGTTGCTCCGAGAACACCGTTTTTTGTTTACTGAGTTTTAGTCAGGATGACTAAAAATAGGTAAGTTACCCCGACGAGTTTGGTAGCTTGAGGGCTCTTCAGAAACTGCGTTTTCTGTGGTCGAGCCTGGGATCAGGCTTCCTGTGTTATTCCCGGCGAGGGGGGCTCCACACAGTTATCTAGGTGATCATGCTGACACCTGTTGGATATGGTTTTCTCGGCTTTTCAAAACCATTGAAACAATGCTGTCTGTTTGTTTGGTCTTTCCCTCCCGGCGACCTTTTTACAAAGAGGTCTGGGGCAGGTACAATTGGTTTGACATTGCATATAAAACCCGGCGGTTGTACCTTCGGGTGGTTATATTAACTGATTTGCAATTCGCGATAATTTGCCAAACAATTGATTGATACAATAGGGTATCACGGCCTTCAAGACGGCGATCTATGAGGGCTTCTGGGAGAAGCCGGATTAGAGATTAAGATAGGCTTAGACTTTTTATGGGATAAAAGGATGCCTGAATCTTACTAGTGTTTCAAGTGTAAAGGAATACTTGAAAGACTTCATCTTTAATAAAGATATGCTTCATCTTTATGAGGATTCAGAAGATATGCTTAAATCTTCTGGACAGGTAAAGATATGCTGAAATCTTTAATATGAAACTAAAGGAAAACGAAACGTAGTGGTGGAGTGCTACGGTTCGTTGCCCGGCGGTTTTGTGGCACATATTATTTACCATTTTTTGGGTGTAACCCTATGAGCTTTAATCCCCGGAAATTTCTCTCTCCAGGGCAGAGTACCGGTGTTGCACCAGGTGACCAGGTAGTTCCCGGGGGCGGGGTAGTTTTCCCCCAGTCTCTTCATGTCGGCACTTGAACCTCTCCTTGCTGTATGTTCAACGCTGTTAAGCTCAGGTATCCCTATATTATTTTTATTTGTTAATGAAATAATTTAATCACTGAATAATAATAAACATATATATTTTCTATGATTATATTATGATAATATTGTGTTTATTTATAGTAATTTATTTTAATACATTAAGTATAAATTAAATTAATTAGTATACTTTATGATTTTGCTCACCAGCTCTGCTTTAAAATGTGTTAATGAGCTATGGGAGCTTTTAATTATCATAAACCTTTACGGGACTCGGACGAGGGCTCCCATTCAGAGAGTATACCAAGCTCGCAAGCGAGGGACAGCCACAGCCAATGTGTATGGCGATATTCACAGTCCTGGCAGGACAGAATACATCCCTTTGTGACTCAACTAGTGCTGACGTCCACCGGGATGCCGATGTACCATCTTCTATCCCAGTTTTAACATGGCAACATGTGGAGGTCCCGGCTTCGGCGGGATCTTCCCATGATAAGCCAGACTTAACGGATGAAGAAACAACGATCTCTGGTCTCAGAGATGGAGGTTGAAGAGTCCAGTCACCTTCTAGGCGACTCTCAGGGTACTGTCGAATCTCCACGGAGTTCGTCATCGGCTAGGTATGTACCGGCGGAAGAGATTGATGGACTACTATAGAATGCACTTAATAGGTTCTTTGGCCCTACGCCGGTAACTCGTACTGTTCATACGGTGGATCCCGCGAGTCGACGAATGTGCGACCTCTGGCTACATCCTTTGCTTTAGCTAAAATACCTACCCATCCTCTTGTGTCAGATCCAATTTCCAATGTGCCAGGCACAGCAGCTCTCACTACTTCCAATGTGCGAGTCATATCAGACATATCTCCCCCTCCTTTAGACAAGGCGCCAGTCAAAAACAGGAGCTATGCCTCTTTTATACGGGCCTGATGAGTCAGGGGTAGCAATGTTACGAAAATGTTTTGGATGTTCAGATTAAGGCCATTCCAAGTTATTATAACCATGACTTTCTCTTCCCACCAAATCCCTCCAGAACACCATTCTTGGTTCTCTCTTCCGGTTTTTGGTGCCGGCGGAGTCCCCTCTGCTTTGTTTGACTTCTTGGCCGCCACCGCGCAAATAATCAATTTGTGCGAATTATAAGATCCCTTTAGCACGCCTTCCCCAGCTTACCTAGACCGTGAGTTTAGGTTAAGAGGAAAAGCGTTTAAACTGTTTTCGCAATATATGGTTCCCAGCAAGTAACAAAGTCTCTGTTACGCTCTTCTCAGGCAATAGAAGCCGCGGAAGTCAGGAAAGCCATTGAACTTTCCCGGCGCTTGCTTCTCCAGACTTCCATCCAAGTCTTTAGGAGATATTCGGACGGCCTTATTAGAGGCAGTTCGAGCAAGGCAGGATCTGAGGATGTTCTTAGTGAAGAACCTTCTTGACCGTATTGCCAGCCAAGTAGTTCTGTCTCCAGTTCTAACTCCTTCTTTGATTTCACCAGCAGTTTGGAAGACTGTTTTCAATTTGGCACAAGCATTCAAGCATGGTCCCGGCAAGCCCTGATGCCCTTGTTAGAACAAGGGATCGGGGTCTTGTGGTATCTGGGCGACTAACTGGTGGTGGCAGAAACAGAAGAGTTACGCATCATGCATGTCTACGTTACGTTAAACCATCTCAAATCTCTAGGATTCAAGGTCAACTTAGTAAAAGTCAAACCCTTGTTCCCTCACGAGTATTTCAGGGGATAGGGCTGGTCGAGGACACAGCTTCTCTCACTCTGAGAGTGTGGACACTCACAACGGATTTCGCAAAAACTTTTTATATTTTTCCACAGTCTGACTACGACACGGAGACTTTGGGAATCTCTAGTCGGTTCTCTCAACTGGGTTCAGCTAACTGTGAAGTTGGGCCGGTTGAAAGTCTAACGTTTAATCTTGGAGTGCAACAAATTTTTCCCACTATTACCGGCGGGGATAGTTTGGCCTATCCCAACGTTATTACACAATTTACTAGCGGTTTGGGCGACGAGAGAAATGTTGCACGCAGTCATGTCATGAACCTCTCCTCCGCCGTCGGTATGGGTGGACATGGATGCGTCAGGAACGATAGTTTGGGGCTTTTAGTCAAACCTCGGGCATCAGGGTCAAAGGTTTTGGTCCCATTTAAACATCTTCCACATCAATGTCAAAGACTTTCTAGTCCCCTTATCTGTCCTTCAAGCTCACGACTCTGCTTTACGGGGCAAGTCGGTGGCCTTCAGAATGGACAATCTGAATGCGGTTCACTGTATTCAGAAACAAGGGTCAATGAGAATTCGGAAGTGGCTAAACGTGTCAGCAAAGATTTTTATACTAGCCAACAGGCTGGACATTCATCTTCACGCATCTTATCTCCCGGGCGTAGCAAACGTCTGGGCAGACGTCTCAGAGACAAAGCACAACAGTAGAATGGGCGCTCTTGCGTTTGCGAAGCATTACCATCCACAATTGGATTTGTTTGCATCTGAGAAGACTCACAAACTCCCACTGTACCTCACCCGCCGGACGATAACGCCGGCAGGCGGACCAGACGCTCTGATGACGGACGGGAACAGGTTGAGTTCCATTTATCTATTTTCCGCCGCCAGACGCGTCTCTAATGTGCCACGTAGTCAACAAACTACAGGATTAGCGAGGCGTAGTCTCGCTAATCGCGCCCCTGTGGCCGGCGCAGTGTGGTACCAGCATTGGAACACGTGGTTGCCCGCACCCAGTGTCACGGTCCCATGGTGGCGTTGTTGTTCCATTTCAGAATTTATCTGTTCATGCAGAAATATTTATCTGAAAGTGATTTATGTGGGCGGGTTTTAAACTCCGCCCACCTCCCCGTCAGCTCATGCCTACCTGGTCTCTGGACAAAGCATTGTCGTTATTTTCGTTCCCGTATGTACCAAAGACTGCAGATTTTACAAAAGGGCAGTATTCCTTATGGCTTTGGCTACCGGGAACAGAGTATCTGAGCTGGCGGCGATGAGCAACACACCTAATTGCCTCAGGTTTGATAGGCTTCATGAGTTTATTCACATTGCTCCTTCCCCAGGATTCATAGCCAAGAATGAGCACAGTGAACACGTGTTTTCAGAGTTCACGGTGCCGGCGTTAAAAAGGGGGACGGTGCACCATCTTTTTTGCCCAGTGCAAGCTCTAACCAAATATTTAAGAGTGGCACCTCTAAAATCACCAGGGTGCTTTATGGGTCGCAAGTCCGGGTGAACGCTTGATGGAGCGTTCACTGGCTTCTCTCTTGGTCGAGGACTTTAAAGAGAAGAATCCCGGCGTTGTGGGTAAGACCCACGATTTACGCAAGGGGGCAGCCTCTTTACGTTTCCTTAATAATCTTTCGGTGGAAGTTATTAAGTCCACACAGTCGTGGGCCTCTAATCAGGAGTTTTTGACTCGATACTTTTCAGTAGCTCTGGACAAACCTTCCTTGCCATGTATAGCTTTACGGCAGAGGGTCTAGGTGGCCCTTTTAGTCACGTTTTGTTTAATTTCAAGAAAAAAGGGGGGGGGGAGAGTGCAGTCAGTGTGACATAGGACACCCTAGACCCCTCCGGAGTATGTGTGCGGAACATACGAGCTGTGATACTGTTTGTAGGCATTGTATTATAAAATTTCTCTAGTATTCATTGCAGGAAATTGTGCTAAAGGCCAATAGTAGTGTTACAACAATTCTTTTTGTAAGTAGTTTTAGCTGTGAAGCAATAGATTTTTAAGAAATCTCGGTAGTTGCAACTACGACTTTTACTTTTGAAGTATTTACTTCTGCATAAGTACACGAGTTCAGTACTTCTACGAAAGTACAAGAATTCATTTATGTTTGGTTATATTTTTAGGAATATATCCACTAGTTAATGGGGTTTATATGTGCACATGTAAACTTATAAGTTTTTAGTTTTCACCACTTACTTTAACCCTCCAGCCCAACACACAGCTGCATGCACGACCTCCCGAAATCCATCCTTCCGAATCCTCCCTTCCTCGCGAGGACAGAGTCCACCTGGCCAGGCTGAGATGCGGACACCATCCAGCTCTCCTGAGCTATCAGAAGAGACTGGATGACTCCGTTGTCGACGCCTGCCCGGGATGTAACACAGCACCCCATACCATTAAACACATCATAGAAGACTGCATTTCACACAACCACTTACGCCAACAACACAATCCACACTCAATGAGAGCTCTGTGGGAAAGCCCGATCGTGGCCATGGCCTTTCTCAGGGACTCGGGGCTGTTCGGCCAGGCAGCTTAGGGAACAACAACAACAACAACATCCCTCCAGCCCCGGGGGCTATAGCTTGCGACTGTGCTGCGGTACCGGGTGTTTTGACGGTCTTTGGGCTATGTTAAATACTCTGTAAGTCAATGAATATGGCATGTAATGTTGTGAATAAAAAAGAATAATGTTCCACAAACCTTCCTCTGTCGAATGGCGTTGAGTAGAGGTCTCTAGCCCCTCTGGTTGCATAATGGTGAGCGCGGGAAGACGAGTGCTTTTCGGCGGCAAATTCTTCCCGCGTTCGGACGCGTCGCCCCGGCCATGGCTACGACGCACCTAGCCGCTCGTCGCGCCAAAGTATTTATCTCCCTTAGACGATTTTAGTGTTTGATATTGAGAATGTGATGTTATTTGATATTTTTTAGTTATTTTGAGGCCAATTTATAAAATATGTTTTTTATGGTTTCACTGTCACTGATATTGCCTAATTTTCACTCTATACCGTACATTTTATTAGTAATGAGGTAGGTTATTGTTGTATTAGGCACTGATTATTCGTTATCACAGGTGTTTATTACTTTGGCCATCGTATATTAGGTCTTGTGTCACTTTCACTTTGACAAATATGCTTTAGAGAGTGCCACTGTCACTGATAATGCTCATTTTCACTCGATACCGTACATTTTATTAGTAATTGAGGTAGGTTATTGTTGTATTAGGCACTGATTATTCGTTATCACAGGTGTTTATTATACTTTGGCCATCAAATATTAGGTCTTGTGTCACTTTCACTTTGACAAATATACTTTAGAGAGTGCCACTGTCACTGATAATGCTCATTTTCACTCGATACCGTACATTTTATTAGTAATTGAGGTAGGTTATTGTTGTATTAGGCACTGATTATTCGTTATCACAAGTGTTTATTATACTTTGGCCATCAAATATTAGGTCTTGTGTCACTTTCACTTTGACAAATATGCTTTAGAGAGTGTCACTGTCACTGATAATGCTCATTTTCCACTCGATACCGTACATTTATTAGTAATTGAGGTAGGTTATTGTTGTATAGGCACTGATTATTCGTTATCACAGGTGTTATTATACTTTGGCCATCAAATATTAGGTCTTGGTCACTTTCACTTAGTTATATGATTTGTAAACGTTTTATATACAATTTATTGTGTCCTGTTTCACTGATTTATATATTCTATAGGTTCTAATCATATGAATGTCACTTGGGTATTACATATGTGTCACTTTCACATATTATTATGGTGTAATTGTATTTGTATAAATGTTTTCATAATACAGTAAAAGTCCGTTAATCCGACGACCGATGATTCGAATCTCCCAATAGTCCGAATTTTTCAATTTGAGGCCAAATCCGAATTCCAAGAAGTCCCAAAGTCCCCTTTTTGAGGCATTAGGCCACTCAAATGACACATAATGGAGCACACACATATCATATGTTCATGAATTCACTTTAAAAGTTTACCATTGTCATTGTAGCCTATTATCTACTTCAAAACATTCAGATTAATGGTCAAAGGAAGCTACTGATATAATCGTAAACACCTTCGTCTTCTTCTTCTTCCACATCGTCTGCTAGAGAGTTTGTTTTGCTCTTGAACGCATCCTTGGGACGCTCCGATGCGCTACTGGCTTGCACCGCATTTCTGCAAGCGCATTCAGTCTTGAGCTTGAAAACGTACCTTTGGACGTATTAGTCTTGAGCTTGAAAACGCACCTTTGGAATGTTCCGATACGCTACTATTTATAGTTCAGTGATCGGAGCATCCCAAGGGTGCTTTCAAGACAACAAGACAAGGGTGCTTTCAATACAATATAATATAACAGAGCACGTCACACAAAGGAAAATCACAAAAGGAAATTACAAAGAACCCCTCAGGGAAGTGCCGTTGTTAAGGCATTACTTCCCGAACCACATCTGATCTTCAAGGCAGATAAACTCCCTAGTAGACGGAAGAAGAAGAAGACGTTTATATCAGCAGATTCCTTTGACCATTAATCTGAATGTTTTGAAGTACAGTAGTTAATAGGCTACAATGACAATGGTAAACTTTTGAAGTGATTTCATGAACATATGATATGAGTGAGTGCACCATTGTGTCCTTTGGGGGTCCTAATGTCTCAATGTTTTCGTCATACACAGGTTCATAGGGGTAAAGTCCGATAATCCGAAAAATCCACTAATCCGAACGAGAGCCGGTCCGCTGCCCTTCGGATTAACGGAAGTTTACTGTACATGACTTTTGTATTACAATAAATTGGTTTACTTCCACTTTTTGCCTATATATATACTGTACATATTGTCATTATCTTTGGCACTTTCACTATGATTATTAGAACTCCAGCTTGGAGTGGTAATCAAAGAAGCACTCTAAAGCCCAGAGTGCCACCTTGCACTCCACACACTCCATGGTTGACTTTTTACCTGGCCTCGGCCTCACCCTGCTGTTGTAGCAGACATGGCACCGCTTTTGCTGTGTTCTTCCTGATTCATTCTGAGGCAGGGAACCAAGCCTGTGCCTAATCAAGTATTGAGCACACTGCAAGCGGTTAATAACGGCGGGCCCAGGATGTGCCACTGCCCTCTGTGGCGTAGCATACTTCTCCAGAAGCTCCGTCAACACCTGCTTTTGGAACCTCCGCAGGCTATTGAACTTCATGGGTGTGTTCGCATTCCGAAGCTTGTATATATTGTAGGCATTCAGAACTGACATGTCCACCATATGCAGAAAGAACTTTTTGTACCATCTGCACGAGGTACGCAAGCAGTCAATGAAGCCTATCTGCATGTCGGACTTGTCCACCAGCCTCATGTTGATGTTGTAGTCCAGGACAGCATCGGGCTTGGTCACCCTGGCCTGGGTGCGGCGATCCACCTTGCCAGTCTCCACCATTTCCCCCTTGTGGATGGTGGTCAGGAGGTTGACCTTCCGCTGGTCGTGCCAGTGGATAGCCAGAATGGGCCCCGACTTCTTCTTCAACACATCACCTTTTTTGGTCTTTGGAGGGAAAGGTGGCATGCCCTTCCTTTTCCCTCGTACTGTGCCTACAGTCCCCGTCTTGCGCTCATGCAGGTACTGTGAGAGAGTGGGGGACGTGTAATAATTATCCGTGTAGAGGACGTGATTCTTGTGAAAGTAGCGGTTCATCATGGCTTGCACCACTGCTCCGCCAAAGCCAATGAGGGGGTCCACAAGCAAGTCCCCTTCCTTCCCGCTGTAGACCAGGAAGTCCAGGACATAGCCAGTTTGGCAGTCGCACAGCACAAAGAATTTTATGCCAAAGCGATGTCTTTTTGAGGGGATGTACTGCCGGAAGCTGAGTTTTCCCCGGAACAGCACAAGAGACTCGTCAATGACGACCTTGCGGAAGGGCTTGAAGTAGGAGGTGAAGCGTTCTCGCATCATCTCGTACAACATCCTAATCTTCCACAGCTTGTCTGGGAGGTGGACATCAAGGTTGGTGACAAGATGGAGCGCTGCGAGGATATCATGGTACCGGTCGCGAGACATATATTTCCCGAAGGCAGGGGTGGATATCAGATCATTGGTGATCCAATAGTCAGGCAACCTATGCTTCTTGACATGAGGCATTAGCATGGTGAGTGCCAGGAACACCATGAACTCTTTATGAGTCACTGGGGTCCACTGCCTCATGTGGCCCTTGGTCACTTGCCCAAAAAGTGGACCTGGAATTGGTGCTGCTTATTTGTCTCTTTGACAACATAGCCTACCACCTCCTCATCAAAGAAGGCCTCAAATAGTTCGTGTGGTGGAGCATTGGGGCCTGCAGGAAAATTGGGGGTAATGCCTGAACCCTCCAGTACCTCATCAAAAGCTGGCACATCAGGGTTGTATCCATCCCCATCAACTACATCTTGCCACTGAAAAACGTAGAATGGGTCTTGTCTATGCTGACGAGGAGCTCCAGCTGGTGGCCCAGCACGCCCACGGCCAACTCGGGAGGCGCGCGCCCTAGGGCGGCGAGGGCGTCGGCCAGGGCGGCGGCCAGCACGATGGGCAGCACGACGCCGGGCCAAGCGGATGGGTCGAGGGTCGTCGATGTCCATATAGTCATCGTCAGAGTGGTCATCTTGCCCTGACGGTGGACCTATGTAATCATGGCCAGAGTCTTCAGAGAGGTGCCCTTCATCATCAGTGGCCCCCACATAATCTGGCGGGGAACCAGTGATGCGTGGGCGGCGTGCGGGTGGGCGAGGTGGGGAAGGAGTGGCAGGTGAGGCTGTGTCCCCCCGAGGTCCCGGGCTCCTTGGCCTGCGACGAGTGACAGAAAGCAATGTTTCACTGTCACTAGGCCCAGGTATTGGTGATGCGAGCTCAAAGACTTCTTCAGGAAGTCATGTTGAAGGCGGGAGAGGTGGGGAGGACCGTGGGGAAAGTTGCGGGGACGTATGGCTGGGGCCGGCAGGGGTGGACGCAGCGGGAGCCTCGAACAAAACTCTCTTACTTTTCTTATTTTTTTTGGTATATTTCCTACCTTTCCCCTTTTCGGCAGCAGTATGTCTCCTGTCGGTGGACCTAGGAGGCAAATAGGCCGAAAGTGTGGGGTCCTCAACCCTTGGCAATGGTGGGGGTGGTGGGGAAGAATGCGGGGCATCCGGGTCATCTTGGGTGGCGTGGGTAGATAAGGGAGACAATGGCGGACGAGAAGGGTCACCACGCTGACCCTCACTCACAGCCTCATCCTCACCAAGTATTTTTGCTTGTTCCCTAGCTGCCGCGGCCGCCTTCTCAAGTATTTTCTGCTTATACAAGTGTAGTTTGAAAGGCGATTTACCTGGGGAAGGGCTTGGAGTCGTGTCACTTATGCGAAATTTGGTGAGTGACCTTGAACTCTCCCACTCACTCACTCTCTCAAGTTCACTGTCTTTAGGTAAACCAGCTTCCTCAACAACTGGTACATCACCTTCATCACTGTCATGTTCTCTCGCAAATCCCAGGAATTGCTCTTCTTCTCACTCTCAGGCCATAATCACTCGACTTATAATTACTGGAGTCGTCACTGACTATATCATCAACACTATACTTGGCATCAGCACGCTCATATAGTCTCAATGTCGTCACAATACCTCCGGGAGATAACACATTTAGGCGATGGCGTCGGGGTAAGGCGCGACGAACTAGCAAGGGCGTCGTAGGAAGCACGGTATCGGACACAGCGGAATCACTATTTGGCGTACTGTCCATGATGGCTTCGGGGTAGATACTGTTGCTGTGGCGTCGTTTACGCCGGGTGGCGCCACCTACCGTCCCATGATACCAAAAATGTACGCGCGGCATTCGAAAGCACGCATGCAAGCAATGGGCGTTCAAGAGCCCTTCCGGGTTGCGCGGACTGAGGTTGTTATGGGCGTTCAAGAGCCCTTCCGGGTTGGAGGGGTTAAGTGGGGTGCCTTCTTAACTAGCAGATCTGTGTACAGAGTCTCAGAGTTAACCCTTTTTCAAGCAGGCTTCTTTGAAGCACGCTCCTGCTTGTACCCCTTTTTGAAGATTTAGGCTGTATAAAGTTTATGCACCCGAATATATCTTTTTTACAAAAGTAAGAATACTATGTGGTTGTTTGATTATCTGCTTTTCTAGAGTTATGATATGATTACGAATGTCCCCCTCCAGTCTTAGAAGTCAGGCATGTTCGTCAATGATGAAGGGGCCACTAATAAATTATAGGTTTGACTCCTGTAAGGAGATAAAGAAAACCTAATATTTAGTAGAGGCCTCGCAATCATTGACGACTGGAGCCCTCCCGACCATCCCCTTCCCATTCGTTGATGTATTAAGGATTTTGGTTTACTTGATATGTCAGTGAAGGAAGAATGACGCCTGAATCAGCGTCTGGTCAAAGATCCACACAAGTACATCCACGATATGATGGGAAGCTTATTGGATAAGTTATTCTTATTTTCTTTTTGTTTTTATTTTTTACGAAGTTTTTTCGTAGTGAGAACCCAATTCATAATGACTGAAGCCATGAGTGAGGTCGCGTGCGCTCATGATGAAGGCTCCTCAGTTTTTAAAATGCTCTGCGCTGTAGATTCAAACTACGGCGGATTAGTGTTTGAAGAGGATGCCTTATGTAATAGGCATGTTCGTCAATGATTACGGGGCCACTACTAAATATTAGGTTTTCTTTATCTCCTTACAGGAGTCAAACCTATAATATGCCCCTTGAAGACAAGACCTCCAGACCTTTTAACCAGGGCCTTCTCCAAATTTGGGGTGAATAGGGTATCCTAACTTGGTAGTTCGCCCATGTTTCTCCTGATTTGTAATACAGACATACTTCCTGACAGGGTACACTATGGGGAGAGGCCCTTCAATGTTTCCCCTTATATTAGAAAGCCGAGGCGCTGCACTAGGTGCCAACGATTCAACCACAGTGTGAATTTCTGTCGAAGCACTATAATCACCTGCTCCCGCTGTGGGGGTCAACATGAGAGACTGGACTGTATGAGACCTGTCCATTGTGCCAATTGCAATGGTTCCCATGAAGCCTATAGTGTGACCTGCCCGGAGTATTTGAAGTCCAAGGAAATATTAGGAATTATCGATCAGGAGAATATCAGCCCGATGCAGGCGAGGGCGAGGGTCATCGGTGGTGTGAGGTTAGCTGGTGGGCTTTCCTATGCTGGGGTAGCCAATCCTCAAAGGGACGCTTCTCGTTTACCTTCCGCTGAACCCACTCCTCGACCCACCTAACGACACCCGACACATGTACTCGCCTCTGTGCCAACGAGTTTGGGAGTGTCTACCAGCAACAGGTTCAGCCTGCTCTCAAGTGTGGGATCAAATCTCCCTGCAAAACTGATTCTTGATGTCCATGTCTAGGGTTCTCCGACTCATTCGTGCGGCTCCCGGCAAGCTGTGAAGCGGAGGAGACGTAGGGGGGGCTCTTCAGATTCTCCCCATCTGGCAAGCCTTATTATAACTTCTCTAAATCCAGCAAAATGAGCCTGGGACAACAGGCCTCAGGTACAGTGCCATGCAGCTCTAAATCACAGACTTTATTACATAAATGCCAGGGATCTACTGATAAGGGTGTGAGCAATACTACATCCTTGCCTCCCCCGACACGCCTTGATATGCCCTCTAATCCTGACTATATAACCGTCCTCGACACTATTCCTGATGGTGACTCTCCAGGAGAATGCCCTTTGCATCCCCCTGGCCCTGATGAGCCTATAGATATTCCTCTCCCCGAGGATACAAGCAAATTACAACCCAAGGATGGACCCTGTATTTTGAATGTACTGTAGTTGAAAATGGAGATCATACCATTACTACAGTATGAGTTACAATATCATTCAGTGGAACATTCAGGGGTATGCACTGACAGAATATGTCAGTGGTTACCAATCAGCTTGCGTTGCCCTGAATGAAACTAACCATAATTTTAGACAGTTTAATGTTTTTCTAATGATGATGCAGATCTCGGCACCATAATGGGTGCTGCTCTCTTGGTGAGGAGAGATATTCCTTACCAAGAATTTCCGGTTCAAACCAAATTGCAGGTGGCAGCTGCACGACAAACCAGCTATTAGCCCAAGATGGGTCCTCTGCAGGGCCGATTGGGTAGGCTTCCGAAGAGACACTGATAAGGACTATGAGCACTATGGTGATGTGAACGATATGGTACAAGATCTGTTACTCACAGTTAATGCTGCTGCTAAGGCTAATATTCCGAAATCTTCTGGAACTTTGAAGTATTCTCCTGTGCCTTTCTGGTCTCCTGAGTGTACTAGGGTTAAGTTAGCGTGTAGGCGTTCGTTTAACCGCTACAAACCAGCTATTAGCCCAAGATGGGTCCTCCGCAGGGCCGATTGGGTAGGCTTCCGAAGAGACACTGATAAGGACTATGAGCACTATGGTGATGTGAACGATATGGTACAAGATCTGTTACTCACAGTTAATGCTGCTGCTAAGGCTAATATTCCGAAATCTTTTGGAACTTTGAAGTATTCTCCTGTGCCTTTCTGGTCTCCTGAGTGTACTAGGGTTAAGTTAGCGTGTAGGCGTTCGTTTAACCGCTACAAACCAGCTATTAGCCCAAGATGGGTCCTCTGCAGGGCCGATTGGGTAGGCTTCCGAAGAGACACTGATAAGGACTATGAGCACTATGGTGATGTGAACGATATGGTACAAGATCTGTTACTCACAGTTAATGCTGCTGCTAAGGCTAATATTCCGAAATCTTCTGGAACTTTGAAGTATTCTCCTGTGCCTTTCTGGTCTCCTGAGTGTACTAGGGTTAAGTTAGCGTGTAGGCGTTCGTTTAACCGCTACAAGAACAACAAATCTCTTGCGAACAAAATAGAGTTCAAACGTTGCAGAGCAGTGAGGAATAGGACATACATGGAAGCCAAAAAATCATCCTGGATGGGTTACGTTAACTCATTCAATTGTCACACTGCGCAGAGTACCGTCTGGTGAAAGATTCGTCAGATTGAGGGCAAACCGTATCCTCGTGCACCTGTTTTGCATTATCATGGTGAAAAGATCTATACCCCCAATGCGGTTGCTGATGTTCTGGCGGATACTTTTGAGTCTGTTTCAAAGGCTGACCATTACTCTGCTGAATTTCAGCGGTATAAGAAACGGGAAGAAGAGAAGCATCTTACTTTTGACGACATTGAATGCTATGATTATAACAATGACTTCACTATGCAGGACCTGATGGAATCTGTTGCCCAGGCTAAGAATACAGCTCCGGGCGATGATGGCATCCATTATGAAATGGTCCGACATTTACATGCCAAGTTCTTATCATTCCTACTGTCCATTTATAATGTCATATGGACTACCCATGTCTTCCCAACATCTTGGAGACATACAATTGTCCTTGGGTTTCCTAAGCCGGGAAAGGATCATACTAACCCCCAAAAATTACAGACCTATTGCGTTGACCAGTTCCCTCTGCAAGTTGGTCGAGAGGATGGTGAATTCTAGGTTAATATTCCTTCTGGATGATCATCTCTCCCCGTTCCAGTGTGCTTTCCGGAAACATAGATCTTGTTTAGACCCTATTTTATATTTAGATCACCATATTCGAGTGAGCTTTGAAAAGAAGCTCCATTTGACAGCGGTGTTCTTTGCCCTTGCAAAGGCCTACGACACTACCTAGCGTCATGGTATTCTCACAATACTCTTACAACTGGGGTTTCGAGGTAATATCATGTACTTCATTAAAAACTTTCTATTGGATAGGACGTTCCAGGTTCAGATGCACAATGTCTGTTCTCAGCTGAAGGTACAGGAGGAGGGACTTCCCCAGGGCTGTTACCTTAGTGTTTTCCTCTTCCTTATAGGTATTGATGATGTGAAGAGATACCTCCCTGAAGATGTATACTTCACCCTTTATGCTGATGACCTCAGCATATTTTACATGGGGAGGAAGATGGCTCATATAACACGCAAACTTCAGATGGCACTAAATAGGATTAAGAGATGGACAAAGTCAAATGGTTTTCAATTTTCCACTCATAAAACCTTCCAGTCCACTTTTGTAGGCCAGATAGGGGGACTCTACGTCTTCATGATGAACCCATTCAGTTCAAAGATGAAGTTCGGTTCCTGGGTGTTCTTTTGGAGTGTCGTTTATCGTGGTTACCGCACATAAAAGATCTAAAGGCCCGATGCTATCGCTCAATGAATGTCGTCAAACGTTTGGCTCATATGTCTTGGGGTGCTGACAGAAAGTTGCTACTACAGCTCTACACAGCTTTCATCCAGTCAAAGCTTGATTTTGCTTGTCAGGTTTATGGCTTGGCCAAACCTAAGGTACTTCAGATGCTTGATCCAGTACTTCATCTTGGCACCTTAGCATTGCTGCCTTCAAGTCGTCTAGGACAGGCAGTTTATGTGTGGAGGCCATTGGAGTTCCACAGGCAGTACCTCCTAATGAAACACTATCTAAAGTGCAAGCAACATCCTAAGCATCCTATCTGCCGCACACTCTTCTCAGCTGAGGGTCTTTTTCACAACCACTCGGCATGGAAACCCTTTGGTTTGGATGCAGCTAACCTCATTGATGAAGTTCTGCCTGAGGGGATCGACATCTGGGATTTTCCGGGGAGTCCAGCTCCTTGGAGCATTCCCCCGCGTGAATCATGTAGGGAATTCAACAATATTGTGAAGGGCGAAACACCTACGCCGATCTACAGGTCTTTGTTTTTTCAGCATGCTAGCAAGCATGCAGAGGACACGAAGGTGTACACAGATGGTTCTAAGAGTGTAGATTTTACGGCGTATGAAGTGGTGACTGAAGGGGTTACTTTTAGCCGACGCCTCTTTCCAATTGCCTCTATTTTTTCAGCAGAATTATCCGCTATCCTATGGGCACTCAAGATGATTGGGAACCTTGAGGGGAGTTCCTTCGTGATTTGCCCAGATTCTAGAAGCTCTCTCGATGCCCTACAAGGGGAATTCCGTGGGGGCCCAATACTTACAGAGATAATGAAATGGCTGGTCACACTTGCATCTCGACATAAACTGGACACCAGCGCATGTTTCTTACAGTTTCTTACAGTAGATCCTCTGGAAAAAGGCAAACTAGGCCTGTGTATCCAGCTCAGTACCAGTACTTGCACTGTTGCGGTCGTTCACGGTGTTGGCGGCGGCGGTAGCAGTCGCAACATTTTTACTATTCTGTATTTTTGTTTTATAATCAAACTTCAAATCTTGTCTTCCCCATGCTTTATCAAGATTACTTTCAAACTCCCTTATTGATTCGGAATCGACTACATGTGGGAATCCATGGAAATGAGGCTGCAGATTCTGCAGCTAAGCATGCTGATATCTTTGATGATGACCTCCAGTTGCCCTACAATGATTATTTGCCTCTCATTAAGTCTGCTGTATTATCTAAATGGCAGGCTGAGTGGTCTGACAATGTACTTGATAGGCTAAAAGAGATCAAACCATCTGTAGAACCTTGGCACGAAGCTTGTTCTAAAGTTTGTAGGGAGGAAACTGCTCTTGCTCGCCTCCGCATTGGCCACACTAGACTCACTCATGGTTATCTCATGGAAAGGACAAACCAGCCGGAGTGTACAGATTGTGCTGTTCTCCTCAAAGTTAAACATATCCTGATAGAATGTCCATCTTTTCAATGTCAAAGGGATAGGTACTTTGGAAATATTCGCAGACCGCTCAGCCTGAGAGCAATCTTGGCTGAGGGCTGTTCCTTTTCTGCAGAAAGAATTTTTGCATTCTGCAAAGATGTTGGCATATTGGGCAAGATTTAGTAGTTTTAATTACAATCCATTGTCTCCCTTTTTATATTTTTAATTTTGTAATCTTATTCATTATTTAGGTTTACAATATGCCACTTTTAACATTTTTATTGACACAGGGTATGGCCTCCCTCAGTGGGTTACCCCTTTCTTACAATTTCTCATATTTTATGTCAACTCCTTACCTGTAATTAATATCAACCCTTCTTGAATGTTTTACGGCTCTTTCAGCTGTTTGGCATAGAGCCATGGTATTTGTTCTAAAAAAATAAAATAAATGTACACCGACATCTTTCGGTATATACCTTAAGAAATTATCTCACGGCCATTAACCCAGCAAGTGATGAAACACTAATAAGAGTTTTACCGCTGTGCTGCGGAACTCCTCATATAATCCAAGGCCTAAAAAAAAAACATTTAAATCAGCCCAGTATCATTAATTTTTATTTTTTATCTGTATTTTTTATTGCCCCTTGGCCATGCCAAATATCACTCCTCCACATCCCCTCCTTCCACCCTTCCCCCCCCCCCCCCCACCACCCCCTTCAATTATTACCTATTATCTCTCCTATTCCCCTATTTCGTAGATATATTTCGTGCTACGACAGTCTCGCTCCAGCCGGCGTGAAGGCTGACTGGCTGACAGGCTGCCTCAGCCATATGTTATGTAACTCCCGGCCTTTATCGCCGATTTTGACCATCCAAACGCTGTTTCCACTTGTTTTATTGCTCTAACAGGTTAATACCTTTATAATCAACGTAAAATAGGTGCATATGGATAAGTATTAATGATATTTATGGTACGATGACGATTTGAGTGAAGAAAACAGCCTAAATACCTCCGCACAGGGAGGGGTGGCCAATACCCCACCTACGCAGCGGAGAGGTTAAAGAGCCATTCTTTGACCTGGCTTGACTCCGCCTTTCCTCTAAAGATGGAGCCGGTTATCTCAAGGCATGTTTTAGGCTCAGGGCACCTCGAAGGTAATTGCTCCCCCAGTGGTCCCTGGATCGAGTTTTAACAAGGTTAGCCACTAGTACATATTCTGTAAAACCTTCCTTAGCTAAACTGACAGAAAAATATGTCTTCCTCCTACTCCTAGCACTTGCCACACCTCACCGAGTGTCAGAGCTAGCAGCAATGTCTAGTTCTCCCAATTGTTTGCACTTCCAGGCCCAAAACCAAAGTTTAACTATAGCCGCAGCTCCTGACTTCCTAGCAAATAATGAACATGAGGGACACATTTTTACTCCATTTACTATTCCTGCCTTGCAAGAGGGCACACGGCACCACTCCCTTTGCCATGTTCAGGCATTGCACACTTCCATTAAGGCCACAAGACTGTTGGTTGCTTCACACCTGTGGATCTCTCCAGATGTTCAGACTCGCCTCTCGGAGAGTCACCATGCCTCCATGATTGTCAATGTAATCCAAGCGGCGGTACGCCGGGCAATGGCCAGGGCTCACGATGTCCGGAAATGGGCAACTGCGGTCCGCTTTCTGAATAATTATTCATTAAAGGATATTTCCCAAACGGGAGTTTGGTCCTCTCATAATACCTTTCTATCACTTTATTTGTCTGTTCATCTGGAGAGACCTTCGGTCCCATGTTTTAGGCTCAGGGCACCCCGAAGGCAATTGCTCCCCCAGTGGTCCCTGGATCGAGTTTTAACAAGGTTAGCCACTAGTACATATTCTGTAAAACCTCCCTTAGCTAAACTGGCAGAAAAATGTGTCTTCCTCCTACTCCTATGCCAATCTCATGATCCATAAGATGAATTTTGTTACAGTGTCTGGTTATGCTTTCCGCCTTCTGAATCTCCAGAAGAAATAGGGGGGGGGGGGAATGTAGACCATGACTAAGTAATAAGTCAAAGAGTTTTCTTCTATAATGAATAAGTATTAATTGTATGTGCTGAATAAGTATGAACAAATAGTTTATTTTTATACCAATACTGTACAAGAAAATGTGTCTTGTATCGTGCTAATTTTGTACAGCTCGAGGAGCATTGTAGTATGGAAATGTTTTTATGACATTAAAGCATACTTTCATATATATTTTTACATCTTGTTCTCCTTAACAAAGTTTGATTCAGTAGGAAGACAAAGGGTTTTCTTCTATTATGAATAAGTATAAGTTGTATGTACTGAATAAGTATGGACAAATAGTTTATTTTTATACCAATTATTATGTTCTATCCAACAACCAACTCTACTCCTAAAATCGATTAATGAAATATTACAAACACATGTGGCAGTCCGTGGATTCGAACCCAGGACGCTCGCACCGAATATCAACACCTTATGCATTACACCACGAAGGCAGTTAAATGAATGGTGGACACTACCTACGATTTATTATGAAACTTCGAATCCTGCATATCAATCTAAGCATGTACACACATCCCAACTGCAACTCATGTAGGCTATGCATATGTGAATGGAAAGAGCAATTAATGGGGCCTTAACCACTAGGGAAGGCCTCTCGATAAATTACTCCTGAACCAATATAAATTACAGTATTATGTTCTATCCAACAACCAACTCTACTCCTAAAATCGATTAATGAAATATTACAAACACATGTGGCAGTCCGTGGATTCGAACCCAGGACGCTCACACCGAATATCAACACCTTATGCATTACACTACGAAGGCAGTTAAATGAATGGTGGACACTGCCTACGATTTATTATGAAACTTCGAATCCTGCATATCAATCTAAGCATGTACACACATCCCAACTGCAACTCACGTAGGCTATGCATATGTGAATGGAAAGAGCAATTAATGGGGCCTTAACCACTAGGGAAGGCCTCTCGATAAATTACTCCTGAACCAATATCAATTATTATGTTCTATCCAACAACCAACTCTACTCCTAAAATCGATTAATGAAATATTACAAACACATGTGGCAGTCCGTGGATTCGAACCCAGGACGCTCACACCGAATATCAACACCTTATGCATTACACCACGAAGGCAGTTAAAAGAATGGTGGACACTGCCTACGATTTATTATGCAACTTCGAATCCTGCATATCAATCTAAGCATGTACACACATCCCAACTGCAACTCACGTAGGCTATGCATATGTGAATGGAAAGAGCAATTAATGGGGCCTTAACCACTAGGGAAGGCCTCTCGATAAATTACTCCTGAACCAATATCAAATATTATGTTTTATCCAACAACCAATTCTACTCCTAAAATCGATTAATGAAATATTACAAACACATGTGGCAGTCCGTGGATTCGAACCCAGGACGCTCACACCGAATATCAACACCTTATGCATTACACCACGAAGGCAGTTAAAAGAATGGTGGACACTGCCTACGATTTATTATGCAACATTGAATCCTGCATATCAATCTAAGCATGTTGTACACACATCCCAACTGCAACTCACGTAGGCTATGCATATGTGAATGGAAAGAGCAATTAATGGGGCCTTAACCCCTCCAACCCGGATGGGCTCTTGAACGCCCATAACAACCTCGGCCCGCGCAACCCGGAAGGGCTCTTGAACGCCCATTGCTTGCATGCGTGCTTTCGAATGCCGCGCGTACATTTTCGGTATCGTGGGACGGTAGGTGGCGCCACCAGGCGTAAACTCCGCCACAGCAACAGTATCTACCCCGACGCCATCATGGACAGTACGCCAAATAGTGATTCCGCTGTGTCCGATACCGTGCTTCCTACGACGCCCTTGCTTGTTCGTCGCGCCTTACCCCGACGCCATCGCCTAAATGTGTTATCTCCCGGAGGTATTGAGACGACATTGAGACTTTATGAGCGAGCTGATGCCAAGCATAATGTTGATGATGAAGTCAGTGACGACTCCAGTAATTATAAGTCGAGTGATTATGGCCATGAGAGTGATAAAGAAGAGCAATTCCTGGGATTTGCGAGAGAACATGACAGTGATGAGAGTGATGAAGGTGATGTACCAGTTGTTGAGGAAGCTGGTTTACCTAAAGACAGTGAACTTGAGAGAGTGAGCGAGTGGGAGAGTTCAAGGTCACTCACCAAATTTCGCTTAAGTGACACGACGCCAAGCCCTTACCCTGGTAAATCGCCTTTCAAGCTACATTTGTATAAGCAGAAAATACTTGAGAAGGCGGCCGCGGCAGCTAGGGAACAAGCAAAACTACTTGGTGAGGATGAGGCTGTGAGTGAGGGTCAGCGTGGTGACCCTTCTCGTCCGCCATTGTCTCCCTTATCTACCCACGCCACCCAAGATGACCCGGATGCCCCGCATTCTTCCCCACCACCCCCACCATTGCCAAGGGTTGAGGACCCCACACTTTCGGCCTATTTGCCTCCTAGGTCCCCCGACAGGAGACATACTGCTGCCGAAAAGGGGAAAGGTAGGAAATATACCAAGAAAATTAAGAAAAGTAAGAGAGTTTTGTTCGAGGCTCCCGCGGCGTCCACCCCGGCCGGCCCCAGCCATACGTCCCCGCAACTTTCCCCACGGTCCTCCCCACCTCTCCCGCCTTCAACATGTCTTCCTGAAGAAGTCTTTGAGCTCGCATCACCAATACCTGGCCCTAGTGACAGTGAAACATTGCTTTCTGTCACTCGTCGCAGGCCAAGGAGCCCGGGACCTCGGGGGGACACAGCCTCACCTGCCACTCCTTCCCCACCTCGCCCACCCGCACGCCGCCCACGCATCACTGGTTCCCCGCCAGATTATGTGGGGGCCACTGATGATGAAGGGCACCTCTCTCAAGACTCTGGCCATGATTACATAGGTCCACCGTCAGGGCAAGATGACCACTCTGACGATGACTATATGGACATCGACGACCCTCGACCCATCCGCTTGGCCCGGCGTCGTGCTGCCCGTCGTGCTGCCCACCGCCCTGGCCGCCGCCCTCGCCGCCCTAGCGCGCGCGCCTCCCGAGTTGGCCGTGGGCGTGCTGGGCCACCAGCTGGAGCTCCTCGTCAGCGTAGACAAGACCCATTCTACGTTTTTCAGTGGCAAGACGTAGTTGATGAGGATGCATACAACCCTGATGTGCCAGCTTTTGATGAGGTACTGGAGGGTTCAGGCGTTACCCCCAATTTTCCTGCAGGCCCGAATGCTCCACCACACGAACTGTTTGAGGCCTTCTTTGATGAGGAGGTGGTAGGCTATGTTGTCAAAGAGACAAATAAGCAGCACCAATTCCAGGTCCACTTTTTGGGAAAGGTGACCAAGGGCCACATGAGGCAGTGGACCCCAGTGACTCATAAAGAGTTCATGGTGTTCCTGGCACTCACCATGCTAATGCCTCATGTCAAGAAGCATAGGTTGCCTGACTATTGGATCACCAATGATCTGATATCCACCCCTGCCTTCGGGAAATATATGTCTCGCGACCGGTACCTTGATATCCTCGCAGCGCTCCATCTTGTCACCAACCTTGACGTCCACCTCCCAGACAAGCTGTGGAAGATTAGGACGTTGTATGAGATGATGCGAGAACGCTTCACCTCCTACTTCAAGCCCTTCCGCAAGGTCGTCATTGACGAGTCTCTTGTGCTGTTCCGGGGAAAACTCAGCTTCCGGCAGTACATCCCCTCAAAAAGACATCGCTTTGGCATAAAATTCTTTGTGCTGTGCGACTGCCAAACTGGCTATGTCCTGGACTTCCTGGTCTACAGCGGGAAGGAAGGGGACTTGCTTGTGGACCCCCTCATTGGCTTTGGCGGAGCAGTGGTGCAAGCCATGATGGACCGCTACTTTCATAAGAATCACGTCCTCTACACGGACAATTATTACACGTCCCCCACTCTCTCACAGTACCTGCATGAGCGCAAGACGGGGACTGTAGGCACAGTACGAGGGAAAAGGAAGGGCATGCCACCTTTCCCTCCAAAGACCAAAAAAGGTGATGTGTTCAAGAAGAAGTCGGGGCCCATTCTGGCTATCCACTGGCACGACCAGCGGAAGGTCAACCTCCTGACCACCATCCACAAGGGGGAAATGGTGGAGACTGGCAAGGTGGATCGCCGCACCCAGGCCAGGGTGACCAAGCCCGATGCTGTCCTGGACTACAACATCAACATGAGGCTGGTGGACAAGTCCGACATGCAGATAGGCTTCATTGACTGCCTGCGTACCTCGTGCAGATGGTACAAAAAGTTCTTTCTGCATATGGTGGACATGTCAGTTCTGAATGCCTACAACATATACAAGCTTCGGAATGTGAACACACCCATGAAGTTCAATAGCCTGCGGAGGTTCCAAAAGCAGGTGTTGACGGAGCTCCTGGAGAAGTATGCTATGCCACAGAGGGCAGTGGCACATCCTGGGCCCGCCGTTATTGACCGCTTGCAGTCTGCTCAATACTTGACTAGGCACAGGCTTGGTTCCCTGCCTCAGAATGAATCCGGAAGAACACAGCAGAAGCGGTGCCATGTCTGCTACAACAGCAGGGTGAAGCCGAGGTCAGGTAAAAAGTCAACCCTGGAGTGTGTGGAGTGCAAGGTGGCACTCTGTGCTGTAGATTGCTTCTTTGATTACCACTCCAAGCTGGAGTTCTAATAATCATACTGAAATTGCCAAATAAAATGACAATATGTACACTATAATTATATATAGGCAAAAAGTGGAAGAAAACCAATGTATTGTAATACAAAAGTCATGTATTATGAGAACATTGATACAAATACAATTACACCATAATAATATGTGAAAGTGACACATATGTATATACCAAGTGACATTCATATGATTAGAACCTATAGAAATATATAAATCAGTGAAAAAAGACACAATAAATTGTATATAAATCGTTTACAAATCATATAACTAAGTGAAAGTGACACAAGACCTAATATTTGATGGCCAAAGTATAATAAACACCTGTGATAACGAATAATCAGTGCCTAATACAACAATAACCTACCTCAATTACTAATAAAATGTACGGTATCGAGTGAAAATGAGCATTATCAGTGACAGTGACACTCTCTAAAGCATATTTGTCAAAGTGAAAGTGACACAAGACCTAATATTTGATGGCCAAAGTATAATAAACACCTGTGATAACGAATAATCAGTGCCTAATACAACAATAACCTACCTCAATTACTAATAAAATGTACGGTATCGAGTGAAAATGAGCATTATCAGTGACAGTGACACTCTCTAAAGCATATTTGTCAAAGTGAAAGTGACACAAGACCTAATATTTGATGGCCAAAGTATAATAAACACCTGTGATAACGAATAATCAGTGCCTAATACAACAATAACCTACCTCAATTACTAATAAAATGTACGGTATCGAGTGAAAATGAGCATTATCAGTGACAGTGACACTCTCTAAAGCATATTTGTCAAAGTGAAAGTGACACAAGACCTAATATTTGATGGCCAAAGTATAATAAACACCTGTGATAACGAATAATCAGTGCCTAATACAAAATAACCTACCTCAATTACTAATAAAATGTACGGTATCGAGTGAAAATGAGCATTATCAGTGACAGTGACACTCTAAAGCATATTTGTCAAAGTGAAAGTGACAGAAGACCTAATATTTGATGGCCAAAGTATAATAAACACCTGTGATAACGAATAATCAGTGCCTAATACAACAATAAGCTACCTCAATTACTAATAAAATGTACGGTATCGAGTGAAAATTAGCAATATCAGTGACAGTGATACCCTAATAAACATATTTTATATAATTGGCCTCAAAATAACTAGAAAATATCAAATAAACATCACATTCTCAATATCAAACACTAAAATCGTCTAAGGGAGATAAATACTTTGGCGCGGCGAGCGGCTAGGTGCGTCGTAGCCATGGCCGAGGCGACGTGTCCGAACGCGGGAAGAATTTGCCGCCGAAAAGCACTCGTCTTCCCGCGCTCACCATTATGCAACCAGAGGGGCTAGAGACCTCTACTCAACGCCATTCGACAGAGGAAGGTTTGTGGAACATTATTCTTTTTTATTCACAACATTACATGACATATTCATTGACTTACAGAGTAGTTAACATAGGCCAAAGATCGTCAAAACACCCGGTACCGGAGCACAGTCGTAAGCTATAGCCCCCGGGGCTGGAGGGTTAACCACTAGGGAAGGCCTCTCGATAAATTACTCCTGAACCAATATCAATTATTATGTTCTATCCAACAACCAACTCTACTCCTAAAATCGATTAATGAAATATTACAAACACATGTGGCAGTCCGTGGATTCGAACCCAGGACGCTCACACCGAATATCAACACCTTATGCATTACACCACAAAGGCAGTTAAAAGAATGGTGGACACTGCCTACGATTTATTATGCAACTTCGAATCCTGCATATCAATCTAAGCATGTTGTACACACATCCCAACTGCAACTCACGTAGGCTATGCATATGGAAAGAGCAATTAATGCAATTAATACAAGATTTTTTCTTTTTTCTTGTATCGTGCTAATTTGTACAGCTCAAGGAGCATTATAGTATTTTTATTTTATTTTATTTTTAAAGAGACAATGAACGGAGGAAGGAAAAACACAGATAAAACAAAAAGGTCCATGTGCCTAAAGGCATCCTCCATTCATAAAATGTTTGTAACAACTGGATTTAAACATTTGTAGATTGTAAGTTTGTGGAAAGTTTGTGGAAAGTATGGAAATGTTTTAATACATTAATGCATACTTTCATATATATTTTTACATCTTGTTCTCCTCAACAAAGTTTGATTAACCCTCTCACCACGGAAGGGCTCTTGAACGCCCATAAAAAAGCATATAACAGGTACCCGGAAGGCCTCTTGAACGCCCAGTGGTTGAAAGCCTGTGAGCTTCGTGTGCGAGGCGTCGGTCCGACGCATGTAAACAACAGCCGGCTGGACCGACGCCCCGCATCTCCGGCCACAAGAAGGAGAGCGTCGCTTGTTCGTGTGTGCCTGTATGTTGTTGTTAAGTATCGAAAAGTGGTGTAAAGTGGCTGTTTTGGCCATAAAGTTATCTCCAATGAAATCATCATCACAGCTCAACCAGTTGACTTAGAGAGCTCTACTTAATGCCATTCTACAGGTAAATAACACAGCTACGCTTGGGGATGCGCGGGAATGCGGGAAGCAGTCTGATTAACGAATATACGGTAGCCTAGCCTAGACGTTTTTCGGCCAAAACACCCGGGTTTCGAGGAATATATATATAATACATAGCCGGGGCTGGAGGGTTAAGTAGGAAGACAAAGGGTTTTCTTCTATGATGTATAAGTATGAGTTGTGTGTACTGTACTGACTAAGTGTGAACAAATAGTTAATTTTTATACCAATGCCAGCAAATTTTTCTTGCTAATTTTGTACGGCTCGAGGAGCATTATAGTATGGAAATGTTTTATGAAATTAAAGCATACTTTCATGTATATTTTTACATCTTGTTCTCAACAAATTTTAAGTTATGACTATTCTTCCTTCTTTCCTTCCTTATGAGGCTTCCCAATATACCCGCCTCTTCTTTTACTAATAATTTTAATTTTACCCGGTGTCAGCCTATCTGTTAATTGGTTCTCTCTGTACTGTATACGTTGAGCATCTGATGTCCCACCTCTGGTCGTGATATTCTAGGCTCTTCATCATTGACAGAGAGAACCAATACTAAATTATGGGTTTGACAACCCAAAGGGAAGGAAGGAAAACCTTCTATTTAGTAGTGGTTCCGTAGTCAATGACGCCAAGGTTCCCACCCACCTTCCCCTTCCCATGCACATGCCCAACTTGATATCACTTTTGAGGCAGATAAACACGCTAGAGAGTGTGGCAAGGGAAGCATTATGACAACACAGCAAGATGGCTGAGGCACCGGGAGATTTGAAATGATAAATTCTTTTAAATTTTTATTTCTAGTCGTATTCATTTTTCAATGATGAGCCCTTGGTAAGATTTAATGGGTATTAACCAAGGATTGTTTTTATCCTATATACGCAACGGTTGTGATAAGAACTCCGGGTATTCCCGAACGGGTCCCGGAATCTTGACCTATTATATAGTAGTGTATTGACTCTTCGTCATTGACTACGGAACCACTACTAAATACAGTGGAGCCCCCACCTTAGCTCCGCATCTGTTCCGCAGAAATCGAGCTAAAATTGAAACAGCCAAAATCGGGGCACTGTTCTTATGGGGAAAATTCTAATCGGTTCTGAGCTCATTTTAAAAGTTGCACTTTTTCCCAGTTTTAGCCTATGAAAACATGTTTTTTGTCTACTTAAAGTAGGCCTAAATCTTATGCATTGTAAATAATAATGTAGACATGGCTAAATAACAGTCCTAACCATAAAACTTGGGTGCATTATAAATACTGTAGATTGGGGGCATTATTTCTATCATGGGAAATTTTTTAGGCCTAGGTTCTAAATTCGTCCAGTCACCCCACAAGTACCCATTTCGCCCCAAATACATCCAATAAATACATATAAATACATATAATGAGAAGATTACTTACCACACAGACTTTATTTTAAATCATTGTCGTATTTAGCCTAGCCTAACATCGTTTAGGCATATTTCCACCTCTTTCGTCTGACATGGACTGGCTCTGTGTTTTGAGCATGAATTTCCTTCATTGCTACCACCAGGCCCACCATCCCTATCACCAGAAGTAGGCAACTAGAGGTTATAATTAATGCGAGAGATAAGGGGTTCAGGCACAAAAAAGCTTGCAAACGGTTGTTTTGTCAACACAGATACGAATGGACTGTAAGGCGTAAGCGTCTGCTTAGTGATGGCGGCATCTTGCGCATTTTACGATCGGATTTCGGCAAACACCTGGCAGATTCTTTTAGTTATGTTAAACTTTTTTTATTGTTTTTGTTTGTTTTCTCGAGTTTTTCATTATTTTTGCTCTTTTGTCGGGTTTTGGCTGGGATTTTTGTGCGAAGAATGAAGTTTTTTGAGCGAAAATGGAAATTGGGAATATTTGGTGTGTGCCGCGAAATTTGAAACAGCGAAGACTGCTGTGGCGAAAATGGGGGCTCCACTGTAGAAGGTTTTCCTTCCTTCCCTTCGGGTTGTCACACCCATAGTTTTGCCATGGCTGAGTCGACACACTGGTCGGGTACATTGAATTTCCTTATGTAATACAATGTTCGCACAAGAGGCGTCAGTGTTGTTAACCCACTGAGCACCAGCTAATTAAAAATAAAAGTACACCCCAGGACCAGCAGGTTGTAAAAAAAAAAAAAATCCAGAAAACACCTGGAATAGGTTAGAAATTAAGGAAAAACCACAAAAAAACCCCAATCCCCTAGGTCATTAAGGGGTCCTACGGGGCGCCCGAAAGTCGAAATTACAAGAGGGTAAATGGGTAGGCAAAAACATGCAAAAACATGTTTTTGCGCGCTTACGCGCACGTGGTTGGACTTTGAAGGTTTTCAACCATTGGCATTGTTGCATGGGATACTTACGCAGTTCCCATACAAATCCGAGCCCTCTAGGTGCCATAGGACCGGAGTAATTAACTGCGACGCACCCTATGCAGCGCTGGGGTTTAGGGTTACATATGTACATTGCTGACGCATAACGTGCGTCACTGGTCCTCAATGGGTTAATACAGAGAACATGGAACAATCACTTCCCGTGTCTTATGAGTGGCAACTCCTGGCACTCCCTATAAGAACACCATCTGAGGTCTCCCGGTGGAGGTGTGGATTCCTGGGGAACAAGTCGTGCCATCCTGGCAGATGAAGGACCTGGGGTGAAGAACCCCACAAAGGATAGATCCTCCTCCGGTTCCGCCGGTGACTGTCCAGTAAGTCTTGTTCGCTCCAGCCTGGAGGACACTTGACCTGTGATGGGGGTAATAACTCTTTAATACCCAGAATCTTATTGTGTTGTAAAACAACATAAATCTACCCTGCTGGTATTAGTTAGTGCCTAATCCTAGGGTTTAAGTTACGTTGTCTAACGTTAAAACTTAAGGTTCTAGGAAACGATTAGAAAAATGTCTTTAAATCTTACCCGGAGGTACTGAACTGGAAAAAAAAAAAAAAAAATCAAAACCTCCATCAGTCTTAATTAATAACCCTAAGTTGCATTAACTAACGTCATAACTTAAGGGGACTACACACTCTCCGACACAAAAAAATGAATAAAAAAACAAATATTATATCTTTCATCTCGATACTTTTAGGGTATAATCAAATTATCAATGCCGACTTTGTGGGAGCATGAGAATGTTGTACGTCATGACATCACGACGTCATGATGTCATAACTTTCTGCGGTCTTATTATTTGTCCTAGAGGCACCTGCTGTTACATGTAAATACTCTAATACCATACGAAGAGCGTGTAATTTAGTTTTTCTTAGAATTTACAATACATCAGGAGATATCGAGGTCATAAAATGTACGTCGTGCGCGACGTCGCGACGATCGCGATTTTGTTTAATAAAATTCCCCCTGATGCTCAAATTTTTCACTTTATCGAAGAAAAAAAATTGCATGATGAAGGCACAACCAATATGTGTTAACATTAGCGTTTACAAGCAGCTCCAATACAATACAATTGAGTACTTACACTTGGAAGTTGCCAATATATATATCTATCTATCTATTGCCCGACGCCGTGATCCCCGAAGGGGTGGCCACGAACGAACCGCCCCCATACACCTCTGTCCCTGGTCAGTCGACGTCCCTCCCCCCAACCAGCACCACCTTCGTTATATACTTCCTCACTCCATCCTTCCACCTCTCTTTCGGTCTACCTCTCCCTCTCTGTCCTTCCACCTCGCTTTCGTACACCCTCTTAGTCATTCTCTCGCTTTCCATACGTTCCATATGGCCTAACCATCTCAAGTTGTTCCTTTTCACACTATCCAGCACATCCACCTCCACACCACACCTCCTTCTTACTTCCTCATTAGTCTGTCTATCCCTCCATGTAACTCCGCACGCACTTCTTAAGTAATTCATTTCCACTGCTCTCACTCTTGGTCTGAGTCTCTCAACCAACGTCCATGCTTCGCTTCCGTAAGTCAGTGTCGGGATTACCACACTGTCATGCAAGGACTTCTTCACTTCCATACTGACCACCCTATTTCTTGTTACTGCTTTCAGCGTTCCTACAACCCTCTTCCCCTGTTGTACCCTCTCCCGCACTTCTTCATCCATAGTCCCATCTTTACTCAACACACTGCCCAGATACTTAAAAGAGTTGACGATCTCCATAGCCTGACCGTTCAGCTTCACCTCACACTCTGTGGCTTCACCCCTTTCGAAGACCATAACCTTGATCTTCCCCGCATTTACCTTCAAATTCCGTTTTTCGCACACTGTTCCAAACTCATTTACCAGACCCTGCAAATCTCATTCATTATCACTCATCAGAACTGTATCATCCGCAAACAGCAGTATAGGTAGCTTCCACTCAATTCCCTCCCTTCTCAGCGATACACCAATATCCACCGCTCTTGATAGTATTTCTTTCATAACTCCATCCATACAGTATATACAGTAAACAACCACGGGGACATCACATACCCTTGTTTCAAACCAACATTCAGGTCAAAGAACTCGCTCTGCTCACTCTCCACATGTACTGCCGCCTTTGCACCCTCATACATGCTCTTCACTGCTTTCAGCAACTTGCCATCTACTCCGTATATTCTAAGTACTTTCCACAAACCTTCTCTATCCACTCTGTCATAGGCCTTCTCCAAGTCCATAAAGGCAACATACACCTTTTGTTGTTTCTCCAGATATTTCTCCACAACACAATTCAGGGTAAAAATCTGATCTACACATCCTCTTCCCTTCCTAAAACCCCTGCTCGTCGCCTATCCATTTCTCCGTTCTCACTCTCACTCTCTCAATCACTACCCTACTGTATACCTTCCCTACTACGCTTATATATGGTGATGGGCTGGTCTATCAGAGTGAGAACTGAGCAATCTCTGCCATACCCATAGCTTACTCTGACTGTTCCTTTTACTTATATATTTTCTAGATCTCAAGTGACGGCGTCTCTAACGTGGATTGACCTCCCAATCTACCAAGATTGGAAGCCAAAGCGTCACATTTTTCCCTTGCCCCTCAACTTTCTCTTCATAACTGCTGAGGGACACAGGGCCCTGGGTGGGGCTTTGGTTTCCCGGGCATTTCCGCACCCTCCTCAGCTCCCCGCCATGGAGTGGCTTCGGTCACCCAGGCTTTATTGTGGTCGGCGGGGAGGGTTCTGTGGGGGCGCTCGGTTATGGCCTTGGCCTTGCTCAGGGCCTTGGGGCTGTTCGGCCAGGCAGCTTGGGGAACAACAACAACAACAACAACTACGCTTATATATGATTGTGGGAAATCGCAGACGAAAATAAAATATATATAACATCTCAATTATTTGGTGTTGTGTCATGAATTAATGGCCAAGTTACTCATAAAAACTAAGTTTTCTGATTTAGGTATTAGAAGAAAACATAAACTAGTCAGTAATTTAGGGTAAATTAGGATTGTTCTATATATAACCTCCTATAATACGTATCATAGGTGTATGTCAGTGGTTTTTTTTTTTTTTTTTTTTTGAGGGGGTATTGATGGCATAGGGGTGTTTATGCCCTCTTATGTTATTCTCCATTGTTGAAAGAAGCATTTTAGACCCCCCCCCCCAAAAAAAAAAAATCATGACATATTGGTTGTTTGTGTCGGGGGGGGGGGGGGGGGGTCATATGGTTGTTTATACCCTCCTATGCTATTCTCCTATGTTGAAAGAAGCCTTTTAGAAAAGAAACAAAAAATATCATGAAATTTTGGGCTGGGGGGGTGTGTAGTCCCCTTAATCCTTCCTGCCCGGGCAGCCTTTCTAAATGACAGCACTGAGAGCCCGGGGGATATGGCCAAAAAAACGACGTAATAGGCTAGCTGTATCTTTGTTATTTTAACTGCTAGAGAATTCGCACACATCTCAAAACGTAGTCCTGTTAAAATCATGAAATTTTGGTTGTTTGTGTATGGGGGGGATGTCATATGGTTGTTTATGCCCTCCTATGCTATTCTCCTATGTTGAAAGTAGCATTTTAGACAACAACAAAATATCATGAAGTTTTGGGCTTGGGGGGTGTGTAGTCCCCTTAATCCTTCCTGCCTGGGCAGCCTTTCTAAATGACAGCACTGAGAGCCCGGGGGATATGGCCGAAATTTTTTGTAATAGGCTAGCCGTATCTTTGTTATTTTAACTGCTAGAGAATTCGCACACATCTCAAAACGTGGTCCTGTTTCATATCTGTAAACTGGCATTGAGTAGAGCTCTCTAAGTCAACTGGTTCAGTTGTGATGACGATTTTCGTGGAGAGAGATTCGATGCGATGTTAGCAATATCGTACATTTGCAGACACTAATCTCGTCATAGCATACAACAACATTGATCCAACGTCTCCTTGTTTTCGGAGGTGTGGTGTCGCAAAGACAGGCTTTGTTTACATGCGTCGGATGCACAGCTTTCAAAACACGCTTAACCCTCCTGGCCCGGGCTAGCTCTCCTAATGACAGTGCGGCGTACCCGGGCGATCTGGCCGAAAAAAGTCTAGGCCTAGGCTACCGTATTTTGGTTAATTTTAACTGCTAGAAATTTCCCACGCATCTATAAATGTAGTGCGGTTTCCAATCTGTAGACTGGCATTGAGTAGAGCTCTCTAAGTCAACTGGTTCAGTTGTGATGATGATTTTAGTGGAGAGCATTTTCAGGCGATGTTAGCAATATGACGATCTTTTCACTACTGAAACAACGACATACAGACATACAATAACAAAAGAGTCTTCTCCTTCTTGTTTTCGGAGGTGCGGTGACGCAACGATCGGCTTTGTTTACATGCGTCGGACGCACGGCGTTCAGACCAAGCTGAATAGGCTTGAAAGCTTACTATCTCCTGAAAGGACACCCGGGCACCTGCCCTTATTTCGTGGTGTCCTATTAAAATGACACCCGGGCCAGAAGGGTTTAATAGGCTTTCAAGCTTACGGATTCTAAAATGACACCCGGGCTCCTACCCATCTGCCGCGGTATCATTTTAAAATGACAACCGGGCAGGAAGGGTTAAGGTCTAAAAGACTAGATAAGAAAATCTTTTCAAATCTTACCCAGAGGTATTAAATTTGTATTCTTACCCGGAGTTTTCAATTAAAAACTTACATATAAAGTCAACCCTCTGGTAGCGCGCGTTTTGGAAGCGCGGTTTCGGTGGGATGCGGTACACCCCAATATTCCAAAATTTATACTAACGCGGTCAACACTTACACAGACGCGGGGTTTGGCCGGGCGGTTTCTATCTCGTCGGGCGGGTGAGGCTCTTCCGTCTCCCTACCTGGTCCTGTGACGTCACTTGCGGCTATTCCGGGTATGTATTTCCCTCCTCGGCGTCCTTCTCCAGTCAACCATTGTCCGCCCCACCTACCCTACCCCCCACCGCGTGTGTTGTAACATCGACCGTAGTTCCCAAAGTGCTTTTTTTTTTCTGTGACTTTTACCTCGCCACCATGCCACCCAAGAAGCACCAAACCTTTACGTACGCACAGAAGTATGAGATCGTGAAAGAGTTAGACAAGGACAAGAGACAAGCGGAGTTAGCTAGACGAAATGAAGTGAATGAAAGCACAATTCGTACCATTTGGAAGGACAGAGAAGATTGTTAAGGTTATGAAGGGAAACCCAACAGAGGGTACTCAGTCATCGATTAAAGTGGGAAATGTTATCCTGAAGAAGACGGAGAAGCTGATGTTGTGTTATATGGAGAGGCAAAAGAAAAACAATGTGCCAATAGATAGAAGAATGATAAGAGAAAAGGCGAAAAATTACTATGCACAAGTGTCTCGACTTAACAATGTTCAGAACCCCAAACCCTTTAAGGCATCGGCTGGGTGGTTGATGTCCTTCACTAAACGAAACAAAATTAAAAATGTTTGTATCACAGGAGAGTCAGCATCTGTAGACCATGCTGCAGCCAACAAATTTCCTGCTTTTTTAAGGGAGGTTATTGTGGCCGGTGGTTACAACGCAGATCAAATTTTGAACTGCGATGAGTCTGGAGTTAATTGGAAGAAAATGCCCCAACGTTCCTATATTGCTCGGAAGGAAAAGTCAGCAAGAGGCTATAAGGCAGCAAAAGAGCGTGTGACTATCTTATTGACTTTCAATTCTTCCGGAACATGCAAGATGAAGCCTCTAATTATCCGTCAAGCAAAGTGCACAAGACCGTATCGCAACATGGACATTTAAAAGTTAAACGTTCATTGGATGAGCAACAAGAAGTCCTGGATGTCGTCAGCATTGAGCCTAGAATGGTTTGATAATTATTTTGTAAAGAACTTAGAAACATTTTGTACAAGGCAAAACATTGCTTTTAAAGCACTGGTATTGCTTGACAACGCACCAGGACATTCCAAATTGTTGATCGACCGCCACCCAAATGTTAAAGTGATGTTCATGCCCCCCAACACTATGTCCCTGCTACAGCCCCTAGACCAGGAGGTGATAGCGTGCTTTAAGGCTGGGTACGCAACTAGAACTTTCCAGATGCTCGACAATGCCACTGATACTCAAGAAGAACTGCTACAGATGTCTGATGATGATTCAGCCTCTGACTCTCCCCCACCACTCGAAGAACTACCTGCCCCTGACTCTCCTCCACCACTCGAAGAACTACCTGCACCAAACTCGCCTCCACAACAATAACAACAACAGCCAACACCCGCCAACGGAGCAGCTATGATAATTCACGCCTTTTGGAAAAGTTTTCATATTAAGAAGGCAGTGGATACGATGGTGGAAGCGTGGGCTGATGTGACAAGAGCTACAATCCACCATGCCTGGAGGAATGCTCTAGAGGGGTTACCTGGGCACAAGCTGGATTTACCTGATGAACCAGTCAGGCTTGAAGCAGTGGTAGAGAGAGCAGTTGAGGTTGCCAGACGTGTGCCAGGGATGGATGAAGTGCGGCCAGATGATATCCGTAGCTTGACTCAGCCACCACAGGAGCTTGATGCTGAGGACCTACTTCAGGATTTGGAGGAACAACAGCAGGCAGAGGAAGAACCCCGAGAAGAAGATGAACCCCGAGAAGAGCCTAAAACTCCTGGTTTACTGGAATTAATAGAATTGTCACAATGCCTCAGCCACCACATGAACAACTTTGATCCCAAACATGACCGTTCAGCACAGATAATAGCAAGCTTTACTGCTGCCATCCAGCCGTACTTTGACATGTTTCACGACAGGATAAATGCACGCCAGCAGACACGAATAACAGATTTCTTTCGTGAATGTGCGGAGCAACGTGAACAAATGGCGAGTGACTCAGAATCAGACTCCGACCCACAGCTACCAGACGATCTACAGTCGGTTGTATCAGATCCCGAATACAGTGGGTTCGAGGACTCTGATACTGAAGCTGGGGAGGGACCACGCCTTAGCAACACCTGGCTGGACGTGGGGTCGGCAAGGGCTATCAGACCATCAACTTCATCGCAGTGACGGCGATGGATTGGGGGGAGGGGACGGGGAGGATGCAACACTTCATTTACTCAGAGGTAAGAGTTGTTGCAATGGGCAAATAAACCCATGCACATCATTTTACGTTTATGCATACAAATCACATGTAACCTAACCTCTATAATTGAATTAATTATTATAACATAGGCTTCTATGGAGAAAAAGTGGACTTTGTGGAAACCCGCAGAACACCAAGGTATACCTTTAACATGTAAACATATGGTTTCGTTAACACGGTTTTAGGCAACACAGAACGTTGCCAGAGCACATAAGCCGTGTTACCGGAAGATTGGCGGTACTGTACAGTAAACCCTTCATGCTCGCGGGTTTCTTACTCGCGGATTTGATTACTCACGGTTTTTCAACCCTTGGGATTAATAATAATGAATAATGAAATATAATTTAAAAATGGAAAAGTAAGGAGTTTGAATGGCGCAGACTGCCCCTCTGCCAGTTCCCGCCATTAGCTTGTGTTTACCTGCTCTCGTCGGTACAGTTCCGTGCTATTGATTTCGTATATCTCGTCAACATGGCCAACAAACATAAATCTGGTTAGCCTCAATCAAGCGGGAAAGGACCAAAGATGACCAAAAGGCACATGAAAGTGATGACTTTAGAGGAGAAAGGTGAATTAATCAATAAAATAAAGGGTGGCATGTCGTACGCTGTGTCGTCTGACCTAGATGAACTCGATGATCCTGCCCCCCCCTCTCCTGCTGCCAACGTGGACGACTCTCAATAAACATCGCACATCTATTTAACATTACTTACCTTAATTTCTTTGTTTGTGCTCTACTATTCATTATAGTTAATCATACATAATCATTAAGCTGTTATGTACCAGGGTGGGAGGTTTATGGCCTAGGAATAGACAAAAACATGTCACTCGTAAGTATCGATCGGTAACGATTGTTTACATTTATACAGTAGGCCTACTGTACCCTATTACTAATCTTTTATACACCTGTAATATACAATCTATACTATTTTGTATTATTTGCATCCATAATTATCATTATCATTCGAGCAACAAAATCCATTTTCTTTATACTGTAAGCCTATTTTCGGGACGGGATGGGTAACTAATGTCATGCTCGCGGATTTACGATACTCGCGGGTGTCTCTGTTCCCTAACCCCCTCGAGCAGGAAGGGTTTCCTGTATATGACTTACCCGCAGGTATAGCTCAAAGTCCGGATACGGGTTGAGAGGGAGCCCCACTTTCAGGCCCGGCTCCCAGCCAACCCGGAATTTTGTTAGGGAGCGCGGTGCCCCTCCGACCCACTTTCTGGAAAAATATTTCCGAGAACTAATGCTACAAAATAACGGAGGTTAGCTAGTGGATAATGTGCTCATTAATAATATAGCTCGTGCTAAACCACTAATGCAACAAACCCCTACAATCAAAAGACCCGGAGTCAGTTGATTTGTATATCTTCAAAGGTAACTACCGGGAAGACCTCCCCACCCGGAGTTACTAGTAAACTCTTTAACCCCTCCAATCCCAGCGACGGCTAGGAGCCGTCAGTAATGTACTTTCCTTGTAACTGCCTGTACAAGGCTGTACCTGGTAAGTTGAAGGTAAAGAAACAAATTACTAAATTAAGAGTTGATGCTAGGACGTATGAAAATGTATCGGACATGTGTGAGGTAATGAATAACGATAGATGTACTCCAAGTAGACCGGGAGTTTGCTGAAATGGATGGAGAGCTATTTAACAGATAGGGAAATGAGGACCAACATTAGAGGAACTTACTCATCGTGGCAGAAAGTTGAGAGTGGTGTGCCGCAGGGATCTGTGTTGGCACCTCTCATGTTCCTTATGTACGTGAATGACCTGCCGATAGGCATAAACTCTTACATGTCAATGTTTGCAGATGACGTAAAAATTATGAGACAAATAACAAATAAAAGTAGTTGTGAGGAGCTGCAAGGGGATTTAGATAAAATATACGAATGGAGCACCAAGTGGAAAATGAAATTTAATATAAGTAAATGTCATGTGTTAAATATGGGAAGAAGTGTGAATAGACCAAATTGGGAGTACAGGATGGGAGATAATAAAATTAGCAAGGCCGAAAAAGAAAAAGATTTAGGGTTGATTATACAAGATAATTTGTCGCCAGAGAAACATATTAACAAGCTCTTTAGCGGAATGTATGCAATGGCCGGGAATATGAAAGTTGCTCTGAACTATTTGGATGAGACCATGGTAGCGAAAATTATGAAGAGTATGATTAGACCAAGATTGGAGTATGCAGCAGTGGTGTGGTCCCCGCATCTAAAGAAGCATATTCACAAGTTAGAAAGAATCCAGAGAGCAGTCACTAGATTGGTTCCAAGTCTCAGAGAACTGCCATATGAAGGGAGGCTAGACAAATTAAATCTACCGAGTCTAAAAGAGAGGAGAGAGAGGAGACTAGGTAAATACAACCGTTCGAGCACTGCTCTCGATATGGCAACACTTCTCAGCTTATATAAGACCCACTGAAGGGTGGGAGAGCCAGTCTTGCTTAATCTCTTGAGGTGGAAAGTTGGTCTATCTTGCCATTTTGGCCACAGAGGAATGCAGGGGACTTTCATTACTGTATCCTACAGTAGAGTACGGGTTAATTCAGGTTATTGGCTGCCACCTAGCAACCGGAGTTTATATAGAATAATATGACTGGGACTGGAGAAACCTATCACGAGTTAACATATATGACACATACGCCCCTGATAGCCTAACTAACGACTCTGAAGTCTGGCTGACTACCCGGAGAATAGCAAGGATAGGAAAGAGTGGCTCCGTCGGAGCTAGGGGGATGAGTCATAATTTCTTACAGTTTCTTACAGTTTCTTACAGTAGATCCTCTGGAAAAAGGCAAACTATGCCTGTGTATCCAGCTCAGTACCAGTACTTGCACTGCTGCGGTCGTTCACGGTGTTGGCGGCGGCGGTAGCAGACGCAACCCGGAGCTCTGCTGAGATTATAAGGGAAGATATCTTAGTAACTCGTAGGAGTAACCGGCGTAAATATGCGAAAAGGCGGGTGACCCGGAGGTCCGTCCGGAAAGTAGCTAGTCGACCGACTAGCTGGGGATAGTATAGAGGCGAAAAGGCGGGTGATCCAGAGGTCTACCCGGAGAGGCTATGTCGGTTAATATCCTAACTAATCAGAGTTATGGTTTATATAGAGTTGGAGAAAGGATAAAATATTAGAGTCCGCCTGGGACAGATAGTGTGGACCCCCCAATCCATCTCCGACTCCTCGTCCTGACCCGGAGCTGGGATGACCTGAAAGACAGACCTGGATTCCAGCTCGGACTGCGATAGAGGGTTGACAGAAAGGAGAGAAGAGGGAGAGACAAGGTACAGTAGGGTCTCGTAAGATGCGAGATCAGAAGATGCGATTCGCATAAGACGCGAGGACCCCCAAATAATAAAAATAAATTATTTTAAGATGCGAGACTGACCATAATTTGCGAATCGGAGGCTCAAAGTGGGCTAAATTCGAGGAGAAACCTCAAGATGCGAGAAAAAAAAAATAAAATGCGAGCCTTAGGCGGGAGTTCGCATGCATATACATAATCCCACTAGAATTTAAGGTAATGGAAAAATTGCATTTTTTTATATTTGTTTTGATAGTGTGTATTTTGTCTCATTTTCATTTATTAATTTATTATTTTCTGTTTGTATGTGACCGAAATGTATGGTATCATGCACCAATTTCCTTTTTCAGGGATTATTACCAACAAAATTGGGACTTTGCGTGAACAAATTAGATTTATAGGGTGTAAATGGGACTTTACGGCATATTTTTTGGGGCGGATCGACCATAAGATGTTTTTCCCATAAGCTACGTGTATCGTAAGATGCGAATTCGTAAGATGCGATCGCATCCATCGACCATAAACTCGCATCTTACGAGACCCTACTGTATAATAAATTACAAGCAAGGTAAAGAATTATAACTAATATTTCAGAGAGGGATAAATAATTTCAAAGATATACAAGAACCCTAAGGCAGTCTAAATATCAAAGAAGAAAATAATAAGATTTAAGATACCTAATTTTGAGAGAGTAAGCTGTAAAAGAATAGCCTACAAACACAAAGAAGATAAACTGACACTCGAAAAGATATATCCCCCCCCAATTTCAAGAAAGCTGACAATTTTGGAAAGCTAAGATAATTTTGAAAGAGGCCTAGCTAGCAACCAGGGCTTTGAAACGGTTTAAGGGAACGAAACCGAAAACCGAAACGAACTAAATTATGCTCGAAACAAAAACGGAAACGAGAACGTTATATTTACTGTTCCGGAGCAAAAGCGCGATATTAAAATCCTTATAACCGGTTAATAACAAATATAAAATTTTGATTGGAGATTTTAATTTGCCAAGGATCAACTGGGCAAATTGTACTACTCCAGTGGGACAGGGTAGCCTGGAAAATAAGTTTGTAGAGAAAGTGAGAGATTGTTTTTTAACGCAACATATTGTAGAGATGACAAGATATAGAGATGGGACGCAGGGGAGTGTACTTGATTTGATTTTTAGCAATGAAGAGGATATAGTGGAACATGTTAATGTGGATAGCCCTATAGATCGTAGTGACCATGCCTGTATAAGCTTTAGTTGTAACATTAAATCAGAGAGGGATAATAGAAGCAATAGAAAAATATACATGTATGATAGAGCAGATTATGAGCTGCTGAGACGGTGTTTGGACATTGACTGGGGGGAATACTTGAACGGTGAAGACGCTGAAGGAATGTGGAGGAAAATTAGAGTCAAACTGGAGAATGCTGTATCCAAAAGTGTACCAGTAAGGGAATATAAGGATAAAACAAAATTGAGGAAAAGAACTAACCCAGAATGGCAATGAAAAGAAAGCTTTGGATATTGATTAGAAGAAAGAAATGATTGTGGGAAAGATTAAAATTGTTAAAAAAGAACAGGGGGTCTAGTATAGAGGCAAAGGAAGTGGATCTGGAACGCAGACAAATAAACAATAAAATAAGGTGGGAAACAAGGAGGGGGGTGAAGGAGAGGGAGAGAGAGATAGCTAGAAATGTGGAGGATAATCCAAAAATATTCTGGAAGTACATTCAGGAAAAGTTAACAAGAAGAGTAGGGATCCCAGAGCTGGTAGGGGGGTTGAATGATGGGAGTAGAGCGGAGACTGATAAGGAGAAAGCAGAGGTGCTGGGGAAATAATTTATTAGTGGCCCCTCCATCATTGACGAACATGCCTATTACATAAGGCATCCTCTTCAAACACTAATCCGCCGTAGTTTGAATCTACCGCTCAGAGCATTTAAAAACTGAGGAGCCTTCATCATGAGCGCACGCGACCTCACTCATGGCTTCAGTCATTATGAATTGGGTTCTCACTACGAAAAAACTTCGTAAAAAATAAAAAGAAAAAGAAAATAAGAATAACTATCCAATAAGCTTTCCATCATATCGTGGATGTACTTGTGTGGATCTTTGACCAGACGCTGATTCAGGCGTCATTCTTCCTTCACTGACATATCAAGTAAACCAAAATCCTTAATACATCAACGAATGGGAAGGGGATGGTCGGGAGGGCCCCAGTCGTCAATGATTACGGGCCACTACTAAATATTAGGTTTTCTTTATCTCCTTACAGGAGTCAAACCTATAATTTATTAGTGGCCCCTCCATCATTGACGAACATGCCTGATTTCTAAGACTGGAGGGGGACATTTGTAATCATATCATAACTCTAGAAAAGCAGATAATCAAACAACCACATAGTATTCTTACTTTGAAAAATATATTTAAACATGGCGCAGCCCATATATATATACAAAAAAGGGGTTCAAGCAGGTGCGTGCTTCAAAGAAGCCTGCTTGACAAAAAGGGTAACTGGAGATTTCTGTGAACAGATCTGTAGTTACAAAGGCACCCCACTCAACGAGTGGTGACAAAAATAACAAGTTATAAGTTTACATGTGCACATATAACCCCATAATATTCGTAGAAATATTTTGCAAAATATCTCCACTGTTTAATACTAAATTGCTTTCACAGCTAAAACTACTATAACAACCCTGTTGTTTGTACTAACATTGTACTAGCACAATTTCTCGCCCCGAATAGAACAGAGAAATTTTCATATCACATTATCCATAATTTGTATCACAGCTCTTACACTCCGGCGGGGTCTAGGGTGTCCTATGTTACACTGACTGCACCCCCCCCCTCCCCTTTTCCTTGAAAGTAAACAAAAGTGACTGAAGGGCCACCTAGACCCTCTGCCTTAAAGCTATACATGGTAAGGAAGGTTTGTCTAGAGCAACTGACAAGTATTTATTAGTGGCCCCCCCATCATTGACGAACATGCCTATTACATAAGGCATCCTCTTCAAACACTAATCTGCCGTAGTTTGAATCTACCGCGCAGAGCATTTAAAATCTGAGGCGCCTTCATCATGAGCGCACGCGACCTCACTAATGGCTTCAGTCATTATGAATTGGGTTCTCACTACGAAAAAACTTCGTAAACAATAAAAACAAAAAGAAAATAAGAATAACTATCCAATAAGCTTTCCATCATATCGTGGATGTACTTGTGTGGATCTTTGACCAGACGCTGAATCAGGCGTCATTCTTCCTTCTCTGCTCTGTGATCAGCCGGCCCGGACGTGTCTCTCCACGCTCCGCTGGTTCCGCATTTGCTGCGTCCCTAGTGAGTTTTTTCTCATTTGTTTACTCCGGAATGTATCGAGTAAGGTTAGGATATGCGTAGCAGGAGTGTCGTGGGCTGGTTGCCCGCAGTGTAGTGTATTTTGGGTCGTGTGTTTGGGGCATCTATTTCGGATGTACCCTCGTGGTCCTGTTGTGGACAGGTGAATTTTTTCATAGTTGAGTTAGCTTGTGATGCAGGCGGCTTTCATTACGCGATTATTTCTGCTGCCTTTTATCTTTCTGATGAGGTAGCGTTGCTTTGCTGACGTTCCCAGCGTATTTTTCTTCACTTAGTGAATTTTTTTCTGGGTCCCGAGTCGGTCTTCCCTTGGTCGGAAGTTTTTGCTACAGTGGTATTTACCTAATTGTATTTACCTAATTGTAGTTTACAGGAGTTGAGCTAAGCTCGTGTTGTCCCGTCTCTCAGTCTACTTTTTATCCAATTTTTTCTTGAAAATATGGATGTTCCTTGCCCCTACCACCTCCTCCTCCAGCCCATTCCATTTGTCAATACATCTATAGGGGAAGCTAAACTTCCTGATATCATTCTTGCAGGTAGGTCTTTTTACTTTGTAGCTGTGGCCTCTAGTTATTCCTGTATCCATAATTAATATATCCTCCCTATCCAGCCTCTCCAGCCCCCGGGTACATTTGTACATCATTATCATGTCTCCCCTCTCTCTCCTCTCTTTTAGACTCGGTAGATTTAATTTGTCTAGCCTCCCTTCATATGGCAGTTCTCTGAGACTTGGAACCAATCTAGTGACTGCTCTCTGGATTCTTTCTAACTTGTGAACATGCTTCTTTAGATGCGGGGACCACACCACTGCTGCATACTCCAATCTTGGTCTAATCATACTCTTCATAATTTTCGCTACCATGGTCTCATCCAAGTAGTTCAGAGCAACTTTCATATTCCCGGCCATTGCATACATTCCGCTAAAGAGCTTGTTAATATGTTTCTCTGGCGACAAATTATCTTGTATAATCAACCCTATATCTTTTTCTTTTTCGGCCTTGCTAATTTTATTATCTCCCATCCTGTACTCCCAATTTGGTCTATTCACACTTCTTCCCATATTTAACACATGGCATTTACTTATATTAAATTTCATTTTCCACTTGGTGCTCCATTCGTATATTTTATCTAAATCCCCTTGCAGCTCCTCACAACTACTTTTATTTGTTATTTGTCTCATAATTTTTACTTCTTCTGCAAACATTGACATGTAAGAGTTTATGCCTATCGGCAGGTCATTCACGTACATAAGGAACATGAGAGGTGCCAACACAGATCCCTGCGGCACACCACTCTCAACTTTCCGCCACGATGAGTAAGTTCCTCTAATGTTGGTCCTCATTTCCCTATCTGTTAAATAGCTCTCCATCCATTTCAGCAAACTCCCCCTGACACATCCTAGCGTCTCAAGCTTAGATAACAATCTCTTATGTGGTACCTTATCGAATGCTTTGGAAAGGTCTAAGTAGACGCAGTCCACCCATCCGCCTCTCTCTTGGAGTACATCTATCACCCTACTGTAATAACATAGCAAACTGGTAACACAAGATGTACCTTCTCTGAATCCAAATTGCTTTGGGGTTATTATCTTCTTTCTCTCCAACATTTTCATCCATCTTTTAACAAATCTTGCATACAATACTAGTAAGTGAAACTGGTCTATAGTTTAGAGGGTCCTCAGGGTTTCCATTCTTGTATATCGGAATGATATTAGCTCTTTTCCATTCAACAGGAACCTGTCCTTTATCTAAGGAAGCTTGAATTATGTCCCTCACTGGCTCCACTAATTGCTCTGCACACTCCTTTAAAACCCAGGCAGACACTTCATCCGGTCCCATAGCTTTCCTTACTTCAAGTCCTCTCATCGCAGATAACAGCTCATCTCTAGTTATTTCAATCTTACTAAGACCACTCTCCAGTACTCCCGCCTGTGGTTCGTCAAAACCTTCCTCTCTAGTAAAAACTGACCCCAATTTGTTATTCATTACCTCACACATGTCCGATACATTTTCATACGTCCTAGCATAAACTCTTAATTTAGTAATTTGTTTCTTTACCTTCAACTTACTGTTTATATATTTATAAAATAATCTAGGGTCACTTTCACATTCCCCCGCTCTGCCTGCTTCGTTGGTTTCACTTTTGAACACGTGCGGGGGCTGACGGAGGCGGCAGGAGGGGAGTGCATGCCCGCATGCCCACCCTTCCTGCCGCCCCCAACTAATTGTAGTGGGCCCTATCATTTCTCATCCTTTCTGTTTTCCGTTTTTCCCTTCTTCCCGCTGCCCCCTCCTTTGGGAGCACCGTGACTGTCATGAGGTAAACGACCGCACTCACTCTTTGGTTTCGTTGGAGGGTGTTGTGGGTCGGCAATCCCTACACCCGTCGAACTGTGGTACCCGACATGTTCGAGCGAGGGGAAACTTTTATGCCAAACCCTAACCCTTGTGCTGGGTCGGCAATCGACGGATCGACGGCCCTTAAGGTGCATTAGTCGGGGTGTATATCTGCAAGAATTCCTAGGGCGGTCGTCCCGTCCTCTAATTGTGGCTCCATGGTGACTGGTGGAATCTGACTCAGATGAATTTAGAAATATTCGTCCTATGGAATCTAAAATTGCCCCCTCTGACGCCGACCCCTGCGAGAAATTGGACTGCCTCAAGGACCCTTCCCCTGCTGCCAACAGTGCCGGAGTTCCCCACTCAGGCATGGCACCCACAGACCTTGGCAAACCTCCTAAGGATACTGTGACAAATTCTCCATCGTCGGGTAGTGAGATCCATCAGGTGATCTCCCCGGCATCAATTCCTATGCACAGTACTGCCTCTGTGATCAATAATAGTGATGACAACCCCACAGTCTCGACTTTAACTTCTAAATTACCAGATTATGATTCTAGCCTTAGCCTACCTCTTCATTCCGTTGACAACCTTACTGAAGAACCTCGCATGCCCTCAGCTGACACCCCTACGGATGCTTCTTGCATCCCTGACCCGTCTGTTACTCCATCTGTTCCCATCTTCCCTCCGGATGCAGGATCTCCTACCTCAATTAAACCTGCTTCTGTACCTCCACGATCTCAACGGGCCGTTAATGCAGGTACAGGAAAAGACCTTGCCGGTATTTCCTCTGCCATTCACACGCTTCAACCGTTCGTACCTTCGCATAACCGACAAAGGCGTAAACGTAACACGTATACCCCTGCTTCGAAGGACACTTATAACGCTATGTTCAGTCCCCCTGATTGGTCACGGTTTTTCACGGTCTCTGGTGAACCTATGGATAATTTCAGTCTATACGATACTCTCGCACAAGATATTGGTGACTTCACCATGCATGCTGTTGGATCAGCCAAGCGCATGATTGAGGTGAAAACACAGGAGCAATCAGAAGCCTTACAAGCCTACCTCGACACCCCCAACGACAGATACACAGGTAAACCAGATGAATACCTGAATCAGTGTACTGGCACGGTTGTGCTCCCTTCCGACTTCGAATTTGCAGATCAGAGCTTTACAGACTCAACCAATCGTATCTTAAAATTATTGCAAAGAACTGACCCCACTGTTGTTAAAGTTGACACTTATACTGCTCCTCAGCGTGGAAATCGGCCCCCACTACGCATTGTCAAAATCTATTTTAAGCGCCATGACCTCCCTATGCATGTCCGTCTTGCAGGTCGCCAACTGCAGGTACGAAGGTATGTTAACAAGCCGAGACAATGCACAAATTGCTGGAAGCTTGGGCATTCAACCCCACGGTGTCGGGCTCTCAATGCTCGTTGCTTAAATTGCGGCTCAGAACAACATGCTCTCAACAATTGTCAAGTCAGCGCACCCCGTTGTGCAAATTGTGACGGGTCCCACAAAGCCAATGACAGAACATGCCCGCACTTTGCGTTTCATCGTGACGTATTACATTTACAGGCCACAAAAGGACTCCCCTTCCGGTCTGCTGCAGCACAATTAAGGCAGGAAGGTAAATCTCCTCCATATCGACGGTTTGAATCAACTACACCCGCTGACTCCTCTGACCACCAGCGTCCAGAGCAGCCTCCGGCACCACCTATTAGCCCACATCATTACCCCACCAATGATACCTTCCGTTTAGTTCACCTTAACTCCCCGGACCTATCCACCTCTAACATGTTCGAGGGATTTACTAACTTGACCGATGATACTGAGTTTTGGAACATGACTGCCGAAGAGAACCTCATGGAATGTAACACAGTACCAGATATAGAGACTTCTCCCCAATCTCGCTCCACCCAGTCGCAGCCTCGGAAAAAGCGTAAGGTTGCAAGTCCTATCCGGTCATTATCCCGGACCTCGAAACTCGGTTCCACCACACAGAAGTGGGTTATGCCTACCCACGATCCGGACTGTGGCTGCCATAACTGCGGCCGATTCTTTCTACTTCAGCACAAGACTTCTACCCGTACAGTACTCACCGAACATCTTCACAAATTTCTTTCCAAGCGAGCTCCAGCGGAAGATGCTCAAATTCACCCGACTCCTTGTTATTGTGTCACCCATATTTGTGAATCTGATCCTACGCCCAAGGACTTGATGCAGAGATTCCTGAAGGACAATAACCTGTTGGATTCTGACTTGACTAATATAGAGCTATCACAATCCCGATTTGATGTTCACCAACCTCCTGTCAATGTGCGTACCACCCTCACCACGCCTGATCCTCCCTGTAACCTTGAGCGACATGTTCCGTTAGCCGCTCCCCACTGCCCAGATCCCGATGCTCCCAAACCTAGAGACATTCCCCCACAAACTCCTGCTAACCCTACGACACCATCATCTGACAAACCTTCGATAAAGACTCATCATACCCCGAGCCCCTCACAATCTCCTGTATTGATATGTCACACCAATATCCCACCTGACAAATGTGGATGTCCAATTTGTTTCCGTAATTACATCACACCCCATATCTGTGCCACGGATCCCTGCCTCCTTGCTCGGACGCAGGAATTTGTCACCACTCGTACACTTCCCCCTAACCCTGATGAAGATGTTACCTCCGCTTATCTATTTATGGACACTCTGCGCCAAAAACTCCTCCACTGCCCCACCCTTGTTCCTAAACTAGTCACACAATTCACAGCTATTTCTGAAAAATTTACAGACCTTACATCTACCCCTTCACCTTCATCCACACAACCCTCTCCACACTCACAACCTTTACCAGACTCTCTTCAAGAGACCTCTATTGTCGATGACTCTGACAATCCTATTCTTGATGGCATATAACATTTTGCAATGGAATATAAACGGATACCAAACTCGCCTCCGTATGGGAGAATTACAATGATTACTTAAATTATATTCACCATTATGCATTTGCCTCCAACATGTAGGCAATTTTGTTGTCCCCCCCAGGCATTATACTGTTGCTGCTAGCTCCCCTATAACCCCTTCACATCTCCAAACGGCCATCCTTGTGCACTATAAGTGCGTATTTGTTCCTGTCACCCTTGACCCCAACCCTTTTCAAACAACTGCCGTCTCCATTTCATTACCAAACCTTCCTTCCTTGACTGTTTACTCCTCCTACAATCAACCCTCCTGTCATTACAATACTTCAGACCTTCATCAACTAGTACAACAACTGACCCCACCGTACCTTATTCTGGGCGACTTTAACGCACACTCTCCCCTTTGGGGCAACCCAAACACAGACATCCCAGGCGATAAAATTGAAAAATATCTCCTTCATTCTACTCTTTGTTGTCTCAACTTTGACACCCCCACCTACAGATCTGCTACCCACTGTACATTTTCCGCTGTTGATCTTTCCTTTGCCTCGGATGACGCAGCTCCCCTATTTGACTGGTCAGTTTTACAGGATCGCTTCTCCAGCGACCACTACCCTATACTCCTTAAGTATTTGTGCCCTGCATCCTCCCCTCAAATATCGAGTTATAATCTCTCTAAAGCCGATTGGACGTCTTATACGCACTCCTCTGCAGACGTTTCGGACTTCTCCCCTACCTCTTCCCCCACAATTTTGATTATTTTTCGTCCTTCCTGAACTCCATTGCACGCACTCATATCCCGCTTACCTCCTCGCTGACGCACCCTCGCCAGGTCCCTTGGTGGACGCCCACTCTAGCCCAAATGATAAAATTCAAGCATCGTGTGGAACGCCTTCTTAAGCGTCTGAGTGTTAGGCAGCGGCGTTTAAAGACTGTTTCCCCCCGGCTTTTTTCCACTAATCGTTACTTTGACCTTATAACCATCACTATTGAAAAAATTGCCCTTAAAACGTTCTATAACAAGATCTGTGCAGTTGTCAAACGCAGTATCCTTGACAACAAGATACTTTCATGGCGATCATATATCTCGTCCTTCAATTCCCGCACCCCTCTCTCTACTTTATGGAAAAAGTTTCGCAGTATCAACGGACGCACTGTACGGCCTCCACTCTCTCCACTCAAAGACCCTGCCTCGGACTCGCTTACACATGACCCCCTTGACATCGCTGCCATACATGCCAAACATTTCTGTCACGTCAGCTCAGACCAGTCATTGCCTCGTCAATTTCTTCGTTATAAATGTATGGAGGAATCTCGCCCGCTATCTTTTCATAGCGGGAAAACACATGAATATAACACCCCTTTTTCACTTCCGGAATTGCGACACGCGCTCGACCTGTGTACAGACACTACTCCTGGCCCGGATGGATTCTCGTACGCTCTCATCCGTCACCTCCATCCACGTGAGCTACAACATCTTTTACAACTGTACAATCAGTTTTGGATAAGTAACTACTTCCCACCGTCTTGGCGGCATGCTTACACTATACCCGTACCGAAGCCTGGAAAAGATCATAGTCTTCCCACAAATTACAGACCGATTGTGCTTACCTCATGCCTCTGCAAATTAATGGAAAAAATTATCAATCCTCGACTTTTACATTACGCTGAGTCACATGCCCTCCTATCCCCATATCAGAATGGTTCCCGCCCTGGCCGTTCTACACTGCACTCACTTATTCGCCTTGAACACCAAATACGTGATGGGTTCTCCAAGAACCAACCCACAGTGGCAATATTTTTTGACATTGCTAAGGCTTATGACACAACATGGAGACACAGGATTTAAAAAAATTTACACGATTCTGGCATGCGGGGTCCTCTTCCCTGCTTTTTACAAAATTTTCTCTCTAACCGAACATTCCAGGTCAAAAATAATGGTCTCCTATCGGACATTATGTCACAAATTAATGGAATACCACAAGGATGTGCCCTTAGCAGCTTACTCTTTATTATGGCGATCAATAGTGTCATACGCAGCCTCCCACCTGAAATATCGTATAGCTTGTATGTGGACGACTTCGCAATATATTATACTTCTCCCAGTCTGACTCACATACAACGGCGTCTCAACATTGCTCTAAAATCCATCCACTCTTGGGCATCCACTGCTGGTTTTCAATTTTCTGCTGAAAAGACTAACGCCGTTGTATTCTATAGAAATGTTCGACATTTACGTAAACAGTCCATTACTCTCACCATGGGACATTCTAATATTCAGATCCTTCCACATACCAGGTTCCTTGGTTTAATCTTTGATACTCACCTCAATTGGAAGAGTCACATTGCCTGCTTAAAGGCACGTTGCCTCCAGAGAATGAATGTTCTGAAAACAGTTGCACGAGTCCATTGGGGCGCTGATCGCGCTACGCTTTTACTGTTCTACAGAGCTACCATCCTCTCAGCCCTAGATTATGGTAGCCCTGTCTATGGCACGGCCTCTGCTTCCACATTAGGAACCCTCGACAGCGTACACCATTTGGGCATCCGCATTAGCTCGGGGGCATTCCGTTCCTCTCGTGTCTCCAATATCCTATGTGAGGCTGGGACCTTACCTCTAGCCTATCACCGTCGATTAGTCCTCATGCGTACGGCTGTTCGCCTCCGTCATGACCCAACTCTACTAGAACTATTCCATTCCACAGATAACTATCGTTCAACCATTCCAGTGCCATTCCCACTATTGTCTCGCCAATTGCTCTCCACTTACAGTATCACCGTTCCTCCCATAACTCCCCCTCCTAGTCACATCACTCCGTGGACCCTAAAACACCCTACAGTTTGCTTTCACTTAGCAGATCAACTTGATGCCCAAGCCCCATCTCAACGTCGACATCTCGCTTTACAACATCTTGATGATCACATCCCGGCTGTTTTCATTTACACCGATGGCTCAAAAACTGCGGATGCCGTGGGTTGCGCTGCAGTCTCAGACCATGGCTTGTCTCAAAGTACCTTACACCATCACTCCACGGTTTTCACTGCTGAATTATGGGCTATTCAAGGTGCTTTAAGCACCATCTCTTCATTGTCGAGGAACTCTCCACGGGTCGTTATCTGTAGTGACTCAAAGAGTGCACTGCAAGCCTTATGTGTATTTGCCCCCAAGGACCCATTGGTCAAGACTATCATCCACACAATACACAAATTACAGTGCGCTAATCGTTCCATCACACTGTGCTGGATCCCCGCGCATGTAGGAATTCCCGGGAATGAGCGTGCAGACTTCCTCGCTAAGCAAGCGTGTCATGGTACACCCTCTACTACTTTGCTGCGTTCGGAGGATATGCTCCCTGTCCTCCGTCGCCATGTTTATGACGCTTGGCGAGTTGAGTGGAGAGCGCAACCATTAACTGGCCACCTTCGCTCCATTAAGGATGACATACACTTGTGGCCCTCTTCAATTAATGGTTCACGTGCAGACCAAACCCTATTAACTAGATTACGTTTAGGCCACACGCGCCTCACACATGGTTACCTGATGTCCACCCCTCGTGGTCCACCACCTGAATGCCAACATTGCCATACATCATTGACTGTTTTTCACTTTCTTTGTATTTGTCCCGTCTATGCATCTGAAAGACGGAGATTCTTGCTGAACACCTCATTACATGGCATCCTCTCTGACTCAGACTCTTTCAATTTCACCCCTATTCGTCACTTCCTGAGAGCGATAAATTTATACAATGACATATAACTGCTGACATATACGTGACTTTAAACTCTGTACCACCTCCTCCACCACTAGCCTTGAGAGGGCCTAGGCCCAGTGGGCTAGTATAAAATAAAAGCATCATCAACAACTACAGGACAGGGCGGGTGCCCAACCCCGAAAAGGGTTGAAATAGGGGAGCTATCCCCCCGCCATAGGCGGCTTTCTAGGGCCTTTCCTAGCTGATGCTGAGAGGATTGGGTTCTAGTCATGTGGTGATGGGATGGTCTATCAGAGTGAGAACTGAGCAATCTCTGCCATACCCATAGCTTACTCTGACTGTTCCTTTTACTTATATATTTTCTAGATCTCAAGTGACGGCGTCTCTAACGTGGATTGACCTCCCAATCTACCAAGATTGGAAGCCAAAGCGTCACATTTTTCCCTTGCCCTTCAACTTTCTCTTCATAATTGCTGAGGGACACCGGGCCTTATGGTTTCCCGGGCATTTCCGCACAGTGGCTTCGGTCACCCAGGCTTTATTGGCTGGCCTTGCTCGGGGCCTTGGGGCTGTTCGGCCAGGCAGCTTGGGGAACAACAACAACAACAACTACAGGACATAGATAGTTTATATCACTAATTTCGTGAGGATCTTTTGTAAAAATCAGATCGAGTTTAGAAGGTTTGTTATTATCCCTCATTCTTGTATTTTCCTTCACATGTTGTGCAAGTACATTTTCCGTAACCAACTCCACTAGCCGACTTCCCAAGATCTCTGATTTGGCCCTGCATCTCCCGATTCCCAATCAACCTCACTACAGTTGAAATCTCCTACCAAGATCAATCTATTCTTCCTTAAAAGCAATCTTCTCAACGACTGAATCATATCCTCTACCATCTCCTCAAACTCCAACTCCCTCCATGCTCTGGTCTTTGGTGGCATGTAAGCTACTGCTATGTCTAGCTTTTTTCCTTCTATATCATTGAGTTCAACTGCCATTATTTCTGCCTTGTCATTATTTAACTCCACGTGCTTTGCTGTCATAGGGTTCTTAACTAATACTGCCACTCCACCTCCCCTTTTACCCTTTCTATCATTTCTCCATATATTATATCCTTCACTAAACACTATGTTGCTGTCAAAGTCCTGGTTCAGCTTTGTCTCTGTCAAACAGACTATCTGTGGTTGATCTTTTCTTAATATATTATCTAACTCTACCTTTTTACTGTTTATTCCATCTATATTAGTGTAGTAGCACAGTATATTTGAATCCACCTCCTTGTTTCTCTTCCCTCTCTGCCTCCTACCAGGTTCACCTCCTCCTCCTCCATCCCTTCCCTGACCCAGTTCCACCTCCCCCGCTAATTCTATTCTCCTCCCCCCTCTCTCTCCCTCTGTTCCACCCTCTCCACCACATCCTGGCTCTCTCTCCGGTCCCCTGCTCCCTGCATTATCTCTCGCTCCGTCTCCTTGCTTTGACTTCGTACTTGTCTCTCTGTCTCTTTCCCTATCACTCCTCTTACTTTCGGTTCTTGGTGGCTCCTGATGTACCACTTCCTTACTTGCCCTTCCCTTATTCTCCAAAAAAAAATCTTCTTTTGCTCTTCAGACAACTTTCCATTCTCTTCATCAGCCTTAGCTTGGAGTTCCCTTAACTGTTCTCGTTCTTCTACACTTAGGTCCTTTTTTACCCTTATATGATTCAGCTCTGTCGAATTTAATTTCCAGCTCACATTGGCTACTGCTTCTGCTGTTGATCTAAACTTTAGTTCCACTCTTAGTGGTCTCATCTCGCCCTTCTTATATATTCCTAACCTTCTCACCTCCTCCAGTTCTTTTACCCATCCATAACCCTCGTCTAAGTAATCCAGTATCCCCTTGACTTTCACAACATCCCTTTCCTTTCTTACCTTCATATCTGCCAGGTGCTCTTCCACATCTCCAAAGATTACTACACACTTACCTCTATCTATTGTCTCTCTCACTACCTTCTCTTTCTTCTTTAAAACTTGCACTACATTTTTTTCAAACTCTTTCTTTTCCTTTTCTCTCTCTTCCTTCTGCTCCTTCACAATTTCTTCAAGGGCTACCATCGGGTGTGTTGGCGGTGGTTCCTGTTGTTATATTTCCAGTGTTTTTTGTTTATATCTCAACATTTCTTGTGCCGTTTGCTTAGGCCTAGCCAGCCGCTCGTAGCTTTGCCACATGTACAAGTGTTTTTGATTTATTTTATAAATATGTCCTACTGTGTTGTCATGTGTATCCGGGTTTAGTTGTGTATTGGCTAATTCCATGGACTATGTTTGTTTCCTGGTTTAGTTGTGTATTGGCTAATTCCACGGATTATATTTGTGGTCCCTAGGTTAGTCGTGCTTTGGCTATCTCTCGGGTCCTATGTGCGTTCAGATGGTGTCTGTTCGGGGTGGGTTACTTTCCGGCGGGGTTTTCTCGGTTTCACCATGAAAACTCCGGCCGTGAGCCGTCTTTGGCCACGCGTGGTTTCAAAACAGGCTGGTGTCCCCGGCGAGTTGGTGTCTGTGGCTCTCCAAGACTGCGTCTCTGTGTTGGTGCCTGTTTCAGGCTCCCTTTGATTCCCGGCGGATTGGTGGTACCCATCTAACATTGTTCATGCGGACATATGTTATGTAGTTTTTCTACCCGGTTTTACAAACCAAAGGAAAAACCCTAGCTGTTGTTGTGGGCTTTCCTCCCCAGCGATCTTTTACAAAGAAGTGGGGATAGGAACTTATGGGGTTAACGTTTAAGACATCAGATCTCGCCCGGCGGGTGTACCTTGTTAAGGTGGGATGAACGAATTGGTAATTCAGTTTAGTTAACCGGTCCATTTTAGTGATACTATATGTATCGCCGCCCTCACTCTTACGGCGATCGACGGCTCAATTAGGGTTAACGTATTTTTTATAAGTTGGCCACACCCGGCGGGTGCTCCTGGGAGGGGGAAATACGGAATTTACAATTCAAGCTAGTTACCCAATTAATTGAGAGATACGGCTATGTATCGCCGCCTTCACCATACGGCGATCTATGTTATCATTAGAAGTCAGGTCTCGTATCAGCCTGCCCTGTGTTAATCTGCTAGATAATTCAGGGGCCGGCGTCTTTGTGGGGGGTTGTTTTCAAAATTGAATCTTGTAACAGTCACCGCCAGAAAGACTTTATAAACGCCATACTGGTCTTTTATATTATGTCAGAGGGTATTCTTAAAACTTTCTTAAAGAAATGTCTAGATATTCGGATATCTTTATAGAACCCCGCCGCGTAACGAGCTGTAATCATTGTGAGATTACGTCTCGTTATCCGGCGGGTTATGAACACTTGTATGCGATCATTTTGGTTAACCTTATGAGCATTAATTCCTGGAAATTTTCCTTTTTTCCAGGGCTGGGCCCCGGCAGACCAATACAGACCCTGCAGTAAGTTCCCACCAGTCTCTGTCATGGCTACCTTTGCCCCAGTTTTTGCTTTATGCATTAATCCAACCTGTGCCGGTGGCCCTCTTTTTGTGCACACTCTTTGTATCAGGTGTGTTAAATGTCTAGACCGTTCAAGAGGTTTGTGGGTGATGCGCAACTGTTCCTTTTGCTCCCAACTAAGTGTCAAAGTCCTCCAAGATAATGATAAGACCGCAGCGGTCGCCTTACGAGAAGTTCGGCAACAAATGTCAGCGTATACTACGATTGTGGCTCATAAGTCACTTCAATGTGACAACGTCCCTCTTTGGGATAGGCTTCTTCTTGAGCACCCTCCCCCTAATAAACGTTCCTCTCGAGTAACTAGTCATAAGCCGGCGGAGACTGGACAGGGTTCTGTGTCATCTCCTGCCCCTGCTACTTCGAAACGTCACCGTGAGCCTACACCCCCGGCGGAAGTCTCCTCGTCTCGGGCGAGATCTAGGTCTAGGTCACCCCTTAGACACCAGCCACCCAGTCTTGCCTCTTCACCATCGAGTAAGAGGAGTAAGACAGAAAGTTCCACCAGGGGTCACGGCGATAAATCCTCCAAATCAAAGAGTAGTTCACGGTCACACCGCAGCCATAAATCTTCAAAAAGGATTCCCATGATAGAAAGGCCTACCGACACTCACCTGTTTCTAGTGCTTCTCGTCATACCTCTACCCCAGACAGAGTTTGTGTTCGGTCTCAAGGGTCCAGTGTAGTACCTGTACCTAAAGATGATTTACCCATTAACATTTTAACCCTGGAGTTGGAGGGTTCAGAGGGCTCTGTGGTTGAGAGTGTTTCAGACTCCCACGGGAGTATAGGCCAAGGCCTAGGTGTTTGGCGATATTCTCGTCCGGGGCCTGACCACCCACTTCCGGCTCAAACTATTCACACAGTGGCTGACGTCCACCGGGACGCGGCGATCCCTTCCTCTATGCCTAACTTATCTTGGCAACAAGATGGTACCCCAGCTTCGGCGGGATCTTCTCAGGAGGAACAGGATGACAAAGACGAGGTTTCGATGATATCGGATATGGAAGGGCAAGAGTCAGGTTCAGGCTTCGATGCCGCACAAGATCTTAATGATTCACCAGTGAGTACATCATCAAATCAATTTGTCACTGCACAGGAAATTGATGGGCTACTTGTTAATGCTTTATCTAGATTTTTTGGCCAACAGCAGGAAACTCCCACAGTGGACTTGGGAGCTCCCACGACAAGCTCTACGGTACGGTCTCTGATGACTTCTATTGCTTTGACTCAGATCCCTCACCCCCCCTCTATGTCACCATCGGTGGTTACTAGGCCTGCTACGGCGGCATTGACCACTTCGAATGTATGGGTTATAACGGATGTCAATCCGCCCCCTCTAGACAGAGCGCCTCTCAAAAAGGTAGCTATGCCCTTGCTTTACGGACCAGACGAGTCATGGGTCCTTTTGACCCCCACTAAACCAGAGCTAGCCCAGCCTACCTTGTCAGGGGAGCTCCCAGTGCCGCGTGAGTGGGTCATCCAGGGCAATAAATCTAAGAAATTAAGGGCCTTGGATACTTTGGGGAATGTGCTAGATGTCAACATCAAGGCTATACCTAGTTATTATCACCAGGACTATTTTGTTTATACTGCTAAGCCTGCTTTACCCCCTGCCTCAGCTTCAAGATTGTTTTCTGACTGGTCTAAGCATGATGGGTTTAATGACATTAAGACACTGTCAGCTCTCACTCCAGAACTCGATTTGCAAACCGTCACAGACGCAGCCGCTAATCCAGTCTTGAAGGTGGGGCAGTTGGGTCCAGGACCTTGGGTGGAATGGGAGACAGAGGCTCAAAACTTTGCGACCACATTTACTTCCAAAACTTCCCACCAGATCCCTCAAGATACTCATTCTTGGTTCTCCATGCCAGTGTGTTCTGCCGGCGGAGTCCTTTCAGCTTTATTTGCTTTCTTAGCTGCCCCTAAAATTAATCTTTGTGAGCTACAAGACCCTTTCACTACCCCTACCCCAACTCACCTAGACCGTGAATTTAGGCTACGGGGGAAAGCTTTTCGCCTGTTCTCTCAATACATAGTGTCTCAACAGGTAGCTAAGTCTTTGCTCCGGTCCACTCAGGCAATCGCAGACGCGGATGCCAGACGTTCGGTTGAATTGTCCCGGCGACTGCTTCTTCAGTCGTCAATCCAATCATTAGGTGACGTACGCACTGCCTTGCTTGAGACGGTACGAGCGAGACAAGATCTTAGAATATCCTTAGTCCGAAAACTGCCTGATCGCATTGCGAATCAGGTGATCATGTCACCAGTGCTCACTCTCTCTTTAATGTCCCCTGAAGTGTGGCAAACAGTTTTTAATATGGCTCAGTCCGTTAAACACAGTCCCACCCCTTCTAAGAAACCTGCCTTTAACTTCCCCAAACCCAGGCCAGTCGCTAAAGCTCAGCCGGGGGGATCTAAGCCCTTTCTTCCACCTAAGTCCTCCTCCCCTCAAGGTCAGTTCAGGCATAGACAGGGTAGGTTTGCAGGTCAGAAAGGACGCGGATATAATAAGCCAGGTCAGGGCCCGTCTTCTGCCAATGCCAGCCAGCCGGCGAAGCGTCCACCACCGCCAACTCCACCACCATAATAAAACTAAGGTCTCTCTCACTCCCGGTGCCAGTCGTAAGGCCGGCGGATCCGAGGGTAGTACAGCCGGCGAACCCTGGTCTGCTAACTGGGTCGTTCCGAACGTGTCACAAAGCATGGCCGGTAAACACTTGGGCACGGATGGTGGCACGCAAGGGCATCACTTGGCAGTGGCTCCGGCGACCTCGCTTACGTCAGCCGACAACGGTGAATTTTGTTTCTTTAGAGGTGGAGTCACTGGTCCAGGAAATGATTGCCAAGAATGTCATCATCCCGGTCCCCCCAAATTACCCTGTATTCACGTCCAAGCTCTTTTTGGTTCCCAAAAGGGACAGTGTTCAGATGAGACCGGTCGTTGACCTGTCTTATCTGAACCTTCACATTCACAACGAGTCATTCCGAATGTTAACAGTACACCAAATCAGGCTAACACTTCCGCCGGGAGGTTGGATGTGTTCCCTAGACCTGACAGACGCTTATTGGCACGTATCGGTCAACAAAAGATTTCAAAGGTTTCTGGCCTTACGGATCAGGCACCAAAATTTTGTTTTTCAGAGGATGCCATTCGGTTTGAACCTGGCACCTCGACTATTCACGAAATTAGTCCGGCAAGCCCTGATGCCGTTGTTAAAGCAAGGAATCAGAGTTCTGTGGTACCTAGACGACTGGCTGGTGGTGGCAGAGACAGAGCAATTATGCATCAAACATGTCAACATACTTTTAACTCATGTCAAAGCTCTAGGGTTCAAGGTAAATCTGGTAAAGTCAAACCTTGTCCCCTCACGAGTAATTTAGTGGATAGGGCTGGTTTGGGACACAGCTGCTCTCACTCTGAGTCAGAGTGTGGACAATCGCAACAGGTTTCGCAGGAAACTGTTCATGTTACTTCACAGTCTGACTACGACACGGAGGCTCTGGGAGTCTCTGGTCGGCTCTCTCAGCTGGATTCAACTAACTGTAATGTTGGGCCGGTTGAAAGTAAAACGGTTAATATTGGAAGGCAACAAATATTTCCCACTCTTACCGGCGGGAAAATTATGGCCCATCCCAAAATTAATCCACACCTTACTAGCGGTCTGGGCGAAGAGGGAAACGCTGCACTCAGTAATGTTATGGACCTCTCCTCCGCCAACGGTATGGGTAGACACGGATGCGTCAGGCACGATAGGTTGGGGATTTCAGTCAAACCAGGGGCACCAGGGTCAGGGGTTTTGGTCCCACTTAGAAATCTCCCACATCAATGTCAAAGAATTACTAGTCCCCTTGTATTTCCTTCAGACTCACGGCTCTACTTTACGGGGCAAGTCGGTGGCCTTCAGAATGGACAATCTGAATACAGTTCACTGTATTCAGAAACAGGGGTCAACGAGATAAAGGAAGTTGCTAAACGTGTCGGAAGAGATTTTTACTTTAGCCAACAGGCTAGACATTTATCTTCACGCATCTTATCTCCCAGGCGTAGCAAACGTCTGGGCAGACGCTCTGTCCCGGAGACAGAGCACGACAGTAGAATGGGAGCTCAAGCAACCCATCTTCAACCTAATGATTGCAGAGCTCTACCATCTACAAGTGGATCTGTTTGCGTCCGAGGGGACTCACAAACTCCCTCTATACCTCACACGCCGGACGGAAACGCCGGCAGGGGGGCCAGACGCCCTAGTGACAGACTGGAACAGATGGAGCTCCATCTATCTGTTTCCGCCGCCAGACGCGTCACTAATGTGCCACGTAGTGAACAAACTACGAGATTATCGAGGCTTAGTCTCGCTAATCGCGCCCCTGTGGCCGGCGCAGTTATGGTACCAGCAATTGAAGACGTGGTGCTCGCACCCGGTGTCGCTCCCGGTCGAGTATTTCCACTTAGACACGATTGGCAACCTAGCGACCTCGCTGACTTTTGCATTATGGACATTCAGGAGGCCAAGTGGCTAGCACCATATGGTAGAGATGTGACCAATAAATTAATCAATCAATATACTCAGTCTACGAAATGACAGTATCAATCACATTGGCAAGCCTTTACTTCTTGGATCATTAGAACAGAACAGACTGTGCCCTCAGTGGCGTTAGTATTTAATTATTTGAATTATCTGTTTGAGCAGAAACGTTTATCTGTGGTAACGTTAAAAAATCACTTAACTGCGATTAGAGTGCCCTTTTTAGACCTTACAGGTCTCTCCATACCGGTGGCGGAGGAAACAGGTTTTATGAGAGCATGTTTTAAACTCCGCCCACCTCCCCGTCAGCTCATGCCTACTTGGTCTCTGGACAAGGCATTGTCTTTACTTCACTCTCATCTGTACCAAAATACTTCAGATTTTGCATTACTCTTAAAAAAGGCTGTATTCCTTTTGGCTTTGGCCACCGGGAACAGAGTGTCTGAGCTGGCGGCGATGAGCAACACACCTAATTGCCTTAGGTTTGGTAGACTTAATGAATGTATTCACATTGCACCTTCCCCGGGATTTGTAGCCAAGAATGAGCACAGTGCACACGTGTTTTCTGAGTTCACTGTGCCGGCGTTAAAAAGGGGAAAGGTGCACCATAATCTATGTCCAGTGCAAGCTCTAACCAAATATTTGAGAGTAGCTCCTCTAAACCCTCAAGGTGCTTTATGGGTAGCGAGTACGGGCAAACGCTTACTGAAACGGAGATTAGCTTCTCTTCTGGTCGAAGTCATTAAAGAGAGTAATCCCGGCGTTGTGGGTAGGGCCCACGATTTACGCAAATGGGCAGCCTCTTTACGTTTCTTGAAGAACTTTTCAGTTGAAGATATTTCGTCCACACAGTTGTGGGCGTCTAATCATACGTTTTTGACTAGATACTTGTCAGTTGCTCTAGACAGACCTTCCTTACCATGTATAGCTTTAAGGCAGAGGATCTAGGTGGCCCTTCAGTCACTTTTGTTTACTTTCAAGGGGAAAAGGGGGGGGGGGGGGTGCAGTCAGTGTAACATAGGACACCCTAGACCCCGCCGGAATGTAAGAGCTGTGAGACAAATTATGGATAATGTGATATGAAAATTTCTCTGTTCTATTCAGGGCGAGAAATTGTGCTAGTACAATGTTAGTACAAACAACAGGGTTGTTATAGTAGTTTTAGCTGTGAAAGCAATTTAGTTTAAACAGTGGAGATCGTTTGTAAAACATTTCCACGAATATTATGGGGTTTATTATGTGCACATGTAAACTTATAACTTGTTAATTTTGTCACCACTCGTTGAGTGGGGTGCCTTTGTAACTACAGATCTGTTCACAGAATCTCCAGAGTTACCCTTTTTTGTCAAGCAGGCTTCTTTGAAGCACGCACCTGCTTGCACCCCCTTTTTTGTATATATATGGGCTGCGCCATATTTAAATATATTTTCGAAGTAAGAATACTATGTGGTTGTTTGATTATCTGCTTTTCTAGAGTTATGATATGATTACGAATGTCCCCCTCCAGTCTTAGAAATCAGGCATGTTCGTCAATGATGGAGGAGCCACTAATAAATTATAGGTTTGACTCCTGTAAGGAGATAAAGAAAACCTAATATTTAGTAGCGGCCCCGTAATCATTGACGACTGGGGCCCTCCCGACCATCCCCTTCCCATTTGTTGATGTATTAAGGATTTTGGTTTACTTGATATGTCAGTGAAGGAAGAATGACACCTGAATCAGCATCTGGTCAAAGATCCACACAAGTACATCCACGATATGATGGAAAGCTTATTGGATAGTTATTCTTATTTTCTTTTTGTTTTATTGTTTACGATTTTTTTTCGTAGTGAGAACCCAATTCATAATGACTGAAGCCATGAGTGAGGTCGCGTGCGCTCATGATGAAGGCTCCTCATATTTTAAATGCTCTACGCGGTAGATTCAAACTACGGTGGATTAGTGTTTGAAGAGGATGCCTTATGTAATAGGCATGTTCGTCAATGATTACGGGGCCACTACTAAATATTAGGTTTTCTTTATCTCCTTACAGGAGTCAAACCTATAATCTAGTCAAAAACGTATGATTAGAAGCCCACAAATGTGTGGACGTAATATCTTCTACTGAAAAGTTCTTCAGGAAACGTAAAGAGGCTGCCCATTTGCGTAAATCGTGGGCCCTACCCACAACGCCGGGATTACTCTCTTTAATGACTTCGACCAGAAGAGAAGCCAATCTCCGTTTCAGTAAGCGTTTACCCGTACTTGCTACCCACAAAGCACCTTGGGGGTTTAGAGGAGCTACTCTCAAATATTTGGTTAGAGCTTGCACTGGCCATAGATTATGGTGCACCTTTCCCCTTTTTAACGCCGGCACAGTGAACTCTGAAAACACGTGTGCACTGTGCTCATTCTTGGCTACAAATCCTGGGGAAGGTGCAATGTGAATACATTCATTAAGTCTACCAAACCTAAGGCAATTAGGTGTGTTGCTCATCGCCGCCAGCTCAGACACTCTGTTCCCGGTGGCCAAATCCAAAAGGAATACAGCCTTTTTTAAGAGTAATGCAAAATCTGCAGTATTTTGGTACAGACGAGAGTGAAGTAAAGACAATGCCTTGTCCAGAGACCAAGTAGGCATGAGCTGACGGGGAGGTGGGCGGAGTTTAAAACATGCTCTCATAAAACCTGTTTCCTCCGCTACCGGTATGGAGAGACCTGTAAGGTCTTAAAAGGGCACTCTAATCGCAGTTAAGTGATTTTTTAACGTTACCACAGATAAACGTTTCTGCTCAAACAGATAATTCAAATAATTAAAAACTAACGCCACTGAGGGCACAGTCTGTTCTGTTCTAATGATCCAAGAAGTAAAGGCTTGCCAATGTGATTGATACTGTCATTTTGTAGACTGAGTATATTGATTTATTAATTTATTGGTCATATCTCTACCATATGGTGCTAGCCACTTGGCCTCTTGAATGTCCATAATGCAAAAGTCAGTGAGGTCGCTAGGTTGCCAATCGTGTCTAAGTGGAAATACTCGACCGGGAGCGACACCGGGTGCGGGCACCACGTCTTTAATTGCTGGTACCATAACTGTGCCGGCCACAGGGGCGCGATTAGCGAGACTAAGCCTTGATAATCTCGTAGTATGTTCACTACGTGGCACATTAGTGACGCGTCTGGCGGCGGAAACAGATAGATGGAGCTCCATCTGTTCCAGTCTGTCACTAGGGCGTCTGGCCCCCCTGCCGGCGTTTTCGTCCGGCGGGTGAGGTATAGAGGGAGTTTGTGAGTCTCCTCGGACGCAAACAGATCCACTTGTGGATGGTAGAGCTCTGCAATCATTAGGTTGAAAATGGGTTGCTTGAGCTCCCATTCTACTGTCGTGCTCTGTCTCCGGGACAGAGCGTCTGCCCAGACGTTTGCTACGCCTGGGAGATAAGATGCGTGAAGATAAATGTCTAGCCTGTTGGCTAGAGTAAAAATCTCTTCCGACACGTTTAGCAACTTCCGTGATCTCGTTGACCCCTGTTTCTGAATACAGTGAACTGCATTCAGATTGTCCATTCTGAAGGCCACCGACTTGCCCCGTAAAGTAGAGCCGTGAGCCTGAAGGAAATACAAGGGGACTAGTAATTCTTTGACATTGATGTGGGAGATTTCTAAGTGGGACCAAAGCCCCTGACCCTGGTGCCCCTGGTTTGACTGGAAACCCCAACCTATTGTGCCTGACGCATCCGTGTCTAGCCATACCGTTGGCGGAGGAGAGGTCCATGACATTACTGAGTGCAACATTTCCCTCTTCGCCCAGACCGCTAGTAAGGTGTGGATTAATTTTGGTATGGGCCATAATTTTCCCGCCGGTAAGAGTGGGAAATATTTGTTGCTCTCCAATATTAAACGTTTTACTTTCAACCGGCCCAACATTACAGTTAGTTGAATCCAGTTGAGAGAGCCGACCAGAGACTCCCAGATCCTCCGTGTCGTAGTCAGACTGTGAAGAAACTTGAACAGTTTCCTGCGAAACCTGTTTCGATTGTCCACACTCTGACTCAGAGTGAGAGCAGCTGTGTCCCAAACCAGCCCTATCCACTGAACTACTTGTGAGGGAACAAGGTTTGACTTTACCAGATTTACCTTGAACCCTAGAGTTTTGACATGATTTAAAATTAAATGTTGACATGTTTGATGCATAATTGCTCTGTCTCTGCCACCACCACCCAGTCGTCTAGGTACCACAAAACTCTGATTCCTTGCTTTAACAATGGCATCAGGGCTTGCCGGACTAATTTCGTGAATAATCGAGGTGCCAGGTTCAAACCGAATGGCATCCTCTGAAAAACAAAATTTTGATGCCTGATCCGTAAGGCCAGAAACCTTTGAAATCTTTTGTTTACTGATACGTGCCAATAAGCGTCTGCCAGGTCTAGGGAACACATCCAACCTCCCGGCGGAAGTGTTAGCCTGATTTGGTATACTGTTAACATTCGGAATGACTCGTGAATGTGAAGGTTCAGATACGACAGGTCTACGACCGGTCTCATCTGAACACTGTCCCTTTTGGGAACCAAAAAGAGCTTGGACGTGAATACTGGGTAATTTGGAGGGACCGGGATGATGACATTCTTGGCAATCATTTCCTGGACCAGTGACTCCACCTCTAAAGAAACTAGATTCGCCGTTGTCGGCTGACGTAACCGAGGTCGCCGGAGCCACTGCCAAGTGATGCCTTTGCGTGCCACCATCCGTGCCCAAGTGTTTAACGGCCATGCTTGGTGACACGTTCGGAACGACCCAGTTAGCAGACAAGGGTTCGCCGGCTGTACTACCCTTGGATCCACCGGCCTTAAGACTGTCACCGGGAGTGAGAGAGACTTTAGTTTTTTGATGGTGGTGGAGTTGGTGGTGGTGGACGCTTCGCCGGCTGGCTGGCGTTGGCAGGAGACGGGCCCTGACCTGGCTTATTATAGCCGCGTCCTCTCTGACCTGAAAACCTACCCTGTCTATGCCTGTACTGACCTTGAGGGGAGGAGGACTTAGGTGGAAGAAAGGGCTTAAATCCCCCCGGCTGAGCCTTAGTGACTGGCCTGGGTTTGGGGAAGTTAAAGGCCGGTTTCTTAGAAGGGGTGGGACTATGTTTAAAGGCCTGAGCCATATTAAAAACTGTTCGCCACACTTCAGGGGACATTAAAGAGGGAGTGAGCACTGGTGACATGACCACCTGATTCGCAATGCGATCAGGAAGCTTTCGGACCAAGGACATTCTGAGATCTTGTCTCGCTCGTACCGCCTCAAGCAAGGCTGTGCGTATGTCACCCAATGATTGGATTGACGACTGAAGAAGCAGTCGCCGGGACAGTTCAACCGATCGTCTGGCATCCGCGTCTGCGATTGCCTGAGTGGACCGGAGCAATGACTTTGCTACCTGTTGCGACACTATGTATTGGGAGAACAGGCGAAAAGCTTTCCCCTGTAGCCTAAATTCACGGTCTAGGTGAGTTGGGGTAGGGGTAGTGAAAGGGTCTTTTAGTTCACAAAGATTAATTTTAGGGGCAGCTAAGAAAGCAAACAAAGCTGAAGGGACTCCGCCGGCAGAACACACTGGCATGGAGAACCAAGAATGAGTATCTTGAGGGATCTGGTGGGAAGTTTTGGAAGTAAACGTGGTCGCAAAGTTTTGAGCCTCTGTCTCCCATTCCACCCAAGGTCCTGGACCCAACTGCCCCACCTTCAAGACTGGATTAGCGGCTGCGTCTGTGACGGTTTGCAAATCGAGTTCTGGAGTGAGAGCTGACAGTGTCTTAATGTCATTAAACCCATCATGCTTAGACCAGTCAGAAAACAATTTTGAAGCTGAGGAAGAGGGTAAAGCAGGCTTAGCAGTATAAACAAAATAGTCCTGGTGATAATAACTAGGTATAGCCTTGATATTGACATCTAGTACATTCCCCAAAGTATCCAAGGCCCTTAATTTCTTAGATTTATTGCCCTGGATGACCCACTCGTGCGGCACTGGGAGTTCCCCTGACAAGGTAGGTTGGACGAGCTCTGGCTTAGTGGGGGTCAAAAGGACCCATGACTCGTCTGGGCCGTAAAGCAAGGGCATAGCTACCTTTCTGAAAGGCGCTTTGTCTAAAGGGGGCGGATTGACATCCGTTATAACCCTTACATTCGAAGTGGTCAATGCCGCCGTAGCAGGCCTAGTAACCACCGATGGTGACATAGAGGGAGGGTGAGGGATCTGAGTCAAAGCAATAGAAGTCATCAGAGGCCGTACAGTAGAGCTTGTCGTGGGAGCTCCCAAGTCCACTGTGGGAGTTTCCTGCTGTTGGCCAAATTTTTTAGATAAAGCATTAACTAGTAGCCCATCAATTTCCTGTGCAGTGACAAATTTATTTGATGATGTACTCAATGGTGAATCAATAAGATCTTGTGCGGCGTCTAAGCTTGAACCCGACTCTTGCACTTCCATATCCGATATAATTGAAACCTCGTCTTTATCATCCTGTTCCTCATGAGAAGATTCCGCCGAAGCTAGGGTACCATCTTGTTGCCAAGATAAGTCAGGAATAGAGGATGGGATCGCCGCGTCCCGGTGGACGTCAGCCACTGTGTGAATAGTTTGAGCCAGAAGTGGGTGGTCAGGCACTGGTCGAGAATATCGCCAAACACCTAGGCCTTGGCCTGCACTCCCTTGGGAGTCCGAAACACTCAACCACTGAGGTCCCTGAACTCTCCAAATCCAGGGTTAAAATGCTAAGAGGTAAATTATCTTTAGGTACAGGCACTACACTGGAAACTGCTGTTTGCGGATGATACAGTTCTGATGAGTGATAATGAATGGGAGTTGCAGGGTCTGGTAAATGAGTTTGGAACAGTGTGCGAAAAACGGAATTTGAAGGTAAATACGGGGAAGAGCAAGGTTATGGTCTTCGAAAGGGGTGAAGTCACAGAGTGTGAGGTGAAGCTGAACGGTCAGGCTATGGAGATCGTCAACTCTTTTAAGTATCTGGGCAGTGTGTTGAGTAAAGATGGGACTATGGATGAAGAGGTGCGGGAGAGGGTACAACAGGGGAAGAGGGTTGTAGGAACGCTAAAAGCAGTAACAAGAAATAGGGTGGTCAGTATGGAAGTGAAGAAGTCCTTGCATGACAGTGTGGTAATCCCGACACTGACTTACGGAAGCGAAGCATGGACGTTGGTTGAGAGACTCAGACCAAGAGTGAGAGCAGTGGAAATGAATTATTTAAGGAGTGCGTGCGGAGTTACATGGAGGGATAGACAGACTAATGAGGAAGTAAGAAGGAGGTGTGGTGTGGAGGTAGATGTGCTGGAAAGTGTGAAAAGGAACAACTTGAGATGGTTCGGCCATATGGAACGTATGGAAAGCGAGAGAATGACTAAGAGGGTGTATGAGAGCGAGGTGGAGGGACAGAGGGGGAGAGGTAGACCGAATATGAGGTGGAAGGATGGAGTGAGGAAGTACATGAACGAAGGTGGTGCTGGTTGGGGGGAGGGGCGTCGACTGACTGGGGACAGAGGTGCATGGGGGCGGTTCGTTCGTGGCCACCCCTTCGGGGATCACGGCGTCAGGCAATAGATAGATAGATAGACTACACTGGACCCCTGAGACCGAACACTAGCTCTGTCTGGGGTAGAGGTATGACGAGAAGTACTAGAAACCGGCGAATGTCGGGAGGCCTTTCTATCATGGGAATCCTTTTTCGAAGATTTATGGCTGCGGTGTGACCGTGAACTACTCTTAGATTTGGAGGATTTATCGCCGTGACCACTGGTGGAACTTTCCGTCTTACTCTTCTTACTCGATGGTGAAGAGGCAAGACTGGGTGGCTGGTGTCTGAGTGGTGACCTAGACCTAGATCTCGCCCGAGACGAGGAGGCTGCCGCCGGGGGTGTAGGCTCACGTTGACGTTTCAAAGTAGCTGGGGCAGGAGATGACACAGAACCCTATCCAGTCTCTGCCGGCTTACGAATAGTTACTCGAGAGGAACGTTTAGGGGGAGGGTGCTCAATTAGAAGCCTATCCCAAAGAGGGACGTTATCAAATTGAAGTGACTTATGAGCCACAATCGTAGTATAAGCTGCCATTTGTTGCCTAACTTCCCGTAAGGCGACCGCTGAGGTCTTATCATTGTCTTGTAGTACTTTTACACTGAGTTGGGAGCAAAAGGAACAGTTGCGCATCACCCACAGACCCCTTGAACGGTCTAGACATTTAACACACTTGATACAAAGAGTGTGCGCAAAAAGAGGGATACCAGCACAGGTTGGAGTAATGCATAAAGCAAAAACTGGGGCAAAGGTAGCCATGACAGAGACTGGTGGGAAAACTACTGCAGGTTCTGTATTGGTCCGCCGGAACCCAGCCCTGGAAAAAAAGAAAATTTCCAGGAATTAATGCTCATAAGGTTAACCCAACATGTTCGCACACAAGTGTTAATAACCCGCCGGGTAACGAGACGTAATGTCACAACGATCACAGCTCGTTACGCGGCGGGGTTCTATAAAGATTACCGAATATCTAGACATGTCTTAAGAAAGTTAAGAATACCCTCTGACATAATATAAAAGACCAGTATGGTGTTTATAAACATAGTCTTTCTGGTGGTGACTGTTTCAAGATTCAATTTTGGAAAACAACCCCCCACAAAGACGCCGGCCCCTGAATTATCTAGCAGATTAACACTGGGCAGGCTGATACGAGATCTGACTTCTAACGAATTGTCACATAGATCGCCGTATGTTGTAGGCGGCGATACATTAACGTATCTCTCAATTATTTGGTTAACTAAATTGAATTGTAAATACCTTATTTCCTCCTCCCAGGAGAAAAACTTATGAAAAAGATGTTAACCCTAATTGAGCCTTCTATCGCCGTATGTGTGAAGGCGGCGATACATATAGTATCACTAAATGGACCGGTTAACTGAATTACCAATTCGTTCATCCCACCCTACCAAGGTGCACCCGCCGGGTGAGATCTGATGTTTAAACATTAACCCCATAAGTTCCTATCTCCACTTCTTTGTAAAAGATCGCCGGGGAGGAAAGCCCACAACAACAGCTAGGTTTGTCCTTTGGTTTGTAAAACTGGGTAGAAAAACTTCATAACATATGTCCGCATGAACAATGTTAGATGGGTACAGCCATTCCGCCGGGAATCATAGGGAGCCTGAAACAGGCACCACCACAGAGACGCAGTCCTGGAGAGCCACAGACATCTACTCGCCGGGGACACAAGCCTGTTTTTGAAACCACGCGTGGCCAAAACTCTGCTCTCGGCCGGGGTTTTCATGGTGTAACCGAGAAAAACCCGCCGGAAAGTAAGCCACCCCGTTCAGAAACCATCTGAACGCACATAGGACCCGAGAGATAGCCATAACACAACTAACCTAGGGCCCACAAACATAATCCGTGGAATTAGCCAATACACAACTAATCCAGGAAACATACATAGTCCGTGGAATTAGCCAATACACAACTAAACCAGGATACACATGACACAGTAGGACATATTTATAAAAATAAATCAATAACACTTGTACATGTGGCAAAGCTACGAGCGGCTGGCTAGGCCTAGGCAGACGGCACAAAAAATGTTGAAATATAAACAAAAGCACTGGAAATATCACAACAGGAAACACCGCCAACACACCACTGTAGCAATTACTTCCGGCAAAGGGAAGACTGACTCGGGACCCAGAAAAAACTTCACTAAGTGAAGAAAAATACGCTGGGAACGTCAGCAAAACAAACGCTACCTCATCAGAAAGATAGAAGGCAGCAAAAAGCGCGTAATGAAAGCCGCCTGCATCACAAGCTAACTAATTGTGAAAAAGTTCACACGTCCAAAACAGTACCACGAGGGTACATCCGAAATAGATGCCCCAAACACACGACCCAAAACACACTGCACTGCGGGCAACCAGCCCAGGACACTCCTGCTACGCATATCCTAACCTTACTCGATACATCCCAGAGTAAACAAATGAGAAAAAACTCACTAGGGACGCAGCAAATGCGGAACCAGCGGAGCGTGGAGAGACACGTCCGGGCGGGGCGGGCGCAGAGCAGAGAAGGAAGAATGACGCCTGAATCAGCGTCTGGTCAAAGATCCACACAAGTACATCCACGATATGATGGAAAGCTTATTGGATATGATTACGGGGCCACTACTAAATATTAGGTTTTCTTTATCTCCTTACAGGAGTCAAACCTATACTTTGGGGGGGTACTAGCAGTGGAGTCGGAGGATGCAGTGCCTACTATTCCCATCAAACAGGCACCGGCACTAGAACTAATAGAGTTTTCCCATGCTAGAATAAGAAGGGCTATAGAAAAAATGAACAGAAGTAAGTCACCGGGACCGGATAGGATACACCCAAGAATCATAAAGGAAGGAGGGGAGATGTTAGTAGAGCCATTGAAAATGTTATTTGAGGTATCGTTTAATACAGGACAAATCCCGATGGACTGGAGAGAGGCGAACATAACAGCTATATTTAAGAAGGGAAAGAGAAATGACCCAGGGAATTATAGACTATAAACTAATATAAACTAATGGAAATGGTAATTAGAGAAGGAATAATGGATCATATGAAGTCAAACCAACTTTTCAGTGGGAGACAGTTCGGATTCTTGCCGGGGAGGTCGACGGTACTACAGCTAATTAAGGTGGTAGATGATTGGATGCAAATTCTAGAAGATGGTGATGTAATAGACGTGGTATATTGCGATTTTATGAAGGCCTTCGATAAGGTCCCACATAAAAGGTTAATAGAGAAAGTTAGAAGCTATAATATAGGGGAGAAATGTGTGAAATGGATAGAAGCCTTCCTGAAAGATCGGAGACAGAGGGTACTGGTGAATGGAATAGGCTCGGGGTGGAGGGAAATTACAAGTGGGGTACCTCAGGGATCTGTGTTGGGACCACTGCTGTTCGTTATATTTATCAACGACTTGCCTGAAGTTATAACTAATGGAAGTGAGGTATACCTGTATGCGGATGACACTTAGCTGTATAGAAGAGTGAGGAGTAAGGAAGATATGGGTTTGCTTCAAGGAGATGTGGAGGGCATGAAGGGATGGTCTGAGCATTGGTTAATGCCTTTTCATCCAAAAAAATGCAAGTACATGCGGATTGGGACCAGCAAGATAGACAAGGTAGGATACAGTATGTATGAAGCGATGGAGGAAGTGAATGCAGAAAAGGATATAGGAGTAGTGATAGACAATAAGTTAAATTTCTCAGAACATTTAGCGGAAAAGATAAACAAAGCCAATAGAATTGTAGGGCTGATAAGGAGGACATTTGTGTCACTTGACGAAGAAATCTTCAGGAATCTCTATACAGCGCTGGTTAGGCCACACCTGGAATATGCGAACCAGGTGTGGGCTCCATATATAGTAAAGGATATAGAAGCAGTGGAGAAAGTGCAGAGGAGAGCTAGCAAGCTGGTACCAACGTTGAAGAACGCGGGCTATGAGCAGAGGTTGAGGACACTGGGGCTTCCAACACTGGCATATAGGAGAAAGAGAGGGGATATGATAGAGACTTTTAAGATAGTGTCAGGAAAGTACGATGAGGATGTGTGTGAAGGTATCTTCTTGATGCGGGAGGGAACAAGAACGAGAGGACACTCTAAGAAAATTTACAAAGAAAGAAATAGGCTTGAGAAGGCAAAGAACTTATTTTGTGATAGAGTGGTAAATGAGTGGAACGCACTGCCCCAGTATGTAGTCGATTCCGAATCAATAAGGGAGTTTGAAAGTAACCTTGATAAAGCATGGGGAAGACAAGATTTGAAGTTTGATTATAAAACAAAAATACAGAATAGTAAAAATGTTGCGTCTGCTACCGCCGCCGCCAACACCGTGAACGACCGCAGCAGTGCAAGTACTGGTACTGACTGGATACACAGGCATAGTTTGCCTTTTTCCAGAGGATCTACTGTAAGAAATTGTAAGAAACTGTAATAACGTTATTTTTTCGTTCCATGCCATATTTGGTCAATAATCCATTTTCACTTCCAGTAGCCAAATGATTTAAGTAAATACATCTTTTATCTGCAAGCATTCTTCAATTCAAGGAGGATTTATCATTCTCTCTCTCTCTCTCTATTCAAAAGGGAGGCTACAACAAGTATTGCGCGGGAAACGAGAGGCGAGAGTATCGAGTTGCCAGTTTGCCAATGCTCACCAGATGTATCTTAACACTCGGTCATGATAATTTCAACAGTTGTACCTAGCTAAATACATTTACATCATTACATTTTACATGGTATGATGCTTTTATATATATCTGGAGTGAGATAGAAAGGAATTCTTTAAAAATACATTTTTAATTTGAATTTCAGCTGTGAGCATTCATAATGTCTCAAGTTAATGTGGAACGTGCCTTTTCCGGCTTGAAGTTTATTCTCTCCTCTCTAAGATCATCCCTAAACAACAAGGTTCTAGAAGACATTCTGTTCCTCCGTCTAAACAGACAGTAAGGACTGTAGACAAGAGCCATGTTGTTACTCAATTATGTAGTTCAGCTTCACCGACATGATTCGCAGGCTAGCGAAGTTTACTACATTTATAGATACTTTGCACCATGTTTCCTGTAAATTAGGCATAACTTTATTACCTTCTGCAGAAATTAAGTCTACTGTATTTATTAACTTGGCAATTGACGATGTGGTTTTGTTTCAAATAGTGTCATATGCACCACTTTTTATTTAATTTGTGAAGAGTAAATTTTTTTTACCTTTTTATAATTATAAATTTTTGTCTTTGTGATATGCATCACGTTCCCTTATTTTATTACACCTTCCATTCGTGCAATCATTGAGCTATGATAGTGCAGTTGGGTTTAAGAACATGCTTAGATTAATAATATAATATCCAGTATTACAAAATTTAAAATATATCGTAAGTATGTGCTTAAACTTTTAACTGTGTTCATAGCCTATTGCTTGTTGCGCTGAATTTCGGTGTGAGTTTCCTAGGTTCGAGTCCTTGGAGTACCACATGTATTCATTGATTTCATTGATTATGTTTATTTAATTAGTGGGTTGGTGATAATACAAATTAATTCAGGTTCAAGAGTAATTCTTAGCGAGATCTTCGCTTGTGGTTATAAGGTCCCATCAATTACACCTTCCATTCGTGCAATCATTGACCTATGATACTGCATGATAGAACATGCTTAGATTAATATCCAGTATTCGAAAATGGGTAATATATCGTGAGTATGTGCATAAGCTTTTAACTGTGTTCATAGCCTAATGCTTGGTGCGCCAAATTTCAGTGTGAGTGTCCTAAGTTCGAGTCCTTGGAGTACCACATGTATTCATTGATTTCATTGATTAGGTTTATTTAATTAGTGGGTTGGTGATATTACGAATTAATATATTTGTTGCCATATATAATATTAATAAATAATTTAGTGATTCATGTCTTTCCTTTACGGCAACTGAGATTGCATACTCCTACACTAAGCTTCCTGTATTGTATATGTAAATGTGTTACCTTATTTAAGTTGTATAATAATATAGTTCTTACGACATCTAAGGGTTTGATTTTGTTGGATACTGTGCGCCATGAAATGTATGGCTGTATTACCATCTATAAGAATGTAGTCATGTATAGGCATTATTATTTATTAGGGCTAATAGCATATTCAATACATGGTTTGAGAATAACGTTCTAACCGGTTTTAATTTGTTTCTATCCAGTTCAGGAATGTTATGTTTGGAGGAGGAACGAAAAACGAAACGTTAATAATAAGGTTTCTGATCGAAACGAACCGTTTGAATAATAATATTCGTTTTTAAGTCCTGCTAGCAACAGCCGCCATCTTTTGCACGCAGCTCCCCAAGCACACAAAAGGGCACCCCATAGACGATAACGGCAAGAAATATTATCAAAGAGCACATTATCTAGGATCAAAATGTCAAAAAGCATATATTCATTTCAATAAATGGTGAATAAATATAGAATAGATATTAAATAAATATTAAATAAATATCACATAAATATCACAGAAAACTGACTAGAAACGTCAACAATGCGTGTTGTGGAGGATAATGTGGCCAAAAATATATCCTATCTCACACCAATCAATAATAGAAAATAAATAAAAATAAAGTATTAGATAGAATACCTTATGGCATGGAATGTATAAATAGATGAGGGTTGTTTAGTAGCTATAGTCTTAATTAATCCATGGTAGCCTATCTCTCAGAAACCCTAACTAAACATTGTATAAATGGCCTTATATATAATGACTTAGCTATAACTAGGGTCCTGGTGTAGTTCAGAGGATTTCGGCTTTGGTAGATAAGGGTTATAGGTCAGGACTCCGGGCCGGGCGTGGGGAGTGTTGCTGGAGAGGTCACGGGACACGTCCTTATAGTTGTTGTTGTTCCCCAGGCTGTCTGGCCGAACAGCCCCAAGGTCTCGAGCAAGGCCAAGGCCATAAACGAGCGCCCCCCACAAAATCCTCCTTGCTTACCACTAACAAAGCCCGGGTGACCGAAGCCACTCCAAGGCATGGAGCTGAGGAGGGTGCGGAAACGCCCGGGAAACCAAAGCCCCACCCAAGGCCCTGTGCCCCTCAGCAATTATGAAGGGAAAGTTGAGGGGTAAGGGAAAAATGTGACGCTTTGGCTCCCAATCTGCCAACTTCTAGGTTGGCAGTAGGGAGGTCAATCCACGGAAAAAACGCCGCCACTTGAGATCTATTAGATATATAAGTAAAAGGAAGAGATCGCTCAGTTCTCACTCGGATAGACCAGCCCATCACCACATGACTAGAACCCAATCCTCTCAGCATCAGCTAGGAAAGGTCCTAGAAAGCCGCCTTTGGCTGGGGGATAGCTCCCTTATTTCAACTTCTTTCGGGGTTGGGCACCCGCCCCGTCCTTATAGTTCAAAAGATTACTGTCGTCTGATCGGAACTTCAATTTCCGACTCTTAAATAAATGATATACTAATTCGTTACCAAGGGTTCATTCCCTCTTCACTTTATCATATAAATGAAAAATAAGCATTTAATTATATAAATACTAATATAAATATAGTTTCACAACGATTTAGTAAACATAATATCTAGAGGTTGAGATTACCACTACAAATTGTGGATATAGTCTGCGATCGCGGGAGTTTCAAAACTGATCCCTAATACAGTACCTCTAAGTTTTATCATACAAGGTTTTATAACTAAATTAACTTGGCCAAGGTAATCTTATACCCGATAGCACTATCGTTAGTGAGTGCTGTACTGTATTTTATATATTATTTTGTAATAGTATAGATATCTTATCAATATTTGTATTTTTTACTATTGTTAATGTCTTGTCATGTTGCAAATTTGATTTTAAATAATATTTTGACATTTAACATGTAGTTTCTTTATTCATGCAGAGTTTAGTAAAATTTGCCAGAACGTCCCGGACTTCCCAAACTGACTACTTCCTTTCCTGACGATAGTGCGTTGTTATATGTGCGATTGGTTTGCTTGGGAAACAGATTAACTTGCTCATGTAGTGATGTACACCCTATGTGGTGGATTGTGTTCTTTTATTTAATAATTTTCATTTTAGTAAGCGTTGTTTCCACATAGCGATTTTGATAATTTAATTTGACTTTATATTGTCCTTGTCCCAATTTTGGTTTGTTTAGTTTGCAAGTTTTACATTTTAATTCTATATTACTTAATATTAATTATCCTTTACAATATTTACAATCACCAGGTTCTGGCAGGAAATGGTTCACTCTAATGAGCTTACCCTATTGGAAGGCTGTTGCCAACACTACTCAGATACCAGTGTAATCAATTTATTTCTCACACGTGTACTGAATGAGTGAATGCAACCATAATACCTTTACCTCTGTATCAATGTTAGTGACGAACCTCCGAGGAATCTCCATTAATGGCAGAATGTGTTCCTCTTAAAGCTAAGTATATAAAACTTATATATCGGGGTCAAAATTCACTGCCCAACATAACAGTATGAGAGGGGGCGGGTGCCTTGCAACCCCCAAATGAGTTGACATAGGGGAACTATCCCGCCGCCAAAGGCGGCTCTCTAGGGTCTCTCCTAGCTGATACTGAGAGGATTGGGTTCTAGTCATGTGGTGATGGGCTGGTCTATCAGAGTGAGAGCTGAGCGATCTCTACCATACCTGTAGCTTAATCTGACTGTTTCTTTTACTTATATATTTTCTAGATCTCAAGTGACGGCGTCTCTTCCGTGGATTGACCGCCCTACTGCCAATCTAGAGGTTGGCAGACTGGGAGCCAAAGCGTCACATTTTTCCTTTGCCCCTCAACTTTCCCTTCATAATTGCTGAGGGGTACAGGGCCTTGGGTGGGGCTTTGGTTTCCCGGGCGTTTCCGCACCCTCCTCAGCTCCCCGCCTTGTAGTGGCTTCAGTCACCTGGGCTTTATTTGTGGTAAGCAGGGAGGGTTTTGTGGGGGCGCTCAGTTATGGCCTTGACCTTGCTCAGGACCTTGGGGCTGCTCGGCCAGACAGCCTGGGGAACAACAACAACAACAACAGTAGTATGAGAGGCAGAGTCTAGATGCTATACAAGGAGAAAAACAAGGACTAAAGTTAGCCTAGTCACAAATTATAGGTTTGACAACTGCAAGGAGATAAAGAAAACCTAATATTTAGTAGTGACCCCGTAATCATTGACGATTATGCCAATTACATAAGGCACCCTCTTCAAACACTCATCCGCCGTAGTTTGAATCTACCGCGAAGAGCATAATAAATTGAGGAGCCTTCATCATGAGTGCATGCAACCTCACTCATGGTTCAGTCATTATGAAATTGGGTTCTCACTACGAAAAAACTTCGTAAAAAATAAAAATAAGAAGAAAATAAGAATAACTATTCAATAAGCTTTCCATATAATCGTTGATGTACTTGTGTGGATCTTTGACCAGACGCTGACTCAGGCGTCATTCTTCCTTCACTGACATATCAAGTAAACCAAAATCCTTAATACATCAACGAATGGGAAGGGGATGGTCGGGAGGGCCCCAGTCGTCAATGATTACGGGGCCACTACTAAATATTAGGTTTTCTTTATCTCCTTGCAGGAGTCAAACCTATAATTTATTAGTGGCCCCTCCATCATTGACGATTATGCCTGATATCTAAGACTGGAGGGGGACATTCGTAATCATATCATAACTCTAGCAAAAGCAGATAATCAAACAACCACATAGTATTCTTACTTTGTAAAACTGTATATTTATGTATAAACTTTATACAACATATAAAAAGGGGTACAAGCAGGAGCATGCTTCAAAGAAGCCTGCTTGATAAAAAAGGGTTAACTCTGAGATTCTGAGAACAGATCCGCCAGTTAAAAAGGCACCCCACTTAAATTAAGTGGTGAAAAAATAAAAACTTCTAAGTTTACATGTGCACATATAAACCCCATAAACTAGTGGAGATATCTTGCAAAATATTCCCAATGCTTAAAATTAGATTGCTTCACAGCCCAAAACTATTTACAACAACACTGTTGTTTGTACTACAATTGTACTAGCACAATTTCCTGTAATGAATAGTACAGAGAAATTTTCATATCACAACACCCATAAAACAGTATCACAGCTCACATAATCCGGCGGGGTCTAGGGCGTCCTATGTTACACTGACTGCACCCCCCCCCCCCCCTTTTCATGAAATTAAACAATAAGTGACCTAGGGGCCACCTAGACCCTCTGCCTTAAAGCTATACATGGTAAGGAAGGTTTGTCTAGAGCAACTGAAAGGTATCGTGTCAAAAACGTATGATTAGAGGCCCACAACTGTGTGGACGTAATATCTTCAACAGAAAAATTCTTAAGAAAACGTAAAGATGCTGCCCACTTGCGTAAATCGTGGGCCCTACCCACAACGCCGGGATTACTCTCTTTAATGACCTCGACCAAGAGAGAAGCCAGTTTACGTTTCATCAAGCGTTTACCCGTACTTGCTACCCATAAAGCACCCTGGTGATTTAGAGGTGCCACTCTTAAATATTTGGTTAGAGCTTGCACTGGACATAAATTATGGTGCACCTTTCCCCTTTTCAACGCCGGCACCGTGAATTCTGAAAACACGTGTTCACTGTGCTCATTCTTGGCTATGAACCCTGGGGAAGGTGAAATCTGAACACATTCATTAAGCCTACCAAACCTGAGGCAATTAGGTGTGTTGCTCATCGCCGCCAGCTCAGATACTCTGTTCCCGGTAGCCAAAGCCATAAGGAATACTGCCTTTTTTAAGAGTAATGTAAAATCTGCAGCATATTGGTACAGACGGGAATAAAGTAACGACAATGCTTTGTCCAGAGACCAGGTAGGCATGAGCTGACGGGGAGGTGGGCGGAGTTTAAAACATGCCCTCATAAAATCTGTTTCCTCCGCGACTGGTATGGTGAGACCGGTAAGGTCCAAAAATGGCATCCTAATCGCTGTTAAGTGATTTTTTAACGTTACTACAGATAAACGTTTCTGTTCGAACAGATAATTTAAATAATTAAAAACCAAAGCCACCGAGGGCACCGTTTGTTCTGTTCTAAGAATCCAGGAAGTAAAGGCCTGCCAATGCAATTGATACTGTCGCCTTGTAGACTGGGTATATTGATTCATGAATTTATTGGTCACGTCTCTACCATATGGTGCTAGCCACTTGGCCTCCTGAATGTCCATAATGCAAAAGTCAGCGAGGTCTCTAGGTTGCCAATTGTGTCTAAGTGGAAAAACCCGACCGGGAGTGACGCCGGGTGCGGGCACCACGTTTTCAATTGCTGGTACCACAACTGCGCCGGCCACAGAGGCGCGATTAGCGAGACTACGCCCCGATAAATCTGTAGTTTGTTTACTACGTTGCACATTAGAGACGCGTCTGGCGGCGGAAACAGATAAATGGAACTCCATCTGTTCCAGTCTGTCACCAGTGCGTCTGGCCCGCCCGCCGGCGTTATCGTCCGGTGGGTGAGGTACAGTGGGAGTTTGTGAGTCTCCTCTGATGCAAACAAATCCACTTGTGGATGGTAAGGCTCCGCAATCATTTGGTCGAAAATGGTTTGCTTGAGCGCCCATTCTACTGTTGTGCTCTGTCTCCGAGACGGAGCGTCTGCCCAGACGTTTGCTACGCCTGGGAGATAAGATGCGTGAAGATGAATGTCCAGCCTGTTGGCTAGAATAAAAATCTTTTCCGACACGTTTAGCAACCTCCGAGATCTCGTCGACCCTTGTTTCTGAATACATTGAACCTCATTCAGATTGTCCATTCTGAAGGCCACCGATTTGCCCCGTAAAGTAGAGCCGTGAGCCTGAAGGAAATATAAGGGGACTAGTAATTCTTTGACATTGATATGGGAGATTTCTAAATGGGACCACAGCCCTTGACCCTGGTGCCCTTGGTTTGACTGAAAGCCCCAACCTATCGTTCCTGACGCATCAGTGTCTACCCATACCGTCGGCGGAGGAGAGGTCCATGACATGACTGAGTGTAATGTTTCCCTCTTCGCCCAGACCGCTAGCAAGTTGTGGATTAATTTTGGTATGGGCCATAATTTTGTCGCCGGCAATAGCGGAAAAAATGTGTTGCCCTCCAATATTAAACGTTTGACTCTTAACCGGCCCAACCTTAAAGTTAGTTGAATCCAGTTGAGAGAGCCGACCAGAGACTCCCAGATTCTCTGTGTCGTAGTCAGACTGTGAAGGAACAGAAACAATTTCCTGCGAAATCTGTTGCGGTTGTCCACACTCTGACTCAGAGTGAGAGTAGCTGTGTCCCAGACCAGCCCTATCCACTGAACTACTCTTGAGGGAACAAGGTTTGACTTTACCAGGTTGACCTTGAACCCTAGAGTTTTGACATGTTTTAATGTTATGTTGACATGATTTATGCATACTTGTTCCGTCTCTGCCACCACTAGCCAGTCGTCTAGATACCATAAAATCCTGATCCCTTGCTCTAACAAGGGCATTAGGGCTTGCCGGACTAATTTCGTGAATAAGCGAGGTGCTAGGTTCAATCCAAACGGCATCCTCTGAAAGACATAAGTCTGATGCTTTATGCTTAAGGCCAGAAACTCGTTGAAATCTTTTGTTTACCGAGACGTGCCAATACGCGTCTGTCAGGTCTAAAGGACACATCCATCCTCCCGGCGGAAGTGTTAGCCTGATCTGGTTTACTGTTAACATCCTGAATGACACGTTGTGAATATGGAGGTTCATAAGACAGGTCTACGACTGGTCTCATCTGAACACTGTCCCTTTTGGGCACTAGAAATAGTTTGGATGTAAAAACTGGGTAATTTTGAGGGACCGGAATGATGACATTCTTGGCGATCATTTCCTGGATCAGTGACTCCACCTCTAATGAAACTAAATTTGCCTTTGTCGGCTGAAGTAAACGAGGTCGCCGGAGCCACTGCCAGGTGATGCCCTTGCGTGCCACCATTATCGCCCAAGTATTTACTGACCATGCACGGTGACACGTCCGGAACGACCCAGTTAGCAGACAAGGGTTCGCCTGCTGTACTACCCTCTGATCCACCCGCCGTGAGACCGGCCCTGGGAGTGAGAGAGACTTTAGTTTTTTTGATGGTGGTGGAGGTGGTGGTGGTGGTGGACGCTTAGCCGACTGGCCGGCGTTGGCAGAAGACGGGCCCTGGCCCGGTCTGTTATAGTTTCGTCCTTTATGACCTGCAAACTTACCTTGTTTATACCTGTACTGACCTTGGGGGGAAGCGGACTTAGGTATCTGAAAGAGCTTTGACCCACCCGGCTGAGCTTTTGCGACTGGCTTGGGTTTGGGAAAGTTAAAAGCAGGTTTCTTAGAAGGGATGGGACTGTGCTTAAAGACCTGAGCCATGTTGAAAACAGTTCTCCACACATCAGGGGACATTAAAGAGGGAGTTAGCACCGGCGACATGACCACCTGGTTTGCAATTCTATCAGGAAGTTTCTTTACCAGGGACATCCTAAGATCCTGTCTCGCCCGCACCGCCTCGAGCAAGGCTGTGCGGATATCCCCCAACGACTGAATAGAAGTCTGAAGGAGTAACCGCCGAGATAGTTCAACTGATCTTCTGGCCTCCGCGTCCGCGATTGCCTGAGTAGATCTTAGCATAGATTTCGCCACCTGGTGCGTAACAATGTATTGGGAGAAAAGTCTATACGCCTTCCCCCGTAGCCTAAACTCCCGGTCTAGGTGAGCTGGGGAAGGTGTAGTGAACGGATCTCTAAGTTCGCATAGATTGATTTTGGGGGCAGCTAAAAAAGCAAACAAAGCAGATGGAACTCCGCCGGGTGAAAAGACTGGCAGAGAGAACCAAGAATGGCTGTCCTGAGGAATCTGGTGCGAAGATTTTGAGGTGAAGGTAGTCGCAAAGTTCTGAGCCTCTACCTCCCATTCCACCCAAGGTCCTGGACCCAACTGCCCCACCTTCAACACTGGGTTAGCGGCTGTGTCTGTGACCGTTTGTAAATCTAATTCTGGAGTGAGAGCTGACAGTGCTTTTATATCATTAAAGCCGTCATGCTTGGTCCAGTCAGAAAACAGTTTTGAAGCTGAGGCAGGGGGCAGTGCAGGTGTAGCTGTATACACAAAATAGTCATGGTGATAATGGTTCGGAATGGCCTTAATATTAACATCAAGTACATTACCCGCAATATCCAAAGCTCGTAACTTTCTAGATTTATTTCCTTGGATTACCCACTCACGTGGCACTGGAAGTTCCCCTGACAAAGTGGGCTGCGCCGCCTCTGGCTTAGTTGGGATCATTTGAACCCATGAATCATCGGGACCGTATAACAGGGGCATAGCTACCTTTCTTAACGGTGCTTTATCTAAAGGGGGAGGATTCACATCCGCTACCACCCTTACGCTAGAAGTAGTCAGTGCCGCCGAAGCAGGCCTAGCGACCATAGTAGGTGATATAGAGGGGGGGTGCGGAATCTTGGTCAAAGCAATAGAAGCGATCAGAGGCCGAACACTTGAATTTGTCATGGAAGCTCCCAGGTCCACTGTAGGAGTCTCCGGCTGTTGGCCAATTTTTTTTGTTAGAGCAGTAACTAATAACCCATCTATTTCCTCCGCCGTGACAAATTTAGCAGATGAAGAACTCAGAGGTGAATCATTCCTATCTCGCGAGTCGTCTAGAACTGAACCCGACTCTTGCACTTCCATGTCAGAGATTATTGACACCTCATCCTTGTCATCTGGCCCATCATGAGAGGATTCCGCCGAAGCCGGAACCCCATCGTGGTGCCAAGTCAAGTCAGGAATGGATGATGGGATCACAGCGTCCCGGTGGACGTCCGTCCGTACCTGTGGCTCCTGAACCAGACGTGGGCGTTCATGCCCTGGTTGGGAATACCGCCATACACCTAGGCCTTGGCCCGAACTCCCTTGGGAGTCAGATACACCATCAACCACTGAGCCCCCACTAGACTCTTCTAAAGGGCGATCACTGCCTACAGAACTCTCCAACTCTAAGTGTATAATATCCATTGGTAACCTGTCCGCCGGTAATACCCCCACCACAGTCTCTGACTCCACTCCCGCCCCATCAGATTGGACACTAGATAAGTCGGGAGTAGAGGCAGAAAGTGAGGCACGAGGCTCCGGCGAACGCCGGGAGGCCTTTCGTTCCTTAGAATCTTTCCTGAAAGATTTGTGGCTGCGGTGTGACTTAGATCGTTCACTGCTCTTAGACTTTTCCGATCTTTCACTAGAGCTGTTCTTGGACTTTTCCTCTTTGGTCTTCTTTGTTGCTGGTGAAGAAGAATGACTAGGCGGCTGTTGTCTGAGGGGCGACCTGGACCTGGACCGCTCCCGTGACGTGGAGGCTGTCACCGGGGGCGTGGGTTCACGAGGTCTCTTAGTGCTAGGGACCAGAGAAAGTGCTGTACCCTGCCCAGTCTCTGCCGACTTTCGTACAGTTACTCTAGCGAGACGTTTAATAGGGGGTTGCTCAATCAGTAATTTATCCCAAAGAATTACATTATCACATTGCAGCGCTTTATGAGCCACTGTGGTAGCATAACTTGACAACTGCTGCCTGACCTCCCTCAAAGCGACCGCTGCGGATCTATTATTGTCCCTCAATACTTTGACACTCAATTGAGTACAGAAGGTACAGTTCCCCGTTACCCACAAACCCCTTGAGCGATCTCAACATTTAACACATCTAATGCAAAGAGTGTATGCAAAGATAGGGATACCTGAACAGGAGGGAGCAATACACAAGGCAAAAACAGGGTCTAGGGTAGCCATGACAGAGACTGGTGGAAAATGAACCCACCCCCGGTTTACTCCAGGTTCTCTATAGACCCGCCGGAACTCAGCCCTGGAAAAAAGAACATTTCCAGGAATTAATGCTCATAAGGCTACACCAACATGTTCGAACACAAGTGTTAAATAACCCGCCGGGTAACGAGACGTAATACACAACTATCACGGCTCGTTACGCAGGAGGTACATGTATAAAGATTTCAGAATATCTTAGCCTGTCCAAAAGATTTATGAATATCCTCTGACATGATATAAAGACCAGCATGGCTTTTTATAAATGATGCAGTCTTCCCAGTGGTGTTTTTTAAGTTTACTGGAAAACCCTTAAAAGACGCCGGCCCCCGTATTATCTCGCAGATCAAAACTGGGAAGCCTGTCTTAAATACTAGATCTGGCTTCTCCCGAAGCAGTCTAGATCGCCGTATGATGAATGGTGGCGATACTATTGTATCCCTCAATAGTCTGGTTAACTACACTGAATTTTGAAAATTCGTTAATCCCACCCTCCCAAGGTGCAACCGCCGGGTGTGAATTTAAGTTTGAACGTTAACCCCAATTATTCCTATCCCCACTTCTTTGCAAAAGATCGCCGGGGAGGAAAGACCAAACAAAAAACAGCCTTGTTTTACTGGCTTTGCAAAAACCGGGAAAAACTCAACTCAACAAGTGTCCGTATGAACACTTAGTTAAATGGGTAAAGCCATCCCGCCGGGAAACACAGTAAGCCTGAACACAGGCACCACCACAGAGACGCAGTCCTGGAGAGCCTCAGGCCACCACTCGCCGGGGAAAACAAGCCTTTTTTAACCACGCGTGATTAAAACTCGGCAACCAGCCGGGTTTTCATGGTGTAACCGAGAAAACCCGCCGGAAAAGGCAACCCACCTCGTTCAGATTCAATCTGAACGCACCAAATAGACCGTGGAATTAGCCAAAGCACAACTAACCCAAGCCACACAAATAGTCCGTGGAATTAGCCAATACACAACTAATCCAGGACGCATATATAGTCCGTGGAATAGCCAATACACAACTAAACTAGGACACACATGACACAGTAGTACATATTTATAATATAAATCAATAACACTTGTACATGTGGCAAAGCTACGAGCGGCTGGCTAGGCCTAGGCAGACGGACATAAAAAGTAATCATATCGTAATATAAACAAAAAGCACTGAATTATATCACAACAGGAACAACCGTCAACACACCACTGTAGCAAACACTTCCCGGCAAAGGGAAGAACTGACTCGGGACCCAGAAAAAACTTCACTAAGTGAAGAAAAATACGCTGGGAACGTCAGAGAAAACAAGCTACCTCATCAGAAAGATAAAAGGAAGCAAAAATAACGCGTAATGAAAGCCGCCTACATCACAAAGCTAGCTAACCGTGAAAAAGTTCACATGTCCACAACAGGACCACGAGGGTACACCCGAAATAGATGCCCCAAACACACGACCCAAAATACACTGCACTGCGGGCAACCCGCCCAGGACACTCCTGCTACGCATATCCTAACCTTACTCGATACATCCCGGAGTAAACAAATGAGAAAAAACTCACTAGGGACGCAACAAATGCGGAACCAGCGGAGCGTGGGGAGGCATGTCCGGGTAGGTTGAGCGCAGAGCAGAGAAAGAAGAATGATGCCTGAGTCAGCGTCTGGTCAAAGATCCACACAAGTACATCCACGATTATATGGAAAGCTTATTGCATATTTATTCTTATTTTCTTTTTCTTTTTATTTTTTACAAAGTTTTTACGTAGTGAGAACCCAATTTCATAATGACTGAACCATGAGTGAGGTTGCGTGCACTCATGATGAAGGCTCCTCAATTTTTTATGCTCTGCGCGGTAGATTCAAACTACGGCGGATGAGTGTTTGAAGAGGGTGCCTTTTGTAATAGGCATAATCGTCAATGATGGAGGGGCCACTAATAAATATAAACTGTACAAAGTTGGCTATCACTGATGAGCAAGATTAGAGAAAAGACTAAATAAAAGCAGACACTTGGTAATGGAAACCATATCGAAAAATGTATGCAATGTCAAAATGGATACACGGCATCCTGTAGGACGTCAGGCGGTCGCGGCTGGAACCTTCCTCGTGTGTGCCCTCAAAAAGACGCCCCGTTCACCTTAAATTACATGCCTAGCTACCTCCTATGTTAAACTATAACATTAACTCACTATTGGCAAAAGCATGTGGAGCCAGACAGAGAGACACAGGGAAAAACAGGGGACACAGAAAAGTACATCTGGTTGGATCGACCGTAACCCGAAAAGAGAACGAATGTACGCACCAGGTGGCGCTGAGCGACTGCATGGGAAGCCTACCTTTGTGTTGGCGCCGGATTTGAACAACCTTATTCTATTATTATATTATTTTTTCCTAGTGGTATCCGATTCGATGACGTTCCCTAGGAACTATGTAAGGGGTATCCCCTGGGATATTATTTGTGTATTCTTCGGGTTGCGTTAAGCATTTCTCCGGGTTCCCTAGAGAACTCAGGAGCCCTTATAATTGATTAGGCTCTCACGTAATTGACAGAGAGAACCACTACTAAATATATGTTTAGGCAAGTGTATGTCGCTCACCGACTGTATATGCTCTGATCTTGAATAAAAAACCTGACTATACTCGGTGTAAGCGACTCTGAGAAAATTACGGCCCACTTATATGGCAATAGTTCCAGCTGATTGACTTGTGTGACCGTGATTATTAAAACCTTATTTAGAAATAGTAATTACTACAATAGGGTGGTCAGTATGGAAGTGAAGAAGTCCTTGCATGACAGTGTGGTAATCCCGACACTGACTTACGGAAGCGAAGCATGGACGTTGGTTGAGAGACTCAGACCAAGAGTGAGAGCAGTGGAAATGAATTACTTAAGGAGTGCGTGCGGAGTTACATGGAGGGATAGACAGACTAATGAGGAAGTAAGAAGGAGGTGTGGTGTGGAGGTAGATGTGCTGGAAAGTGTGAAAAGGAACAACTCGAGATGGTTCGGCCATATGGAACGTATGGAAAGCGAGAGAATGACTAAGAGGGTGTACGAGAGCGAGGTGGAGGGACAGAGGGGGAGAGGTAGACCGAATATGAGGTGGAAGGATGGAGTGAGGAACTACATGAACGAAGGCGGTGCTGGTTGGGGGGAGGGGCGTCGACTGACTGGGGACAGAGGTGCATGGGGGCGGTTCGTTCGTGGCCACCCCTTCGGGGATCACGGCGTCAGGCAATAGATAGATAGATAGAATTACTACAAGACGATGCATTGGACACGGTCGCAGGAGCCAAACAGCTGGAATGATTGACTTATAGGTGGGCCGTTACTTTCTCAGAGTCACTGACACCGAGTATAATGAGGTAGCTCTGAACTGGGCTGCCTGGAATGCCACTATTAGAACGTGAGACTGGAACCTCACTTTGTATGAAGCACTCAATTTTAAAATGATGTATTTTATGTATGTACTACTGTAGATGACTACCAGAAAGTAGCAAGAAGAATGTGGAGGAGGGGAATTGTGATATATCCCATTCAGTACCAGGGACTTAATTTTCATCATATTCTGACAACTTTCACACAATTTTATTCAGCTTAAGTAGGACCTCTAGCAATAATGAGGCTTCAAACTATCTCAACTAACCCTTTTAACTACCACAGATCCTTCCTAATCTGCATAATATCGTTTAACTATAGAATAAAATATAACACGTCGGTGGGACTCAAAGGGATACGAGGAAGATGATAGTAGTCCCACTTTTTCCCATTTATAAAACTTTAGGATTGATCTATAATATTTTGTGTTTGCTAGATGACTACCAGAAAGTGTTTATCAGCCTACGAAGTGACAAGGAGAATGTGGAGAAGGGGAAGAGTGAGCTATTAGACGTGGACTTCCCTTCACTGTATCTAACTACAGCTCGACGAGGGTGGCGAGACATGGCACTGTTACTGGCTACCAAAGTGCCAGATATATCCGTACGGGACCAATGGGGACAGTCAGCTCTCAACATGGCTGCCTCTCAGGTAAAAATTAGACTCACAGGTAGGGTGTCAAAATAGGTCAATTTGGTGGAAAGAATTGGAACAGGAATACTTTAAAATTTACATGAAATTGTTTGTTTGCTATTTTGTCAGTTTCATAAACATAAAAAAACTATAAATAATAATTTATACTTAGGATTTTCAATAATGACTACTTATGAACAATCTCTCATTTACTAGCCTGCTCTTTGGTGATGGTAATACAGTCAATCCTCCGGTAACGCGCGTTTTGGAAGCGCGGATTTGGTGGCATGCGGTACACCCCAAATATCCCCAAATTTTGCTAACACGGTCAATACTCACACTGGCGCGGGGTCAGCCGGGCGGTTTTCTCTCTCCTTGGCCGGGTGAGGCTGTTCCGTCTCCCTCCCTGGTCCAGTGACGTCACTTGCGGCTCGTCCGGGTATGTCATTCCCTCCCCAGTGTCCTTCTCCAGTTCCACCATTGCTCGCCTCACGTACCGACCCTCCCCCCACCGCGTGTGTTGTAACACAGACCGTGGTTCTCAAAGTACCTTTTTTTTCTGTGACCTTACCTCGCCGCCATGCCGCCCAAGAAGCGCCGAATCTTTACGTACGCACAGAAGTACGAGATCGTAAAGGAGTTAGAGAAGGGAAAGATACAAGCTGAGTTGGCAAGACGACATGATGTGAACGAGAGTACAATTCGCACCATTTGGAAAGATAGAGAGAAGATTGCTAAAATTATGAAGAGCAACCCCACAGAGGGTACTCAGGCATCGATAAAAGTGGGAAATGTTATCCTAAAGAAGACAGAGAAGCTGATGTTGCGTTATTTGGAGAGGCAAAAGAAGAATCATGTGCCGACAGACGGACGGATGATAAGAGAAAAAGCGAAGAAATATTATCAGAGCTGGGCACTTTAGCCAACACTTCCGCAAATAGCCAATTCCGCCATGACGGAAGTGTCATTTTGTTGGCGTATTAGCGTTGGCGCCAAAATGGCTGCCTATTTGCGGGTTTGAAGCTCTGGAAAGTACCTCCATGTTGCAAACCTCGAGTCCGCAAAATTAAAATTCCAGCCGCCAGCCAGCCTTGGGTCGCTCCCAGCTCCCGCCAAAAAAAGTCACGTGACCAAGCCAACTACCTGTGTTCTGGAATCTTTTTTTTTTTTTTTTTTTTTTTTTTTAAAGAGACAATGAACGGAGGAAGGAAAAACACAGATAAAACAAAAAGGTCCATGTGCCTAAAGGCATCCTCCATTCATAAAATGTTTGTAACAACTGGATTTAAACATTTGTTGATTGTAAGTTTGTGGAAAGCAATTCGAGGGAAGTGAATTCCAAAGAGTAGTAGCTCTGGGGATAAATGAATTCTGATAAGCAGAAGTTCTGCATTGTGGAGGAGAAAGTGTAAATTCATGGGCGCTCTCAGCTGCCCTAGTTCTACGGGGAAAGATGTGGAGAGGCGGCACAATTGAAGCAAGTTCCTCGGAACAATTGCTGTGAAAATATCTGTAGAATAATGCAAGGGATGCAACGTTTCTTCGTATGGCTAATGTAGGAAGGTCCTGTGTGATTGCAGGGTTATTGATTAATCTAATAGCTTTATTTTGAATTTTGTCCAACTGCCTCAATGCAACCACTCCACTTCCACCCCACAGAGGTGAACAGTAATCCATCTGAGAGCGCACATGACTTTTATATATTACGGCCAACTGCTCGTCAGTGAAGAATTCTCGAACTCTGTACAGGAGTCCCAGTTTTTTAGAGGCATTCTTAGCAATGCTTCTAACATAATGTGTCCAGCTCAAGTTAGTAGTTAATGTTACACCGAGAATGTCAATACTAGGGGAAGTGGGAATATTTACATCATTAAAAAATATATGGGAGTCAGTGAGATTCTGTCGGTTAGAAAATTGAATGTACTTGGTTTTCTGTGCATTAAAGGAAACTAGATTCTCTTGTCCCCATTCATTAATTCTAGAAAGGTCCTGGTTCAGAGAAATTGCAGTGTTTATTTTTGAATTTATAAGATCGGGTTGGGTGAAAGAATTGGTAAATGTGAAGGAACTGTGGAGTGTTGAGTCATCTGCGTAGGAATGTATTGGATTATGAGTGGTAGATATGAGATCATTGATATGAATGAGGAACAGAGTTGGGGCCAAAACTGATCCCTGGGGAACACCAGCATTTATTGAGTGAAATTGAGAATAAAGGCCATCTACCATTACACGTATTTTTCTGTTATGAAGATAAGAAGAAATTAGTGGAACTAATGATGCAAGGCCGTAGTGTGACATCTTCGACAATAAGGATTGATGCCAGACTCTATCAAATGCCTTTGATATATCCAGTGCTATTGTATGTGTTTCACCATGTTGGTCTGTAGCTTGGTTGATTTGATGCGTAAGAAGGCAAAGAATGTCTGCAGTTGATCGACATCGTCTAAAACCATATTGCCTATCACTGATTAATTTATTATTCTCCAGATGCTTAATTATGTGATTATTTAATATAATTTCAAAAACTTTGCCAAGAGTGGAAGTTATAGCTATTGGTCTGTAGTTTGATGGATCTGAAGAGGCACCTTTTTTAGGAACTGGATGGATGTTTGCTTCTTTCCAGGGTACTGGGAAGCATGAGGTATGAGTACACAGACGGAAATTTTTTGCCAATACAGGAGCGAGCACCAAGGAGCAATTCTTAAGTACTATTGGAGGAATTTCATCTGGACCAGGAGCCTTATCTACTGAGAGATTCTGCAAAATAGTTTTGACATGTCTGGTGTGGATCTTAAGTGAGGGAATTTCAGGTGAATTAAAATTAAGTACAGGGACATCTTGATTTATTTCATCTAAGGTTGAGTTGGTGGAGAAAATATCTGCAAGAAGGTTAGCTTTACCTCGTGGGTCACTTACAAGATTGCCAGTCGGAGATTTTAATGGTGGAATGGATGAAGCAGTAGTGAAGTTGGATTTGAATGAGTTAAGAGTAGACCAAAATATTTTGTTATCATTTGGATTATTTAGAAGTTTATTTGCCTGCTTATGGAGAAAGTTTGATTTAGTTAGGTTTAATACAGTTTTGGCATGATTTCTGATGTTTCTAAAGTAATTAAAGGCTTCATGTGTGTTTGATCTTGTGTATGCATTGTAGGCTATTGCTTTTTGTTCAGTTACTCTAGCACAATTATGGTCAAACCATTTAGGTGAATTAGATCTTTTACTGTACTTTTGATGAGGAATAAAAGTTTCCATTCCAATTTTTACAAAATCTTGTATGTGGCTCAAGGTGGAGTGTGCATCATTAGAAAAGAAAGAGGTCCAGGGAATATCAATAAAGAAACCTTGAAGACCCTCCCAGTCTGCCCTATCGTAATGCCATTTAGTCACCAAAACAGGTTCAGAGTGGGAAGGTGTGGTAGGTGATAGACAGGTGGCCTGTATCATACAGTGATCAGAAGATCCAAGTGGGGACCTCACTGTAACATCATAATTGTCTGAATTGGTTGTTAAAAATAAGTCCAGTAGGTGGGAATTATGATTAGGATTATCTGGTACACGGGTGGGTTGGTTGACTAGTTGAATGAGATTAAATGAGTCTGCAAATAGCTCACATTCAAGACCAGCATCATCAGTCCTGGCTGAATGAGTGAGCCATTCAACATTATGGACATTAAAATCACCCAACACAGTGATTTCAGAAGAAGCATTTAAGTTGAGGACACTGAGTTGTGAGGACAGAGAATCAAAAAGACTTTGCTCTGGAGGAGTATTTGGGGAACGGTAGATGCAACATATGTATTTAAATTTACCAGCAGAAATTAATTTGTATATAGAATAATCAAAATAGGGACAATTGAAACTAGTAACCTCCTCCAGGGCAATTTCAGATTTTGCGAAGCAACATACACCACCTTTAGGTCTGAAATTTTGGAGCAGTTGATAACCTGGAAAATTAAATCTAGATGTGTCAGATGTGGATGTTACTTGAGTCTCTGTCAAAAAAAGGAGAATAGGGGATTCTGCTTGAAGAAATTGGTGTACAGAATTGATGTTAGAGTGAAGTCCCCTTATATTACTAAAGAAATAGCTGCACTGACAAGCAGCTTTGGGACGTTGCAATGCTCTTGACACAGTAGCATGATGACGACCGGGAGGGCCCTGTGTCAATAACCCAACCCTGCCGGGGGTGGATATCCGAGGGACCACCAGGTTTGCTCTTAACAATTGTACTGCCATACATAGGCCTATACATCGGCTCTTCACGTTTGTTCACTTACTTAGTAGCAAGCGTCGAGCTAACACCTACAACACACAGCAGTCCAAGAGTTCCAACCTGCTAGCACTTCAACTTTGTTTATATTTTCGGCCTATTGAAGTGAACATGGAGGCTACCATCATCCCTACCGCAGCTCCAACAAGCATGGGGAGCAGTTCACCACCATCATCCGACAGTGATGCTGCAGAGCATGCAGAAATCGAGGACCTAAGCCACCCCTGGCCCCACCTAGAAACCTTCTATGGGCCTGTAATTACCAAGAAGATGTCTCTGGAGAAGGGCTTTATAACTTTATAACCTAGCCTAATTTAAGATTATAAAGTTAGGCTATCGTTAATTTGATTGATAGCCTGTTAATTTTTAACCTAAACTAATGTTATTAGGCTACCCTAAATTCCCTAATCCCATCAAAATGCCTCAAAGCATGTAGGTCTAGGCTAAGTCTAACTTCTATATAGGCTAGGCTATATAGCCTAGGCCTAGGTCTATAGTCACTAATCCCATCAAAATGCCTCAAAGCATGTAGGCTAAATATTGCATGTTCTAACTTCTAAATATAGCCTAGGCCTATAGGCTAATTACTAATATAAGAAATTTTATTAGGCTAGGCCTAGGCTACCCTAATCCCATCAAAATGCCTCAAAGCATGTAGGCTAAATAATATTGCATGTTCTAACTTCTATATATATAGGCTAGCCTAGGCCTAGGTTTAGGCTGTAATCATTCAATCACTAATTCCATCAAAATGCCTCAAAGCATGTAGGCTAAATATTGCATGTTCTAACTTCTATATATATAGCCTAGGTCTAGGCTATAATCACTAATTCCATCAAAATGCCTCAAAGCATGTAGGCTAAATATTGCATGTTCTAACTTCTATATATACTATATAGCCTAGGCCTAGGTCTAGGCTATAATCAGTCACTAATTCCATCAAAATGCCTCAAAGTATGTAGGCCTAGGCTAAATATTACATGTTCTAACTTCTATGTATAGGCCTATGCCTATAATCACACTCATTTTATTAGTGTCAAGTAGAAAGTGTTAATTTTGAAAGTATCATATAGCCTAGGCCTAGACTAAATTTAGCCTACAATAAAATGTTATTAAATTTTGATCTGAAGCTAGGCCTTTATTCTGAGCATTAAAATGAATAGGCCTAGACTACTTTCTATTAAATTACTTAATCTATCTAAAGTAGACCTATCTAGGCATATATAGCCTATTGCCATTCCCAAAGGGGGGACCACGAATAAATCGGCTCCTTGCACCTCTGTGATCCGGCGTACCTCCTCCTGAATGGTGCGGAATTGCGAATACTGATTATTACTGAAGCACTCTCCCCATAAACAAGTTGCCCCAACGTTTTACTGCCCATGTGGACAAACTAAGTGGCCTATGCTATATATATTAACCTTTTCACTGCGGGTGACATTCTGGAATGTTTTGGCAATTTACAGCAATTTCCAGACTTTAAAAGCCTGTATGTATATCCTTGAGGTCCATGGAAGTTGGGCAACATTATATTAAGTAAATATATATATTTATTGACATTAGAGATTGAATTTATTGATTTACCCTTGATTCTGTAGTTTAAATTTAAAATTAATAAAAAACGGTTTGCGTTTGCATATTTGCATTTGAGGACTAGAAATTTCACAAGGTTTGCACATTTGTGTTTGCTGAAGTTATGTTCTGGGTTTGCTAATTTGTGTTTGCTGACTTGACTTTTTTTTTGTGGTGCCCAGCTCTGAATATTATGCAGCAGTGGCTCGAATGAACAATGTACAGAACCCCAAACCCTTTAAGGCATTGGTTGGGTGGTTGGTGTCCTTCAGTAAACAAAACAAAATTAAAAATGTTTGTATTACAAGAGAGGTAGCAAGCGCAGACCATGCTGCAGCCAACTAATTCCCTGCTTTTTTACGTGAGGTTATTGTGGCCGATGGTTACAATTTAGATCAAATTTTCAACTGCGATGAGTCTGGAGTCAACTGGAAGAAAATGCCAACGCATTCTTACATTTCTCGCAAGAAGGCAGCAAGGTGCTATAAGGCAGCCAAAGAACGTGTAACCATTTTATTAGCATGCAATGCTTCCGGAACCTGCAAGATGAAGCCTCTAATCATCCATAAAGCAAAGCGCCCAAGACCTTATCGCAACATAGACATGTCAAAGTTAAATGTTCATTGGATGAGCAACTAGAAGGCCTGGAATTGACATGTTAAATGTTCATTGGATGAGCAACTAGAAGGCCTGGATGTCGTCAGCATTGAGCCTAGAATGGTTCGATAATCATTTTGTAAAGGACTTAGAAACCTTTTGTAACCGACAAAACATTGCTTTTAAAGCACTGTTATTGCTTGACAACCAGAGCTGGGAACTTTAGCCAATACTTCCGCAAATAGCCAATTCCGCCATGGCGGAAGTGTCATTTTGTTGGCGCCAAAATGGCTGCCTATTTGCGGGTTTGAAGCTCTGGAAAGTACCTCCATGATGCAAACCTTGAGTCCGCAAAATTAAAATTCCAGCCGCCAGCCAGCCCTGGGCCGCTCCCAGCTCCCGCCAAAAAAAGTCACGTGACCAAGCCAACTACCTGTGTTCTAGAATCTAGGCCTATACATCGGCTCTTCACGTTTGTTCACTTACTTACTGCCTCAATAGGCTAAATAATATTGCATGTTCTAACTTCTATATATATAGGCTAGCCTAGGCCTAGGTCTAGGCTATAATCAGTCAATCACTAATTCCATCAAAATGCCTCAAAGCATGTAGGCTAAATATTGCATGTTCTAACTTCTATATATATAGCCTAGGTCTAGGCTATAATCACTAATTCCATCAAAATGCCTCAAAGCATGTAGGCTAAATATTGCATGTTCTAACTTCTATATATACTATATAGCCTAGGCCTAGGTCTAGGCTATAATCAGTCACTAATTCCATCAAAATGCCTCAAAGTATGTAGGCCTAGGCTAAATATTACATGTTCTAACTTCTATGTATAGGCCTATGCCTATAATCACACTCATTTTATTAGTGTCAAGTAGAAAGTGTTAATTTTGAAAGTATCATATAGCCTAGGCCTAGACTAAATTTAGCCTACAATAAAATGTTATTAAATTTTGATCTGAAGCTAGGCCTTTATTCTGAGCATTAAAATGAATAGGCCTAGACTACTTTCTATTAAATTACTTAATCTATCTAAAGTAGACCTATCTAGGCATATATAGCCTATTGCCATTCCCAAAGGGGGGACCACGAATAAATCGGCTCCTTGCACCTCTGTGATCCGGCGTACCTCCTCCTGAATGGTGCGGAATTGCGAATACTGATTATTACTGAAGCACTCTCCCCATAAACAAGTTGCCCCAACGTTTTACTGCCCATGTGGACAAACTAAGTGGCCTATGCTATATATATTAACCTTTTCACTGCGGGTGACATTCTGGAATGTTTTGGCAATTTACAGCAATTTCCAGACTTTAAAAGCCTGTATGTATATCCTTGAGGTCCATGGAAGTTGGGCAACATTATATTTAAGTAAATATATATATTTATTGACATTAGAGATTGAATTTATTGATTTACCCTTGATTCTGTAGTTTAAATTTAAAATTAATAAAAAACGGTTTGCGTTTGCATATTTGCATTTGAGGACTAGAAATTTCACAAGGTTTGCACATTTGTGTTTGCTGAAGTTATGTTCTGGGTTTGCTAATTTGTGTTTGCTGACTTGACTTTTTTTTTGTGGTGCCCAGCTCTGAATATTATGCAGCAGTGGCTCGAATGAACAATGTACAGAACCCCAAACCCTTTAAGGCATTGGTTGGGTGGTTGGTGTCCTTCAGTAAACAAAACAAAATTAAAAATGTTTGTATTACAAGAGAGGTAGCAAGCGCAGACCATGCTGCAGCCAACTAATTCCCTGCTTTTTTACGTGAGGTTATTGTGGCCGATGGTTACAATTTAGATCAAATTTTCAACTGCGATGAGTCTGGAGTCAACTGGAAGAAAATGCCAACGCATTCTTACATTTCTCGCAAGAAGGCAGCAAGGTGCTATAAGGCAGCCAAAGAACGTGTAACCATTTTATTAGCATGCAATGCTTCCGGAACCTGCAAGATGAAGCCTCTAATCCATAAAGCAAAGCGCCCAAGACCTTATCGCAACATAGACATGTCAAAGTTAAATGTTCATTGGATGAGCAACTAGAAGGCCTGGAATTGACATGTTAAATGTTCATTGGATGAGCAACTAGAAGGCCTGGATGTCGTCAGCATTGAGCCTAGAATGGTTCGATAATCATTTTGTAAAGGACTTAGAAACCTTTTGTAACCGACAAAACATTGCTTTTAAAGCACTGTTATTGCTTGACAACCAGAGCTGGGAACTTTAGCCAATACTTCCGCAAATAGCCAATTCCGCCATGGCGGAAGTGTCATTTTGTTGGCGCCAAAATGGCTGCCTATTTGCGGGTTTGAAGCTCTGGAAAGTACCTCCATGATGCAAACCTTGAGTCCGCAAAATTAAAATTCCAGCCGCCAGCCAGCCCTGGGCCGCTCCCAGCTCCCGCCAAAAAAAGTCACGTGACCAAGCCAACTACCTGTGTTCTAGAATCTAGGCCTATACATCGGCTCTTCACGTTTGTTCACTTACTTACTGCCTCAATAGGCTAAATAATATTGCATGTTCTAACTTCTATATATATAGGCTAGCCTAGGCCTAGGTCTAGGCTATAATCAGTCAATCACTAATTCCATCAAAATGCCTCAAAGCATGTAGGCTAAATATTGCATGTTCTAACTTCTATATATAGCCTAGGTCTAGGCTATAATCACTAATTCCATCAAAATGCCTCAAAGCATGTAGGCTAAATATTGCATGTTCTAACTTCTATATATACTATATAGCCTAGGCCTAGGTCTAGGCTATAATCAGTCACTAATTCCATCAAAATGCCTCAAAGTATGTAGGCCTAGGCTAAATATTACATGTTCTAACTTCTATGTATAGGCCTATGCCTATAATCACACTCATTTTATTAGTGTCAAGTAGAAAGTGTTAATTTTGAAAGTATCATATAGCCTAGGCCTAGACTAAATTTAGCCTACAATAAAATGTTATTAAATTTTGATCTGAAGCTAGGCCTTTATTCTGAGCATTAAAATGAATAGGCCTAGACTACTTTCTATTAAATTACTTAATCTATCTAAAGTAGACCTATCTAGGCATATATAGCCTATTGCCATTCCCAAAGGGGGGACCACGAATAAATCGGCTCCTTGCACCTCTGTGATCCGGCGTACCTCCTCCTGAATGGTGCGGAATTGCGAATACTGATTATTACTGAAGCACTCTCCCCATAAACAAGTTGCCCCAACGTTTTACTGCCCATGTGGACAAACTAAGTGGCCTATGCTATATATATTAACCTTTTCACTGCGGGTGACATTCTGGAATGTTTTGGCAATTTACAGCAATTTCCAGACTTTAAAAGCCTGTATGTATATCCTTGAGGTCCATGGAAGTTGGGCAACATTATATTTAAGTAAATATATATATTTATTGACATTAGAGATTGAATTTATTGATTTACCCTTGATTCTGTAGTTTAAATTTAAAATTAATAAAAAACGGTTTGCGTTTGCATATTTGCATTTGAGGACTAGAAATTTCACAAGGTTTGCACATTTGTGTTTGCTGAAGTTATGTTCTGGGTTTGCTAATTTGTGTTTGCTGACTTGACTTTTTTTTTGTGGTGCCCAGCTCTGAATATTATGCAGCAGTGGCTCGAATGAACAATGTACAGAACCCCAAACCCTTTAAGGCATTGGTTGGGTGGTTGGTGTCCTTCAGTAAACAAAACAAAATTAAAAATGTTTGTATTACAAGAGAGGTAGCAAGCGCAGACCATGCTGCAGCCAACTAATTCCCTGCTTTTTTACGTGAGGTTATTGTGGCCGATGGTTACAATTTAGATCAAATTTTCAACTGCGATGAGTCTGGAGTCAACTGGAAGAAAATGCCAACGCATTCTTACATTTCTCGCAAGAAGGCAGCAAGGTGCTATAAGGCAGCCAAAGAACGTGTAACCATTTTATTAGCATGCAATGCTTCCGGAACCTGCAAGATGAAGCCTCTAATCATCCATAAAGCAAAGCGCCCAAGACCTTATCGCAACATAGACATGTCAAAGTTAAATGTTCATTGGATGAGCAACTAGAAGGCCTGGAATTGACATGTTAAATGTTCATTGGATGAGCAACTAGAAGGCCTGGATGTCGTCAGCATTGAGCCTAGAATGGTTCGATAATCATTTTGTAAAGGACTTAGAAACCTTTTGTAACCGACAAAACATTGCTTTTAAAGCACTGTTATTGCTTGACAACCAGAGCTGGGAACTTTAGCCAATACTTCCGCAAATAGCCAATTCCGCCATGGCGGAAGTGTCATTTTGTTGGCGCCAAAATGGCTGCCTATTTGCGGGTTTGAAGCTCTGGAAAGTACCTCCATGATGCAAACCTTGAGTCCGCAAAATTAAAATTCCAGCCGCCAGCCAGCCCTGGGCCGCTCCCAGCTCCCGCCAAAAAAAGTCACGTGACCAAGCCAACTACCTGTGTTCTAGAATCTAGGCCTATACATCGGCTCTTCACGTTTGTTCACTTACTTACTGCCTCAATAGGCTAAATAATATTGCATGTTCTAACTTCTATATATATAGGCTAGCCTAGGCCTAGGTCTAGGCTATAATCAGTCAATCACTAATTCCATCAAAATGCCTCAAAGCATGTAGGCTAAATATTGCATGTTCTAACTTCTATATATATAGCCTAGGTCTAGGCTATAATCACTAATTCCATCAAAATGCCTCAAAGCATGTAGGCTAAATATTGCATGTTCTAACTTCTATATTTATTGGTGGCTCCTTACGTCAATGACGTAAGTACCTATGTTAATATGGCCTCGTTCCGGGCTCCTCTGAGCCCGGGTTAACCTGGATCACGGTGGTCGAGAACCAAGATCATCATAGGGGGTACCCCTTAATCATTCCTACGGTACGTCATTGGGTTGGAGCCACTGAAAAGTAGGAAATAAAAAGAAAAGAATTAGCACAGTTTGAACACCGCGCCGACGCGCGCTCACGGTCTACCTCTGTTTCCCATACACCTGCTAGTTGGCTGTTCCTCCCAGGAACCTTCTCTCTCGCCCACCGAGCCAGCCAAGGTAGACGTGCAAGTCCTTACCTCATGCTCAGGGTTACATAGCCCCTCTTGAGCGCGTCAGTTTTGGTCCATAGTGAATATATAGTGCAGTTGAAATCATATACGCGTTTAGGAATGTGTTTGTTTGGACCAATTTCACTTGTAATCCTGTAAGTAAGGACTTCGTAGTCTGGGCTGGTCGGTGGGCGTGTCATCAGAGCCACTTTCACTTTCTAAAGCCTCAATTTATTGTGTTTATTTCTGTATGTTGTATCATACGAACCTCGGCTCCTTAGCGGCAGTGTCTTTTGTTCTGTAATAGTGTGTTTTAACACTGTAGCTCGATAGATACTGACTTAAGTGTTGAATTATATGCGAGTGTCATCAGCTTATATCTGTGAGCCCTGACAGACAAACCTCGGTTGTGCCTAAACCAGAGGTTGTTTTTCAAGCCACCATAAGATTTGTACTTAGGTACAAATTTCCTAAGCCTAATTTGTTCTGTGCTGGTTGTGTTTTAACATGATACCATGACAGATATTCCCTTAAGAGTGGAATTATAGGTAAGTATAAGATTCACATATCTATAATTCCTGACAGGTAGCCTTTGGTCGTGCCCTAGCCAGAGGTTATTTTTCAGGCCACCGTAATATTTTTACTTAGGATCAAAATTTCCTAAGCCTAATTTCCAGAAAATTTTAACCTATTTCCATTCAATGCTTCACTCCACAATTCACTACGATTCTTTCAGTATTTACTTCCAAGTTTTCCTTTAAAAGTGAATATTAACTTTAACTTTATTTATTTGCTTTATTTACACTTTAACATTATTCAAGCACTCATATATCCTTTTTGTTTTCCAAGGGTATCAAGAGTACCCATAATAATATCATATTTGAATATACTGTATCCCACTATGATGTAATATTCTAATACGACATGCTGTTAATTTTCCAAATACCCAGATACCCTAGGCCCTGTCTCAAAAGGTCCGGTTCCAAGGCCCGGACACCGGGACTGACAGATATGGTGACAGTCCCGAGTGCGGGACTGCCAGTCTGCCAGATATGGTGACAGTCCCCGAGTGCCCAGTTATGCGGGCGTCGGGCGAGCCGCGATACTGGAATACCATACAACCTCAAGTTCCCGTTGTTCCCGAGTCCTTATCTCAATAAGGCCCGGTTACCAAGGCCCGGTTACCAGGACTGCCGAGTATGGCGAAAAGTCCCGGGTACCCAGATGGGCCGGAAATACAATAATAACATACCACCATACAACCTCAAGTTCCCGAGTTCCCGAGTCCTTATCTCAATAAGGCCCGGTTACCAAGGCCCGGTTACCAGGACTACCGAGTATGGCTAAAGTCCCGAGTACCCAGATGGGCCGGAAATACAATAATAACATAGGCTAGGCCTACCACCATACAACCTCAAGTATTAAGGTCATGTGATAATCGTTCCCTAGACTAAAGTAAGCCTAGGCTACCCAGGAACATTAATTATTTTTTAAGAGGAAACACTATGAATGCAATAAGGTTTCTAATATACTCCATAATCCCAGGGATTAGATCTAGGCCTAGAGTATAAATATTTTTTGGTAACATTACTTGAGGCCATGAATAGGCCTACATATTAATAAATTTGGGTGATAATGAATGTTTAATTTCCCCTGGAATATATAAACTGAATGGATAGTTTATTCCTGTGTTACACCAACTGTTCTATGAAACTTAAAGGCATTAACACCACAGGCTTCCTTTAGGAAATGCCACCTGTAACCTTCTTTTATGTTTTATTTGATATTAACCCTCCTGGCCCGGGCAGGCTCTCAAAATGACAGTGTGGGCTACCCGGGCGATCTGGCCGAAAAACGTCTAGGCCTAGGCTACCGTATTTTTGTTTAGTTTAACTGCTAGAAATTTCCCACGCATCTATAAATGTAGTGCGGTTTCCAATCTGTAGACTGGCGTTGAGTAGAGCTCTCTATGTCAACTGGTTCAGTTGTGATGACGATTTCAGTGGAGAGCACTTGCAGGCGATGTTAGCAATATGACGATCTTTTCACTACTGAAACAACGACATATAGACATACAATAACAAACGAGTCTTCTCTTTCTTGTTTTCGGAGGTGCGGTGACGTAACGATCGGCTTTGTTTACATGCGTCGGACGCACGGCGTTCAGACCAAGCTGAATAGGCTTTCAAGCTTACAGATTTTAAAATGACACCCGGGCACCGGCCCTTAATTCGTGGTGTCATTTTAAAATGACAACCGGGCCAGGAGGGTTAAACTGACTTGATTAGTACATGTTCATTGGATACAATAATACCATACAAACATAAAGTCAAACCCGAATACATATCACAACAAAATTCTTCTGAAAGTCTCGGTTACCCTAGGCCTATCCTAAACAACTTTTTTCCACCGGGTACCCTAAACGGACCCAAACTTTAATTTAGAAAAACAAACCAAATCCCAATATAAAAAATTTAACTAGAAATTATTACCGGGTACTCTAGGTTAGGTCAGATTTTAATAAAGAAGTCAGACCCCGTTATCTAACCTAACAGAATTAAGATAAGTGCGAGAGCTTAAACAAGTAAGTTTTTCTAATCAGTTAAAAAAAAAATAATAATAATAATGGGGGTCAATCCAGAATACCAATATTCCCGGGTAACACCATACCGCCACCACCATAAGGGTGCCAGGTGATTCAAGGCTGTGCCATACTGGGACAAGGACAATTCCAGGTCCCAGTAAGAGAAACAAATATTATTTTACCCAGTACCATACCCTAAACTTTGTCATAGCCTACTCTAAGAAAAACAAACCAGGGTTCCAAGAAAGGAATCAAATGGAAATTCTGGCCGATTACTCTAGGCTGGGTCATACTTACTACCATTTTAATTAAAATAAACAATACAAGGCTAGTGCCCACCTTTCGCCCCCATGGTAGACATGACCAGGTCACCTGTTGCTCCCTTCATTCGGCTAAATAACCCATATCTCTAAAGTGAGTTCACTGGGCAAAACTCTAGACATTTCCAAGTCACCTACGAAGTGTATTCTCACGATTTACATATTTTAACTAATTTCCAGGAAACAAGTACAAGTTTCCTTTCCCTTCCTAAAAAGGCTATACTTGCCTAACAAATTTCCGGATAATTATATCCAATTTTACCGAATATTAATTCACTAGGCTACTTCTTACATAAAAGACAACGGGAGTCGGATTAAAATAAACGGGACATAACTAGACCCTACTTTACCAAAACCTAAGTACAGTAGACCTAATAATTCCGGTATTAATTCCACCATACAATTCTGGCCCCTTGTTATATAATCTCCAGACTCAAGGAGCGACAACACTACCGGAGAAGAATCTTTTTCAACGAGTAAAACATCCCCTCCCGCTCGAAGTGACAACCACTGGAGTATCCTAACACCTTATATGTTAAGGTGAGTTCATTTGACAAATTACTAGACGTTTCTGGTTCACCGGCTAAGTGTACCGTCACTAGGCTATCCATATAAGCTTTGCTTATAACAATGACCCAAAAAACATATATACCCTCGGGCATATTATCTATATGGAGTTCAGTAAAATCTAACAATTCAGGTACAGTACCGGTACTTTAAAAAAAACAAAAAACAAAAAAAACAAAATCTCTAAGTACCAGCAATACTAATATACTGTAGGTAAGCTTTTTAGAATTATCTCTTCTAGAACTCCTAGCTAGTCCCCATCTCCCGACAAGAAAATGTCCAGCAAGATAAACATAGGTCGGTCGGCTCAGAGCCTTCCAGTAAAAAACGGAATAATAATAATAATAATAATATCAATAACATTTACTCAATTAGCTTTTACAGATTGGGTCCCACATAATATGTTACAAATGTGACGGGTACCAACCGGGCTTAATCCCAACGAAGGATAGTCCATTAAAGCCGTAAGACATATTCCCTTTGGGTCCCTGGGAAATTAACAAACCACAGACATAAAAGCTACCCACCTTCGAAGTCCCAACTTCCCTGACTCGCAATCAGGATTTCAAATCCTGCACCCTACACACATATCCCCAGGCCGGGGACAATTATCTGACATGACCGGTCACCCTGCTAATCCTGTTTTCTTCGAATAAACAAAGAATTACCTGCCTCCTCTACCGCCTTGGCTGAGCCAAGTGCTGAACATGTCATCCCCTCCCCCTCCTACCCGAGTATGGCTAGGTGATACTACTGTATTGAACAACAGGTTGATTCAACCCCGTTGTTTTCTCTCCACTCACGTTGATTCTCCCTAAAAAAAAAAGAAAAAAAAAAAAAAATGATTCAGATGAATTCTGAAGCTGAAATACATAAACCCAGGAGGATAGTTGGGCTAATTTCAAGAAATTGTTATTAAACCCGTGTAGGAATGTGACAAGCAAACCCAACGGACATTTTTTTTTTACGCCTTTAGATAAGACTATCCGAGATCTCAAAGTAGTTCTCTTGCTCCTTCCAGATCACAACAGGACATACTAAACACAGTTCCACTGGCTCAGGTACCTGTCCATCCTAAACAACCTGCTCGTAAAATAACAGCTCCCGATACGGGAAACAACCACCAGAGTAACACCTACTAATGCTGACACAGGTCTTCCTAATTTGGTATCAATACCAAAGTAGTGGTTTATTAAAATGGACGAGCTGAAGAATATACGTGCAAAGAAGCACAAGGCCATTTGCCGGGCATAATAAAAAAAAAATAAAAAATAAAAAATCACAATTCGATTGGGTGCGAAGTACTTTTCTTACACACAGACACCCACGGTTGCTTCAGGAAACGCTGCAAACCATAGTCTGGCGTGAATAAGACGGATGGACATATTACCATTAAATCTCTCTGATCTCTATAAATCCGTAGGTTGCTCCACAAAAAATGTCAAGGAACAAAAACCCTACGATGGGGGTATACTCTCTAAGAGATGACCCAGGGGCCAAGTGGTTGACTCAGTCAAAGGGATTTACCCTGTAGTGGGGGGACGCCCCCCCACAAAAACTCCCATTGGAGGATCTCCAATTTACCACTAGGCATACATAAAAAAACTCCCACTCTATTCCCCAGAAGTTCGGGAAATATCTCAGATCCCCAATTAATAAGTTGTAACCACCTAATTGACCCCATGATAAATACACCTACCCTGCACGGATTGACAAAGACGTTAGACTGCGTCGAAGAACCCATGGTTACTGTCAAAATTTTATCACACAACAACACCCCGCACAGGCCATGAGGCAAGTAGCAGAGTACCCCTCAACAACACCCCAAGTCCGCACTTCATTTTTCAGAGGAGCTCCACAGGGTAATTCTCAGACGACCACCGGGAATGTCAAGATTGGCTCTTGTTTGCGCTTGTAGTGATGTAGGTGAAATCACCAAGGTCGATCTGGGGATCCACCGTTATTGCAAATTTTGAAGCAACTAGAACTAGACAGTTTCTACTCACCCAATGGTCCAAGAATACCCAAAAGATATGGCCACTCGAGCACTCTCTTCACCTCGATTCACATGTGGTTTGATTCCCCAAACAACCTGAACGAAGTTCAGGCTCGGGTACTAAGCCCTCAGATGGATAGGTTGGAGCAGTTTAATAAACAAACTGGCCCCTCCTCAGAGTTCGGGCCAACAATGGAAAACTGCCTCTAGAATCAGAATATTAATGATCCGAGTGTTGACAAGCAATGTTGTGTCTTGGGTGCCAGAGGGCATTCCAGCTTTCTATCACACACATTTTCTCTCCCCAAAAGAGACAGTCTACAACTAAAACCCTACGATGGACATGGCTACTCCTCAACAAATAATTCACAATAGAAAGTTCAGGATATTAACTAGTTACCAAGTAGAACTACAGTAATTCTACAGTCAAAGGTCTGGATAATTGCTCCAGATATAGAAGAGTCCTCTGGCACATCCCAATACAAAAAAAAAAAAAAAAAAAAAAAAAAAGGTCCTAGCTATCCCATTCAGTATAAGAGCGAGAATGTTCACCAGAATTCCTTCCAGCGCGGACATAGCTCCCAGTTTTTCACCAAGGGAGTGAAACAAACTCTTCCCCCTCTACTCAAAAGTCAGCGTAAAAATACTGTTTAACCTTCAAGATTGTAGATTACTGTGGTCCCCTCCACTCCATAGCCAAAAAATCAAACCCTGATAGTCACATAACAGGTGACAATAGGAGGTTTCAGAATAAATTTAGAGAAATCAAAATTCTCACTCCTACACAATCAGCAGAATGAGTAGGAGTAATCGGGGATACACAACTCCAGACTATAAAACAAAATCCATCCAATGCCAAGTCTTTAAATATAACCATTCACAGTACTGTATTACATACCAAGACTGTAAACAGTAACTGTGTTTTGAGTTCAAAATGATAAGGTTCCTAAACTTCCTCAGGTTAAAAGAACTAATCTGACCAGGCAACAAAACCGTTCCACTAACACCTCCCAATTCCCTCCTATTCACCCCAAAGAGAATTCGACATCCCCTGGCGTTGCGGGGAAAATTCTCAAGTAAAAGTAATCAGTGACACATTGGCAAAAATCCACCTCCCACTTTTGGGATTGGAGACAGACGCTTCGAATCTGATAGGGGGGCACTATCAGTCGTTCTGAAGTTCATCAGTCAAAGAAAATGGACAACCTTTAGTCAGTGTCACACCATACCCAAGAACTAACAGCCCCGCGTTTTTCCCAAAGTTCATGCAATATCATTGACCTCCAGGTCAATGTCATACCAGATGGACACGATGACGACTGTAATTGGCTTGGAGGAACAGGTCCCTACCCGGACCAGTTCTCTCTAGAATTACTTGGGTAAAAGATATGCTTTCTAGCCCAAAACATTCACCTTTAATCCAGGCAACAACTCTACCAGGGTTCCCCAACCCGTAGACAGATATAACACTTGCGATATGGACATCCTCTAAATGGCTACTATCCTGCGACAAGGAAGTCAAAGATACACTCACTAGCCAATACACAGCTTCAACTCTTAAGACAGGATAGTTCACGCTTGATACAATTTACACCTTGGAGTGCAAGTTCAAAACCAGCAGTCTCCATCGGTTGCTGGTCGCTGAAGCACCTAAATTTATTAATTGACTTTAAAAAGAGCTAACAATTAACACACTTATAAACCACGTATCGTCATAAAGAAATCCTTCTTGACGCGTACTAGTTTATCTCTGCCCCAGAAAGACCAGCGGGGTTTGTTAGGCAGGCTGGTGTTAAGCTCAGAGCCCCTAATCACCATTTGCTTCCTCAATGGTCAATCTCGAAGGACCTAACTTTGTCACAGTCTAGGCCTTCTCCTGTGAGACCACAAATGACAAGAGACTTAGTGGGTGCATATTGTCAAAGGACCCAGACCATTGGCCAAAGGGTCTCAGAACTGACATCCATGACAGGGTCTACCTAGTATTGCTACTAAGGAGGACTCTGTACATGTTGCTGCTACACCAGAGTGATCACAAAGAGGAACACCAGGAACATCTCCCCACACCTTTATCTATTCCTGCCTTGACAAGAGCAAAAATACTCCATGCTCGATTCCCTGTTAATGCACTATATACCTACTCTAAGTCTATTAGTCCTAGGAATATGACACAATTGTGCTTCCCCCGGGAGGGTCAAATAAGGTGGAGAAAGAAAGTGTTAGCATCCCTTTGGCAAAGATAATGAAGGAAGCTGAACCTCAGGTGATCGCAAAACCCCATGATAGGCACATATGGTCCGCTACCATTAGTTTTCTAAATGGGTGTTTTCAGGGTAAGATATAACACAGACGGGCCTGTTGGCCCTCTAGCAATGCGTCCCTAGCCATATACTTGTCGGTACTTCCGGAGAAGTCCCAAATTACCAAACATAGCTGTAGGCCAGGATGATGCCCCCCAAAGCCATTAACCCGTGGAGCCCCGGCTAGTTTTGTATTGTTTGTTCACCAGAACCCGGCCGGTTTTCAATTTTTTTTTTTATTCCAGAAACAATAGCGAATGGGTTAGGAATGAAGGAAAAACCACGAAAAACCACTCAAAAAGCTTAAAGAATGGTCCTACAGAGCCCCCGAAAACGTATTTTACAAGAGTAAAAAATTGAAGGCAATTACCCCAAAAAAACAGGTTATTGCGCGCTCACGCGCACGCGTGAGTCCAGGACAAGTTGGCAGGACACACAACCCGGAATGGATAACAAGAGTGCTATTACTGCACACTAGATCTGTTACATAACAATATTAATACGTTATTGCAACTATAAATGCATGGCTTTATTTTAATTTTAATTTTGTGATATACAATTATCAGTATTCACACCTCAGTAGTTCTGTCTTTCCGAGATAAGGCTTCTTTAATGGTACCCGCCTTATACATCTTTTTCTTACGACTATACAGTACAGTACTCTTATATTTGTTAGTAGTCTTGGCAAATCCAACGTCAAGGCTATTAACCTAATTGCAATGACGACTTGTCTATTTTGACTGCTATGTCGTCATTCCAACCGCGGTTAAAAAGAAAACGTCTAGAGTCTACTCCTTATCTTGCTCTAGGAGACGTTGTACATTAACCAAAACTACCACCGAAGGTGAAAAAAGCATAGAAGAGAAGAAAAAGGGGTTTACCTTAGTTACCGCTTAAGGCCCATCCCGTGTTCCGTCATGTGCAGATCCCTGTCGAACGTGCGCATGAGCGACCCTCTCTTGTCATCATTTTTTCACGCGCTCCATTGAATGAAGTCGCTTTTGTTGTGCTCCTTTAATTCACCCTGTTTAGGTTCGTTTCGGCTTATCTGGCCTTCATTTTTGTTAGACAGATGTTACGTGATCTAGGGCACACGTAAATGGGCTCCTAAGTGTGTATAATGGAGACGCGTGTGGAAATAGCCTACCGAAGGTACGGGGGCGCCTGGCGTTCCTCGTATATGTTTTTCATTCTTTCTCTTTTCATATTCTTTTTTCCTGTTAGTCTGGGCATAGTTTAGCTTTTAGCTTAATTTAGCCTAGCTCGTTTTCTCATTCAGGAATTGCTATGCCCCTATGAGTTTTCATTTTTTCATAGCCTAGGTGTACCGTTGGTAAACAATCAGAGATTTCGTTGGTGGCGGTGCTGTTTGTAGAGTTTGTGTCGGCCGCATTATTAGCGTTATTCCCGAGTCCCCCCTTTCGAGTCCTTCACTGTGTCTCAAGGGCCTGGGCGACAGGTGGTTCGTGATACTCCAGGGGTACCCCACGGGGGCCCCTCTTTCACACCACAGGGTTTTTCGCCCCTGACACATTCTCTGCTCACGGCTAGGCCACCCTTTTTCTCACCAGTTTCATTTACTGGTTTTTGTTTTCTCTTCCTGTTTCACCTCCATCCTTTCATAGTCTTTTGCCCAATCCAGGGGTACCTCACGGGGGCCCCTGTTTGTGCGAAACCACCCTCCCTGCCACTTCTCCTCATGGGCTTTGCTCTATCTCTGTGGGTTGGGTGGTTCCTGGGGGATGTGCCTCCTCTCCCCTGGTGTGTCTTCCTTGCCTCTCCCTTTACCGGTTGAGTCAGGATAAATTCAAGGAAGACACTGCTCAGCTTGATGGACATCATTGCTTGGAGTTCATAAGGAGATGACGCATTTTTTGTGGCCTTTTTTGGTATTCCCTAGCCGCTCCTCTCGCTTTTTTCGGCGCCGGACCATCTCGGCCGGTCCCGCAAATTTGCGGGAGCTCGATTCGGTCCTCTGGGACGTTTCGGCTCCCCGCAAATTTGCGGAGATCGTTGTGGGGGTCCCGCAAAATTGCGGGAGGGTGGTTTCGGTACGGTTATGCCTCCATTGGCCTGCAAATTTGCGGTAATAGTTGGCTTTCACTATTGGCTTTTTTTATGTCATCTTGTTGCCTGATACTATATTGGTGTATGCACTTTACTGGTGTTATAGGCCCTTCATGTAAGATGTTGAGTGGTAGTTAACACTTTCTCCATCTTTGCAGGTTCTACTAGTGCTCTTCCGCCTCGGCCGCCCTCCTCACCTACCTCTGTGCTCCCAGTTTAGGGTGAGTACGGATACCTGTTTGCATGTGTGTTCCTGTTTCCCCATGCTCCTTCCCTGGTTCTTCTTGGACATTCTCTCCACTTACTCCTTCGCCGTGCTGATTATGGTGTGTGTTCTTCTAGTGCAGGTAGGCTGCCTTGCTTTCGCCTTGATTGTCGCTCCCCGTGCTTGGAGAGCCACAAGTCCTGCTTGCGCCACTCGCTCTGTGTGTCCTCTACGGCCTACCTCCCTGCTCTGTGTGGCACGTGTCTGGCCCTGGTGGATGTGCTGCACCATGGCCCTGGTTCCTCGGCGGCGGCTGTGGCCTCTGCTTCCCTTCCGTCGGTGTGGACGATGGTCTCCCGCCACATTAGGACTGTGGGCCACCGTTCCCCGGCCTTTGTTGCCGACCGGATCCGCGTCGCCCTGGGTATCTCTGACCCGACTGAAGGCCGTTCACCTGGCCCTCTCCCTGCTCGGGCCCTCTCCCCTGGGTCCCGCAGCCGGTCGTCCCATCGTCGGGGGGTTCCCCAGCTCCGTCCACGCTCTCGCTCGCCTCGTCGTCCTCCTGATCGCCTTGACGACGCCCATCGCCCTCGTCATGGTTCTCGCCCTGAGGCCGGGGTTAGCGGCTCTGCCCCTGTGCGCCCTCCTCTGGCCTCTACGGATAGGGGCTCTACTCCCTTCCGCCCGCTTCCCCAGCCCAGACGACTTCCTCTTACGTTGTCCTCTCCGCGCGCGGTTGTTCATGCTGTAGCTGGCCCTCTGCTCCCTCCTCCTACACTGTCCAGGAGGGTCCGCCTGGATGTCGTTGCTTCTCCTACTTCACCTGCTTCAGTGCCTATTCTTCCTTCACGGTCTCGTCCCACGGTGGTGGTCCCTCCCTCCTCCGCCTCGGTGTCGGGCCGCCCTGTTATCTCAGCCCCGGGGATCCTTGCTCTGTTTCCCCCCGCGGCTCCTTCTGGCCTCCTTTCACCCAGCCAGCCTTCGCACTCCCGTCGTCCTGCTCCTCCTCATTCTTCTCTTCCTGACCTTCACTTACCGTCTCGCCAGGGGGGTACCCCTCCTCTTGCCTCGGTGGGGTTTCGCGAGGTTTCGGGGTCCCCTTTCTCAGAAGCTGACGTGTCGCTGGAAGAGGGGAATGGTGCTGTTTCCCCCTCGGCCGTTCGTGATCGGGGACGAGTCCCTCAACGGCGACACAACCGTCGTCGCTCGCCTTCCTTGGGCCGCGACGCTGCTGGTTCGTGTCGTGGGTCTCGCTCCCGCTCACGCTCGCCCCTGCGGGCCGACCAATCTGGGGGGGGGGTCGCCTCTCTCGGATCGATTGTCGGCTATGCAGGGCTGGGTTGTGTCACGCTTCGACGGGCGCTTGGAGTCGATGGAAGACTCCCTCTTCTCGCCCTTCTTGGCGGTGACTCACCCTCCGCGCCTCACCCTACCTACCCCTGCTACGGTCCCCCTCCCTTCTGCAGGCCTATGCTCTGGTCAGACTTCAGCCGCCCTGACATCCTTCCGGCTGTTCAGTCCCTGGCTGTGTTGACGGGTCTGTCCTCCTATGGGACAGGTTTGTGCGACGCCGGTACGCCTGGCTTAGCCATCATGCTCGGTCACCCTCTCCCATTGGAGGCCTGGTTTGCTGAGGCCTTCGACTTCACACACCGATCCGTCGACGGCTCTCCTTCAGTCCCTCCCCTGGAGTCATCACTGATTTTGCCTCCTCTTGTGTCTGTCGGCGGGTTGGACGGCGCGTTCTGGTCCTGGATGAGCGCGCCCGTTCTTGAACTTTGTTCTATTGCTACCCCGTTCTTCTCTCACCCGGATCAGCCCTCTGTCGCCAAGGTTTTTCCCTTGCGACAGAGGGTGACGGACTTATTGTCGTCTTTAGGTTCCCTCCAGACGTCTGTTCACCACCTGCGGCTTTTCGAGGCGTCTGCGCCAGGCGATCTTCGCGAGGGTTTGGACCGCGTTCAGCGGGTCCACCTTCGGCTCGCGGTGTCTTTGGTTCCCGAGCTGAAGGCGGTTTTGTGCGCGGCAACTCGGCAACGCCTGACGGTACGGTCCTCGTTCTGCCGGCCGGCCCCCTTGGATATTCGTCAGGGTTTGTTGTACTCTGCGCTATATACGTCGGGGTTTTTTCAGCAGGATGCTTGGGAATGATACGCTTCTCTGTCGGCGGCCCCTGCTTCCGACACGCGACGCCGCGCTGTGTCGTTGCGGACCCTGCTTACGTCACGCACCGACGCGCTGTGCCGCGCGCGGGGTCTTCTCAGTCCCGTCCTTCTGCCGGTCCTCTTCGGGGTGCTGCTGCAAGTGCTGCCGCCTTGCACGGGCGCAGGCCTGGGACGTTGCAGGCCAGTGCGTCGGTTCCGCCTCGCACTTCTGTTCTTGCCCCTTTCATCCCCTCCGTGTCGGGGCTGGCCGGCCTTCCACTTCTGGCCGCCCTTCGACGGGGTCAGCCCCGCGCCGGCCTGGGGTTGGGGTGGCCCGCCCTTTTCGACGAGGTTGGGGGGGGGGTAGAGGAGGTCAACGTGGCGCTCATGCCCGCACGGCCCGTACCGGGGGTACCTCCACGTCAACACAATGTGTAGTTCTCTGGGTCGGCCTCCTTGTTCTCCTTCTCGCCTGGCCGACCGGGTCGCTCCCCTCCTCTCGGGTGCTCCCTCGGGTTGTTTTCGCCCTTGCGCCCCTCGGTAGCCGCGAGGGACGTTGGGGGCGGCGGGTTGCGCGGAGGGGTCTCACCTGGAGGTGGACGTCCAGACCCCCACTCCGCTCTTGTCACCGACGCCGGCCCATCTCTTCAGAGGTGGCCCACGTGTTCACTTCCATGCCCGAGCTGGGTAGCGTCGAGGGAGTTGACCGCCGGTCACCCGGTTTTCCTCTCCCGTGTCTTTCTGGTACCGTCGACGAACTGCGACGCGATGCGCCCAGTGGTGGATCTGTCGGCCCTCAACGGGCACATCGTGCACACACGGTTTCGGATGCTGCCGGTACCCCTGGTACGCCTGGCACTGTGCCCTCTGTCGTGGGTAGTGTCGCTGGCCCTCCAGGATGCGTCTTGGCTCGTTCCTCTACATCCTCGCTTCCAACGATTCTTGGCCGTTCGGACTTCCGATCGTGCGTTCCTGTTCGACGGCCTTCCCTTCGGTCTCCACATCGCGCCGCAGATCTTCTCCGCACTGGTGGGGCAGGCTCTGGGTCCTCTCCTCAGGAGCGGGCTCCAGATCCTGTTTTCCTTGGCCGATTGGTTGGTAGTTTCCGACGCCCTAGGACTGTGCATTGGCGACGCCCTCACAGTCGTTCGCAACATCGCACGGTTAGGGTTCCCCTTCGATGTTCCCAAGTCACGCTTGACCCCGTCGCGTGTCGTGCCATGGGTCGGTCTCGCATGGGTTTTGTCCGGCGCTACGGTGACCCGGGGTCTGCCGGCCGCGGTGCACCTTCGGTGGACGGTCTTCGCCGTGTTGCACTCGGTCTCCCTCCCGGGGTGGCTCTGGGACTCGTTCGTGGGTTCGCTGCATTAGGCCGCTCTGCCCCTTCCCTTAGGGAGCCTCTGGCTACGCCGCCTCCTCCCCATGGGCACCGCGGTGTTTCCGTTGCCCCTATGGATCGGCTCCTGCCGCTCCCGCGTACCGTTCGCAGACGCTTCGGTCGCTGGGTTGCTCGGGGCTCGCTCTCTGCGGCTGTGCCCTGGACCGCCCCCCCGCCGACGGTCTGGGTAGCCACAGATACGTCGAGCGAGGTTAGGTGAGGTTCCCGATCGAACCTGGGACGTCCACTTCCCGGCAGATGGGTGGGTCTCCCTCCTCTTGCCCGTCTCTGCCCTCGGACTGTTGGTTCCTTTGTTCTTCCTGCGGGACCACGCGCTGGCCCTTCGGGGTAAGTCGGTGGCCTTCGGGTTGGACACTCAGACAAGCTGTCCCCTGTTTCCTTATGCGGGGGTCCTCCAGGTCGTTGACTCTATTGGGGGTCTCGGTGGAGTTGTTCTTCCTCGCGGACCGGCACCCCTTCTCCTTGCATGCCTCCTCCCTGCCCGGGCCTGCCACCCTGCGGGCGGCCGCCCTGTCGAGAGGGCAGGGCGTTCTTGTAGAATGGGCGATGAAACGGACTGTGTTCGCCGACCTCGCGGCTTCCTGAGGTGTTCCGGAGGTCGCCTTGTTCGCATCGGGGGTGCCGCGCCAGTTGCCTCTGGACCTCTCCCTCCGGCCTCGCGCTCCGGGGGGGGTCCGGACGCTTTCATGGTAGCCTGGTACAGGTGGCGGTCGATATACGTCTTTCCGCCACCAGACGCGCTGTTGATGTGCCCAGTCCTCGCGAAGCTGCGGCTGTACCACGACTGCGTCTGGCTCCTCGCGCCTCTGTGGCCGGCACGGACTTGGTCCGCCCGGTTGCCGCGGTGGTGCCCGAGTCCGGTCCCTCTACCTGTCTCCGGCTTCCACTTGGGCTAGGTTGGGGACCTGCGGACCTCGTTGGCCTTCGCATTGTGCTTGTTCATGATGCACGGTGGCTCCCGGTCCCCGGCCGGGCCCTGACTGACTTCCTGCAGCGTTCCTGGCCGTCTTCTCCTTGGGGGACTTACGGGTCCCGCTGGAGGTCTTTTACTAGGTGGCTACAGGCCTCTCGCCTGCCAGTTGGCTCTCCTTCCCTCGTCCTACGCTCCTTGTTTCACCTCTTCCGTACACGTCGCTTTCCAGTCGACGCTATATGTACCCACTTGTCTGCCGTCCGGGGGGTCTTTGGGTCCGTCGCTGGGCTGGTCGTTCCGCCACAGGAGCTGGATTCCTTCCTGACGGCTGCCTTCCGGGATCGACCGCCTCCGCGCCAGGTCCCTCCGCAGTGGGATCTGGGGCGGGCTCTGGTCCTTCTGGCTTCACCCACGTATACAAAGGCCGCTACGCCGGTTCCGTTGCTCGGGCGTCCACTCTTACTTGTCGCTCTGGCCACTGGGGTTCGGGTGTCTGCACTAGCGGCATTTTCACGGCCCCGGGACTGCGTGCGATTCTCCCCGTCCTTGCATGGCGTCTCGTTCGCCTCCTCCCCTCCTTTTGTTACCACGCATGGGAGGGAGGCCCCCGTTTTCCAGCCTTTCGCCGTCCAGGCTTTACGGCGTGGGCATCCTCGCCATGTGTTGTGCCCGGTGTCAGCCTTGCACGCCTCTGTTGCGTCTGTGGCGCCACCTTCGGGTACTGCTGTGTGGGTGTCTCCTCGGACAGGTGGGAGGCTCTCGCAGGTGCAGATGGGCCGCCACGTTTGTCGGACCGTTCGTGCCCGTCACCCTGTTTGTAGGGGTTCTGCGCACGATGTCAGATCCTTTGCTGCCTCCTTCCGGTTCCTGCCACGTCGATCCTTCCCTGCCATCGCCTCAGCGGTTTTGTGGTCTTCTATCAATTCCTTCATCTCCTCCTACCTCTCCGTGTCCAGTGTTCGACCCCCTCGGCCGGTGATTGCTCTCGGGGGTCGTGTTTCCTGGTGCTCTGGCGAAGATCCCTGGTCTTCCCCCCCTTGTCCCTCGTTCTTTTCCTTTGTTTTATTTGACAAAGGGGGGGGGGGGGTACGGGTTTGCAACACTGGATTGCAAGTTTGGGATTATGTATTGTTCCAGTACATAAGTGTTTTTGCCACATTGAAAATTGTGTTTTGTTCTTGTGTTCAGTGTTTTTGTTGGTTTTTGAAGAAAAGGGATTTTGGGTACAGTACCTTTTTGGTTTCAGACAAGTCTATGTTTTTGCATTACTATGAATGACGGGCATGTGTTAAAACTGTTCTTTTTAGCTACTCCTCAGTTTTTCACTCTTTTATTAAACTCTCTTGTTTAAATTGTGTCTTTGTCATTCGTAATTTTGTTTTATGCATTGTTTTTTTTGGTAGGTTGGGCTTGGATGTCCTCCTCCTATTTGTTATGCAGCCTTGACGTTGGATTTGCCAAGACTACTAACAAATTGGGAGGTTTGACGTACCTCCCAACCTACCAAATAGGAAAACCTACTATTTGGTAGTAGTCTTGGAAAATCCAACGTACATAATACCCTCCCTCATGCCGGACCCCTGCCCATCTGCGTTCTTCTGCTGACGTGAGATGTGATGACAAGAGAGGGTCGCTCATGCGCACGTTCGACAGGGATCTGCACATGACGGAACACGGGATGGGCCTTAAGCGGTAACTAAGGTAAACCCCTTTTTCTTCTCTTCTATGCTTTTTTCACCTTCGGTGGTAGTTTTGGTTAATGTACAACGTCTCCTAGAGCAAGATAAGGAGTAGACTCTAGACGTTTTCTTTTTAACCGCGGTTGGAATGACGACATAGCAGTCAAAATAGACAAGTCGTCATTGCAATTAGGTTAATAGCCTTGACGTTGGATTTTCCAAGACTACTACCAAATAGTAGGTTTTCCTATTTGGTAGGTTGGGAGGTACGTCAAACCTCCCAATTTGGACACATGTTACAGTTTTTGTTTTGGTCTTCCTAATAGTTTCTCGCGGTTTAGCGTGATGAGCTTATGTAGGTCCCTCCACCGGTCGTGATATTCTAGGCACTTACGTCATTGACGTAAGGAGCCACCAATAAATTACGGTTTTGACAACCCATAAGGGAAGGAAGGAAAAACTACTATTTATTGGTGGCTCCTGGAGTCAATGACGAAGAGTGCCCTCCCACCATCCCCTTCCCATACACATGCTCAACTTAATATTACATTAGAGAAGGTTCCTGGGAGGAACAGCCAACTAGCAGGTGTATGGGAAACAGAGGTAGACCGTGAGCGCGCGTCGGCGCGGTGTTCAAACTGTGCTAATTCTTTTCTTTTTATTTCCTACTTTTCAGTGGCTCCAACCCAATGACGTACCGTAGGAATGATTAAGGGGTACCCCCTATGATGATCTTGGTTCTCGACCACCGTGATCCAGGTTAACCCGGGCTCAGAGGAGCCCGGAACGAGGCCATATTAACATAGGCACTTACGTCATTGACTCCAGGAGCCACCAATAAATAGTAGTTTTTCCTTCCTTCCCTTACGGGTTGTCAAAACCGTAATATAATATATAGCCTAGGCCTAGGTCTAGGCTATAATCAGTCACTAATTCCATCAAAATGCCTCAAAGCATGTAGGCCTAGGCTAAATATTGCATGTTCTAACTTCTATGTATAGGCCTAGGCCTATAATGACACTCATTTTATTAGTGTCAAGTAGAAAGTGTTAATTTTGAAAGTATCATATAGGCCTAGACTAAATTTAGCCTACAATAAAATGTTATTAAATTTTGATCTGAAGCTAGGCCTTTATTCTGAGCATTAAAATTAATAGGCCTAGGCTACTTTCTATTAAATTACTTAATCTATCTAAAGTAGACCTATCTAGGCATATATAGCCTATTGCCATTTCCAAAGGAGGGACCACGAATGAATCGCCTCCTTGCACCTCTGTGATCCGGCGTACCTCCTCCTGAATGGTGCGGAATTGCGAATACTGATTATTACTGAAGCACTCTCCCCATAAACAAGTTGCCCCAACGTTTTACTGCCCATGTGGACAAACTAAGTGGCCTATGCTATATATATTAACCCTTTCACTGCGGGTGACGTTCTGGAATGTTTTGGCAATTTACAGAAATTTCCAGGCTCTAAAAGCCTGTATGTATATCCTTGAGGTCCATGGAAGTTGGGCAACATTATATTTAAGTAAATATATATATATTTATTGACATTAGAGATTGAATTTATTGATTTACCCTTGATTCTGTAGTTTAAATTTAAAATTAATAAAAAACGGTTTGCGTTTGCATATTTGCATTTGAGGACTAGAAATTTCACAAGGTTTTCACATTTGTGTTTGCTGAAGTTATGTTCTGGGTTTGCTGACTTGACTTTTTGTTTGTGGTGCCCAGCTCTGTAATGACTAACGCACCAGGACATTCCAGATTGTTGATTGATCGGCACCCAAACGTAAAAGTGACGTTCATGCCCCCCAACACTACGTCTCTCCTACAGCCCCTGGACCAGGAGGTGATAGCGTGCTTTAAGGGTGCATATGCCACTAAGACTTTTCAGATGCTCGACAGTGCCACTGACACCCAAGAAGAACTGCTACAGATCTCGGATGATGAATCAGTCCCTGACTCTCTCCCACCACTCGAAGAACTATCTGCCCCTGACTCTCCCCACCAGTCGAACAACCTGCACCAAACTCGCCTCCACAACAACGACGACAACAACAACAACAACAGCAACAGCAACAGCAACAGGAACAGTAGCCAACACCCGCCGACGGACCAGCTCTAACAGTTCACACCTTTTGGAAAAGGTTTCATATTAACCCGTTGAGCCCCGGCTAGTTATAATATTTTGTTCACCCCAGTCCCAAGCCATTTTCACTTATTGTTTTTGTTTGCTAAAATGGAAGACAAGGATGAGAAATGAAAAAAAAAAAAAAAAATCACCTCGGATATTTTTTTTTGGGGGGGGGGCCTCAAAAAAAATTGTTGAGCCAAAATGGAAGAGAATGGTGAGAAATGAAAAAAAAAAAAAAACTCACCTTGGTCATTTGGGGGGCAGGGGGGGGGGGGGTCGAAAGTTCGTCTCCCCCGCATGACCACCCGCCCGGGAGCACTAGGGTGAAAACTGAGTATGGCATTGTACGGCATACATCCTAAGGAGTGTCTCACATAAATCTCAAGCCTCTAGCTCCCATACGACCGGAGTAATGAAGGTTCAAAGTGGCGGTGAACTAAGGGTGTAAAGTATCCCCACTAAGCCCACCACCACCGGCCGCGCGGCTGTCTTGGCCCGCTCACACCTACCGGCCCGGCTCCCACACACACTACGGTACCTCCCCCGCCATTTCCTACCTTACGAGCCACGTAACTGATTTTAATATGCCGGACGCACGTGATGCGTCGCTGGGAGTTGGTGATCAAACACTGCCGACGCATCACGTGCGACGCTGGGTCTCACTGGGTTAAGAATGCAGTGGATACGATGGTGGAAGCGTGGGCTGATGTGACAAGAACTACAATTCACCATGCCTGGAGGAATGTTTTAGAGGGGTAACCTGGGCACAAGCTGGATTTACCTGATTAGCCAGTCAGGCTTGAAGCAGTGGTGGAGAGAGCAGTAGAGGTTGCCAGACGTGTGCCCGGGATGGATGAAGTGGGGCCAGAAGACATTCGTGGTTTGATTCAGCCACCACAGGAGCTTGATGCTGAGGACCTACTGCAGGATTTGGAGGAAGAAGAGCAGGCAGAGGAAGAACACCGAGAAGAAGATGAACCCCAGGAGGAGCCTAACACTCGTGGTCTACGGGAATTTGTAGAATTGTCACAACGCCTCAGCCATTACATGAACAACTTTGATCCCAAACATGACCGTTCAGCACAGATAATAGCAAGGTTCACTGCTTCCATCCAGCCATACTTTGACATGTTTCACAACAGGATAAATGCACGGCAGCAGACACGAATAACAGATTTCTTTCGTCAACGTGCACAGCAACAGGAACAAGTGGCGTCGAGTGACTCAGACTCCGACTCCGACCCACAGCTACCAGACGATCTACTGTCGGTTGTATCAGATCCCGACTACAGTGGGTTCGAGGACTCTGATGCTGAAGCTGGGGAGGGACCACACCTTATCAACGAATGGCTGGACGTGGGAGCGGCGAGAGCTAACAGACCATCAACTTCATCGCAGTGACGACGATGGATCCGGGGGGTAGGGGACGGGGGGGATTCAACACTTCATTTATTCAGAGGTAAGTGTTGCAATGGGCAAATCAACCCAATGCACTTGTAAAATAACCTTTTTAATTGAATTAATTATTATAACATAGGCTTCTATGGAGAAAAAGTGGACTTTGTGGAAACCCCCAGAACACCATGGTACGTTTAACATGTAAACATATGGGTTCGGTAACGCGGTTTTTGGTAACACAGGAGGTTACCAGAACACATTAGCCGCGTTACCGGAGGATTGACTGTACAACAAGTCCAAGCGGACTATAGGTCTGCGTGGCCGTGTTGACTCCGAGGCGCAATGCACAGGGCGATATTTGAAAAAGGGCTCCGTAACAGCTTAGAGGATAGATCAGAGTATATGCATGTGAAAGATCATTAAATTTGGTTCAGTAATAAACAAGAAATAGCATTTTTTGATGAATGTCACCCTAACAAGAAAAACAACAACTTGAAAAAGCTCGAGAGGTCCTTCGCTTCGCACGGACATAATAATTCCTCATATAAAGTTGTAGTACAGGTCTCCCTCGCTAACCGATGACTCGAATTACGATATTTCGCGTATACGATCGTTCTGTATTACTACCCATTTTTCGTTATACAATCGGTATGACTCGCTAATATGATCGTCAATACGATAGTCAGCCGAAAGCACACTGTTGCAAGTCACCAGGCACTTGTTTGTACAGCCATCCACGTCTGCTGACCGTCGTCCATTAACCAACCCAGCCATATCAATCTACCCACCCGACCTATTCAGAGCTTAGGTGTAAGTTTCGACTGAAATCTCGAGTCAAAACATGATACCAGTACCCCATACCCAATGACTATAACTAATCAATACACGTACTTACAAATACTCAATACTTTTATGATTATTTAATGCTGATTAGCAAAGCATTATAATGGGTTACAATGCTTAGAGAGAAGGTTAATGTAAGGTTATAAGTTTATACTGTGCCACAGCCATTTGCAATGTTTTAGGTTCAAGCCATAGACTCCTTTAACCCGGGAACTGCGGGAAGACTCTTAAGAGTTCCCCCGGCGGACTGCGGGAAGACTCTTAAGAGTCAGAGAAAAAAAAAAATCAATTTTAAACATCGAAAAAAAAAAAAAAAAAAAAATTATTTTATTTTATTTTTGTTTTGCCCTTGGGCCATGCAAAATATCAGTCCTCTACCTCCCCTCCTTCCCCACTTTCCTCCCCTCCTTCAGTTATCACCTATTTTCCCTGTTATTCCCTTATTCTGAGGTATATTTTCGTGCTAACATTAGCCAGTTGCAAGCAGGGCATTGTCATCTCTGTTAGCAAGCGAGTGCAAGAGAGAGAGAGAGAGAGAGTATCGATCGACAGTGTCTCAGTGGCCTTGGGGGAAATTGGCGGGAAAGGAGGTTGCCTCACCCATACATTATGTAACTCACGGCCTGTATCGCCAATTTTGACCATCCAAATGCTGTTTTCACTCGTTTTATTGTTGTAACAGGTTAATACCTTTATTATTAACCTATAATAGGCACATATGGATAAGTATTAATGCTATTTATGGTAAAATTAATATTTTAGTGATGGAAACAGCTCAAATACGTCAGCACAGGCAGACGTTTCTAATTACCCACATGCGCAGTTCAGAGGTTAAAGAAGGACTGAAACCTCCCATGCTCGTGGTTTGTAACTTGAGTCTGAAGGATTAACTTGAGTCCTGGGCTAAAATGACTTCTAGAAGGGCTAGAGACACAATCTCGGGGTCCAAATAGGGGTTTTTGAGAACGGCGAGTTCACTAGCGACATTTTCAACACCACCTGGGGACATCTTCAAGGTCAAAAGGTCATATTTCAAGGTCAAATTAGTGAATTTTGGTAATTTTTGCCCGTTTTTTTTCTAACTCATAAACGGTGAGAGATGGCTGATTGTAGTAAGAGGCAAGTTTGTACAGCTGCCCCCTCCTTTTTCATTTACGGTGGATGGTAGGACACAACTTCTATTACCTTCTGACACTGGTAATAAAAGCATTGAACAAATATATCCATCTACTTATTGGCCTCAGTGGGCATGTTCCAGCCCCAACGCTATGCTTGGTAATTTGTGTCTTCTCCAGATGTAACGACAAGCATATGGCTAGGGATGCCTTGTTAGAGGACCGAAGACCCGTCTGAGTTATATCCTCCACTGAAAAACCAATGGGGAAAACTCATGGTGGTGGCCCATATGTGCATATCATGGGTTTTATGCAATCAACTGAGGCTCAGCTTCCTTAATTATATCTGCAATAAAGGATGCTAACACTTTCTTTCCTGACCTTATTGAACCTTCTGGAGGAAACCACAATTGTGCCATATTCCTAGGAATAACAGACTTAGAGTAGGTATATAGTGCCTTAATAGGGCATAGAGCATGGAGTATATTTGCTTTTTTCAAGGCAGGAATAAAGAAAGGTGTAAGGATATGTTCCTGGTGCTCATTTTTGTGATGAATCTGGTGCAGTAACCATATGTACAGAATCATTATTAGGGGCAAACACATGACAGTTAGTAGGCCTTGCCATGGCTCTCAATTCTGAGACCCTATGGACAGTAGCCAGGGTCATCAGAGACACACACTTTTTAAGTTTCTTGTCTGTATTTGGTCTCACAGGATAAGACCTAGACTGTGACAAAGTTAGCACCCTCGCGATTGACCATTGAGGAAGCAAATGACGATTTGGGGCTCTGAGCTTGAAGCAAGCCTACATAAAACCCTGTTCGTCTTTCTGGGGCAAAGATAAACCAGTAAGCGACAAGAAGGGTTGCTTACTTGCTTTATGTCGATACGTGATTTATAAGTGTGTTAACTGTTAGTTTTTAAAAAACAATTAAGAAATTTAGGTGCTTCAGCAACAAAGCAACCGATGGAGACTGCTGGGTTGACTCTATACTCCAAGTTGTAAATTGTTTACAGTGTGAACTATACTGTCTTAAGTTGATGCTGTGTATTGATTAGTGAGCATATCCGTGATTTCCTTGTCGTAGGACGGTAGCCACTTGGATTTGAGAATGTCCACATAGTAAAATTGAGCGAGGCTGCAGGTTTCCAATTTATTTCAAGTGGAAATAGGACAGGGGGGGGGGGGTTCCAGAGGTTTTTGTACCACTGAGTAAGTTGAGTGTGCCATACCTGAGTAGACCACATAGGGGTAACCCGGCCCATTTGAACCTGGAAAAACCTGAGGTGATGAATGATTCTCACATCATAATTCTATGTCCACCTGTTCCAATTCACTGTGAGGGCATCTGGGCCCCTTTCTCGTGTTATGTCATTCCGAGATATGTACGACTGGAGCTTCGTTGATTTTACGAGATGTAAACAGATCGGTTTGGTGTAAAAAATGGGAGAATTATGTGGTTGGCTGCTTTTTGTTTGAAAGCCCATTCCGCTGAGGTAATCTTTCCCTTGGACCGAGCATCCGCCCACAGGTTGGAGATCCCTGGTAGATATGATGCATGTATTAATATGGAATTTTTTTGGGCTAGAAAGCATGTCTTTTCCCGAGAGATCCTGGGGAAACCTGGCCTGGGTGGGGACCTGTTTCCTCAAGCAAATTACAGTGGTCATGTTGTCCTTCCGGCATGCCATTGACCTGGAGGTCAATGACATTGCATGAACTCTGGGAAAATTAGAGGGACTGTTAGCTTTTGGGTATTGATGTGACCCTGACTTAATGTTGTCCCTTTCCCGTGATTCTGAGGGCCTTCTGTTGACTGATAGTCCCATCCTATCAGACTCGAGGTGTCTGTGTCCATCCATAGAGTGGGAGGTGTTTCTGACCAATGTGTCACTGATCCCTTTACCTGAGGTTTTACCACAAACGACAGAGGGTGTAGAATTCTCTTTGGGATGAAGAGAGGGGAATTGTAAGGTGTTAGAGGGAAGGCTTTGTTGCCTGGCCAGATTAGTTCCTTCAACCTTAGAAAGCCTAGGGGCCTTGTAATTTTGAACCCAGTTTAAAGGGCCTATAGGAGATTCCCAAAGTTTCCTGGTTATAGTCTTGGTATGCAATACTCTGAACAGGTTTATTTGAAGACGTCTGGCATTGGTTGGACTTTGTTTTATAGTCTGAAGCTGTGTATCCCAGATTAATGCTACTCATTCTGCTGATTGTGTAGGAGTGAGATTTTGATTTCTCTAAATTTACTCTGAAAACCAACTTTGTCACATGTTGCATAACTATCAAGGTTTGTTCTTGGTAATGGTGTGGGGAAGACCACAGCATCATCCAATCTTGAAGGTAAAACAGTATTTTTACACCGTCTTTGAGTAGAGGGAGGAGAGATTGTTTCACTATCTTGGTGAAAAATTCCGGGAGCTATGTTCAAGCTGAAAGGAATTCTGGTGAACATCGCCGCTTTGATTCTGAATGGGATAGCTAGGAACTTTTGGTACCTCTTGCTATTGGGATGTGCCAGTAGGAGTCTTCTATAGCTAGAGTAATTATTCAGACCTTGGTTGTAGAATTAGCTTTACTTGGGAAATAGTTAACATCCAGAACTTCATATTGTGAATTAATTTGTTGAGGAGGAACCTGTCTATCGTAGGCTTTAGTTGTAGACTGTCCCTTTTTGGGGAGAGGAACATGTGTGATAGAAAAGCTGGCATGCCTTCTGGCACCAAGTGACAACATTGTCTGTCAACATTTGGTTCATTAATGTTTTTTAACTCTAGAGATACTTGTCCATTGTTGGGCTGAGCTCTGAGGAGGGGTTAGCTTGTTTGCCAGAAACTGCCCAAACATATTCCTCTGAGGGCTTAGCAACAGAGCATGAAACTTATTCCAGGTCGTTTGGGGAATCAATCTGCATGTGAATCGAGGTGAGAAGAGAGCCGGAGTAGCAATATCTTTGGGCATATTCTTGGACAATTGGGTGAGTGGATACTGTCTAGCTCTAGTTGCCTCAAAAATTGCAATCTTGACATTCCCAGTGGTCATCCGAGAATTACCACGTGAAGCTCTTCTGATAAAATGAAGTGCAGACCTGGAGTTTTGTTCAGGGATAGAATCTGCTACTTGCCTCGTGGCTTGTGCAAGTTGTTGTTGTGTGATAAAATTTGACAGTCAACATTTAGAAATGCTGCCCGGGCAAGAAGGGTTAATGCTTCTAAGGCCCAATTTATCCATCTTACTACCCGTCAGGAACCTCCAGAGTACTATCCCTTATTCTTCAACAATACAGAAATCAATCCTTCATCTACTCTCAATATTCTCGGTGTCTCTTTTTCTTCTGTTCTCACTTGGAAGGACCATATTGCCAGTCTTGCTAAGGCAGCCTCCTAGAAGCTGGGTGTGCTCAACCGCCTCAAGGGATTCTTTACCCCTGTGCAGCTTCTTGCTCTTTACAAGGGCACAGTGCGTCCTTGTATTGAGTATTGTTCACATGTGTGGGGAGGATCCTCTCGCACCGCACTCCTAGACAAAGTAGAAAGGAAAGCCTTTCGTATCATTAACTCCCGTCCACTCACCAACTCTTTGCACTCTCTCTCTCTCTTCGCCGCAATGTTGCATCTCTCTCGCTATTCTATCGCTACTACAATAATCAGTGTTCCTCGGAGCTTTCCCAGTGTATACCACCTCCTCTACGTAGAGTACGTAGTACCCGCCTTGCAACACAATCCCACCCCTACTCTGTGCAACTCTCCAACCCAAGAGTGAAATGCTATTCTCAGATATTCTTCTATTCAACTGCTGAGCTCTGGAACTCTCTCCCAGAATCAGTCTTTCCCTCTTCCTATGACTTAAATTGCTTCAAACTCTGTGTGTCCAGGCATTTTAGCTCGAATGTCCCTTGATTTTAATTGGCCCTGTCACTCTTTCAAAACTAGGGGAGGCACTCGCTGCAGGCAGTTATGCCTTTTGTCTCGCTCATTCACATAAGAAAACGATTTTTTTTTTTTTGGCTGAATACATTTAATTTCATTCAGACACTTGCTTAACCCGGCGAGTGCGCGCAGGGTGTAGTGAACACCACAGTTCTGGGCGGCAATATTAACCCTTTACGAGCGGCCTATGCGGTTTATTTATATGTACCGCCCAGCGGGGTGTTTTTAGCCAAAATAGGGCTGTTTACGTGATCATTTTCATGCCTAAATAAGACCCAGAACGTAAAACAAGTATCTATCCCTGAAAGGGCATAAACAGAGCTTTCGAATGACACCATAACGATCCTTTTATGATGGCTAGTTTTCTTGCAATAACCGTGCAACGCGAGTGCAAAAAGCATGTAATTAGCCACTTTCCCGATACAATTCCGTATATAGCGAGTGAGAGAGGTAGGAGGGAGGTGAGATTCGTGTCAGTAGGTTCGCCGCGGTGGTCTGGAGCAGTCATACACTCGCTACTCTCCTGCCACCACTTGTCTCTCTCTCTCAGCAACATTACGTGCTGAAATTGCCACTCGAGTTATGTCGAGCGCCGCCACATAGTCCAGCTTTATTTAACTCGACTTAAGTTGCGCGCCGACTTTTAGGGGTTAAGCTCCATTCCTGCCTATATCATAATTTTACGATAAATATCGTTATTACTTATTCATATGTGCCTATTTTACCTCTAATATGCAGATAGTAACCTGTAACAACAATAAAACAAGTGGGAATATCATTTGGATGGTCAAAATCGCGAATTGTTAGCGAGCGGTTCATTCAACAATTGTGAGCCAGCCGGCCTCACACCCTCTTCTCTCAAGGGTTGAAGCAGTACTGAGCTACTCCCTCACACTCTCCCAGTCTCTACCTTACGTAACACACACATGACCACAGCCTAGGATCAGTTTGGAGATGTTTACACAAAAATATACCAATGAATAAGGGAATAACAGGGAAAATAGGTGATAATTGAAGGGGGGGGGGGAAAGGAGGGGATGTGGAGGAGTGATATGAGGTATGGAGGGAGAAGAAAAAAAAAATTGTTTTTAAGTGCTACTGGGCAAAGCTGGGCACCACAAACAAAAAATCTAGTCCACTAACTCAAATTTGCAAACCCAGAACATAACTTCCACAAACACAAATCAGCAAACCTCATGAAATTTCCGGTTCCCAAATGCAAATCAGCAAACGCAAACTGGTTTTTATTTTTTTAAGTTTTAACTACAGAATCAATGGTAAATCAATGGGTTGAGTTTATTATATCCCACGCCCAGGTGTTGGGTAAATTGTTTTGTTACCGGCCGACAGCCATGGGATACAAATTCTACAATAATGGGTTAGAACATAAGAACATAAGAAAATGGGAGTCTGCAGAAGGCCGATTGGCCCAAACAAGGGGGGCTTTGCCCTCTCATCCCCCATGACATAATTATTGCCATCATCATATATATTATCAGCTGGGGCAAATAACAGCAATACAAAAGCAGTCAACTTAGAAACGTATGTATCTGCGAGCGTGCGACTATGTAAACAAAGCGGATGGTATGCCCGCTAACACAACTCTTACCTAAAGTTTAACCTTTCCAACCCGGGCTGCCTTACAAAAGGACGGAGCTCGTATCCGGGCGATCTGGCTGAAAAACAACAAAAGTAAACTAAAGCTAATCTCGCTTAATATACTACCTACATTAATGAAATATATGTCAAAATGTGTGCCTTACCTTGCCGCGTAGAATGGCGTTGAGTAGAGCTCTCTAGCTCAACTGGTTCCGGAGTTATGGTGATGGAAGTGGAGGTAACTTTTGCCGCGTATTTACCTCGGCGCGTCCGAACACTCAACCGCGGCCCCGGCTACGACGCCCAGTTGCACTCGTCGCTCCACCCGCAATTATGCCGGGAAGCGATTTGATAGTGTTTTATTGTTTATTATGCCATTTATTATAGTTATTATGTTATTTTCACTCAATAAAGTTATTTTCATGAAGTTATTTGTGTCTCTGTCACTTATTACTTAGTTTTATTATTATTATTATGATTATAGTGTCACTTTCACTGGACTTTGATAATTGATGGTGTAATTTTCACTTTTATGTATTGTTAGGTAAGCTAATAATATATATAGTGTCACTTTCACTTGTTCATATTGTTATGAAGGCACTTATTATTACTTATGTGTGTCTCTTTCACTTATGCTTAGTTTTATTATTATTATAGTGTCACTTTCACTAGACTAGACTTATTGATAGTGTAATTTTCACTTATTTATTGTTAGAAATATATATTTTAGTGTCACTTTCACTTGTTCATATTGTTATGAAGGCACTTATTATTACTTATGTGTGTCCTTTTCACTTATACTTAGTTATATTATTATTCTTAGCCTACATTTGAGTGTCACTTTCACTGTTGTCACTTTCACTTCAAAATTTTATTGGAGTGTGGAAGTCGTTGAAGCAGGTGCCAGCACACAGTCCCACTTGACACTCGGGGCATTCCCAAGTGGTTTTGGTGACTTTGCGGGGTCTTCTAGTTGTGTGGCTGCACACATGGCACCTCCTCTGACTCCTAACTTTACTACCTGGTGCGTTGAAAGGAAGGGCATTGAGCTGGTGCTTCCTGAAAAATTCAGCACACCTCGTTCTGTCCAGCTGGCCTGGTCTTTGTAGTGGCCTCCCTGGTGTACCCGCATGTTTAGCCAGGAGCTCAAGTATCACCTGTTTGTGGAACTTCCGCAGGGACTTGTACGTCTTGGCTCCTGGAGTCCTCAGACGGTAGATGTTGTAGGCATTGAGGACCGACATATCTACCGTATGCAGGATAAACTTCTTGTACCACCTGCAAGATGTTCGCAGGCAGTCGATGAAGCCCATCTGCATGTCGGACTTGTCGATGAGGCGCATGTTGATGTTGTAGTCCAGGACAGCAGCTGGTTTCTTGACGGGGTTCTTGGTTCTTCGGTCCACCTTCCCTGTGGCGACCATCTCGGCTTTGTGGCATGTGGTGAGGAGGTTGACCTTCCGCTGGTCATGCCAGTGGATGTAGAGGATGGGGCCACTCTTCTTGTGGAAGATGTCCGTCTTCTTCGTCTTGGTTGGGTAACCTGGCATGCCCTTCCTCTTGGCCTTGACTGTGCCGACAGTTCCGGTCTTGCGGTCATGGAGGTACTTGGTCAGGATAGGCGACGTGTAGTAGTTATCAGTGTAGAGAATGTGGTTTTTATGGAAGTGCCTCTCCATCATCTTTACTACAGCACCGCCAAAACCAATGAGGGGGTCAGTCTGAATTTCGCCACCACTGCCGCTGTAGACCACAAAGTCCAGCACATACCCCGTCAAACAGTCGCAGAGGACGAAGAGCTTGGTGCCGAAGCGGTGTCTCTTGGACGGGATATACTGTCGGAAGTGCAGCCTACCACGGAACAGGACCAGAGACTCGTCGAGGCACATCTTCTGGAAAGGAATCAGGTAGGTGGTGAACCGATGACGTATCATGTCATACAGCTTCCTGATCTTCCATAATGAGTCGGGAAGGTGGACTGCCATGTTGTTTGTCAGGTGGAGATAGGAGAGGATGTCGAAGTACCTGTCCCTGCCAAATGCTGGAGTCGTTATGAGGTCGCCAGTGATCCAGTAGTCGGCCAGAATGTGCTTCCTTATATGTGTCATCAGCATTGTGAGTGCCAAGAACACATTATAGGTTTGACTCCTGTAAGGAGATAAAGAAAACCTAATATTTAGTAGTGGCCCCGTAATCATTGACGAACATGCCTATTACATAAGGCATCCTCTTCAAACACTAATCCGCCGTAGTTTGAATCTACCGCGCAGAGCATTTAAAAAACTGAGGAGCCTTCATCATGAGCGCACGCGACCTCACTCATGGCTTCAGTCATTATGAATTGGGTTCTCACTACGAAAAAACTTCGTAAAAAATAAAAACAAAAAGAAAATAAGAATAACTATCCAATAAGCTTTCCATCATATCGTGGATGTACTTGTGTGGATTTCTGACCAGACGCTGAATCAGGCGTCATTCCTCCTTCACTGACATATCAAGTAAACCAAAATCCTTAATACATCAACGAATGGGAAGGGGACGGTCGGGAGGGCCCCAGTCGTCAATGATTACGGGGCCACTACTAAATATTAGGTTTTCTTTATCTCCTTACAGGAGTCAAACCTATAATTTATTAGTGGCCCCTCCATCATTGACGAACATGCCTGATATCTAAGACTGGAGGGGGACATTCGTAATCATATCATAACTCTAGAAAAGCAGATAATAAAAACAACCACATAGTATTCTTACTTTTGAAAAATGTATTTAATACGGCGTAGGCCGGAAATATACAAGAAAAAGGGGGTTCAGGCAGGTGCGTGCTTCAAAGAAGCCTGCCTGACAAAAATAGGTAACCCTGAAGATTCTGAACACAGATCTGTAGTTACAAAAGGCACCCCACTCAACGAGTGGTGACAAATAATAAGTTATAAGTTTATATGTGCACATCATAAACCCCAAAATACATGTGGAGATCAATTGCTAATGAACTCCATTGAACTAATGTTACATTGCTTTCGCAGCTAAAACTACTATAACAACACCGTTGTTTTGTACTAAACTTTGTACTAGCACAAATTCTCTCAGAGAAATTTTCATATCACATTTCAACCTTAAATTGTATCACAGTTCTCATACTCCGGCGGGGTCTAGGGTGTCCTATGTCAACTGACTGCACCCCCCCCCCTTTCCTTGAAAATAAACATAAGTGACTGCAGGGCCACCTAGACCCTCTGCCTTAAAGCTATACATGGTAAGGAAGGTTTGTCTAGAGCAACTGACAAGTATCTAGAGAGAAACGTATGATTAGACGCCCACAACTGTGTGGACGCAATATCTTCAACTGAAAAGTTTTTCAGGAAACGTAAAGAGGCCGCCCACTTGCGTAAATCGTGGGCCCTACCCACAACGCCGGGATTACTCTCTTTAATGACTTCTACTAGAAGAGAGGCTAATCGCCGTTTAAGTAAGCGTTTACCCGTACTCGCTACCCATAAAGCACCTTGGGGGTTATGAGGAGCTATTCTTAAATATTTGGTTAGAGCTTGCACTGGACATAAATTATGATGCACCTTTCCCCTTTTTAACGCCGGCACCGTGAATTCAGAAAACACGTGTGCACTATGCTCATTCTTGGCTACAAACGCCGGGGAGGGTGCAATGGAAATTGAATCATTAAGTCTACCAAACCTAAGACAATTAGGTGTGTTGCTCATCGCCGCCAGCTCAGACACTCTGTTTCCGGTGGCCAAAGCCAAAAGGAAAACTGCCTTCTTTAAGATTAAAGCAAAGTCTGCAGTATTTTGATACAGACGAGAATGAAGTAAAGACAAAGCTTTGTCCAGAGACCAAGTAGGCATGAGCTGACGGGGAGGTGGGCGGAGTTTAAAACACGCTCTCATAAATCCTGTTTCCTCCGCCACCGGTATGGATAGACCTGTAAGGTCGAAAAAAGGGCACTCTAATCGCAGTTAAGTGATTCTTCAAAGTAACCACAGATAAACGTTTCTGCTCAAACAGATAGTTCAAGTAATTAAAAACCAATGCCACTGAGGGTACAGTTTGTTCCGTTCTAACAATCCAAGAAGTAAAAGCTTTCCAATGAGATTGATATTGTCGCTTAGTAGACTGAGTATATTGATTGAGCAATTTATTGGTCACATCCCTACCGTATGGTGCTAGCCACTTGGCCTCCTGAATGTCCATAATGCAAAAGTCAGCGAGGTCTCTAGGTTGCCAATCGTGTCTAAGTGGAAGTACCCGACCGGGAGCGATACCGGGTCCGGGCACCACATTATTAACTGCTGGCACCACACCTGCGCTGGCCACAGGGGCGCGATTAGCGAGACTAAGCCTCGATAAACTCGTAGTTTGTTCACTACGTGGCACATTAGTGACGCATCTGGCGGCGGAAACAGATAGATGGAGCTCCATCTGTTCCAGTCTGTCACTAGGGCGTCTGGCCCCCCTGCCGGCGTTATCGTCCGGCGGGTGAGGTATAGAGGGAGCTTGTGAGTCTCCTCGGACGCAAAAAGATCCACTTGTGGATGGGAGAGCTCCGCAATCATTAGGTCGAAAATGGGTTGCTTGAGTTCCCATTCTACTGTCGTGCTCTGTCTCCGGGACAGAGCGTCTGCCCAGACGTTCGCTACGCCTGGGAGATAAGATGCGTGAAGATAAATATCTAGACTGCTGGCTAGAACAAAAATCTCTTCCGACACGAGTAGCAACTTCCTTGACCTCGTTGACCCTTGTTTCTGAATACAGTGAACTGCATTCAGATTGTCCATTCTGAAGGCCACCGACTTGCCCCGTAACGCCGGGCCGTGAGCCTGAAGGAAATACAATGGGACTAGTAACTCTTTGACATTTATGTGAGAGATTTCTAAGTGGGACCAAAGTCCCTGACCCTGGTGCCCCTGATTTGACTGAAATCCCCACCCTATGGTGCCTGACGCATCCGTGTCTACCCATACCGTTGGAGGAGGAGAGGTCCATGACATGATTGAGTGCAATGTTTCCCTCTTCGCCCAGACCGCTAGTAAGGTGTGGATTAATTTTGGTATGGGCCATAATTTTCCCGCCGGTAAGAGTGGGAAATATTTGTTGCCCTCCAATATTAATCGTTTTACTTTCAACCGGCCCAACTTGACAGTTAGCTGAATCCAGTTGAGAGAGCCGACCAGAGACTCCCAGACTCTTCGTGTCGTAGTCAGACTGTGAAGAAACCTGAACAGTTTCCTGCGAAACCTGTTGCGATTGTCCACACTCTGACTCAGAGTGAGAGCGGCGGTGTCCCAGACCAGCCCTATCCACTGAATTACTCTTGAGGGAACAAGGTTTGACTTTACCAGATTTACCTTGAAGCCTAGAGTTTTGACATGATTTAAAATGATATTGACATGTTCTTAGCCTGTGCGGGACTGTGCTTCACGGCCTGTGCCATGTTAAACACTGTTCGCCATACATCAGGGGACATTAAAGAAGGTGTAAGTACTGGGGACATTACCACCTGGTTAGCAATGCGATCAGGCAGCTTGCGAACTAATGACATCCTAAGATCCTGTCGTGCTCGCACCGCCTCAAGTAAGGCTGTGCGTATGTCACCTAAGGATTGAATTGACGACTGAAGAATCAGACGCCGGGATAATTCAACTGATCTTCGAGCATCCGCGTCTGCGATTGCCTGAGTAGACCTGAGTAAAGACTTAGCCACCTGTTGAGAAACTATGTACTGTGAAAACAGGCGGAAAGCTTTTCCCCTTAGCCTAAATTCTCTGTCTAGGTGAGAAGGGGTAGGGGTAATGAATGGTTCCTTTAGTTCACAAAGATTAATCTTAGGGGCAGCTAAAAAGGAAAATAAAGCTGACGGAACTCCGCCGGCAGAACCTACCGGCATTGAGAACCATGAATGTGTATCCTGAGGGATCTGGTGGGAAGATTTAGAAGTGAAAGTGGTTGCAAAGTTTTGAGCCTCTACCTCCCAATCCACCCAAGGTCCTGGTCCTAACTGTCCCACCTTCAACACTGGATTAGCTGTCTCGTCTGTGACGGTCTGTAAATCTAGTTCAGGAGTAATAGCCAACAGAGCCTTAATATCATTAAACCCATCCAGCTTAGACCAGTCTGAAAAAAGTTTTGAAGCTGAGGCAGGGGGTAAAGCAGGCTTAGATGCATAAACAAAATAATCCTGATGATAATAACTAGGTATAGCCTTGATATTTACGTCCAAAACATTACCCAAGGCATCCAATGCCCTTAATTTCTTAGACTTATTTCCCTGGATAAACCACTCACGTGGTACCGGGAGTTCCCCTGACAAGGTAGGCTGGGCAAGCTCTGGCTTAGAGGGGTTCAAAGGGACCCATGACTCGTCTGGCCCATAAAGCAGGGGCATAGCTACCTTTCTAAGAGGCGCTTTGTCTAGAGGGGGTGGATTAACATCCGTAATGACCCTGACATTTGACGTAGTGAATGCCGCCGTAGCTGGCTTAGAGCTCCCTGCCGGTGACAGAGTAGGAGGGTTAGGAATCTTAGATAAATCGATTGACGTTATCAGAGGCCGTACCGCAGAACCTGTCAAGGGAGCCCCCAAGTCCATTGTGGGGTTTTCTCGTTGTTGATTAAAGAATTTTGATAGAGCATGAGTAAGTAACCCATCAATTTCTTGTGCTGTAACAAACTGGTTAGGTGCAGAACTTTCAGGTGAATTAGTATTATCATGGGCGGCGTCCAGGCCTGAGCCTGACCCTTGTCCTTCCCTATCTGAAATTAATGACACTTCATCTTGTTCCTCCCGATCCTCCTGAGAAGACCCCGCCGAGGCAGGGGCACCTTGTTTCCAAGATAAATCAGGGATAGAGGATGGGGTCGCCGCGTCCCTGTGGACATCGGCTACTGTGTGACTCGTATGAGTCGGACGTGGATGGTCAGACCCTGGCTGAGCAAATCGCCAAACACCGAGGCTCTGGCCTACGCTCTCTTGAGAGTCTGAAACATTCTCAATTATTGAATATCCTGAACTCTCCATTTCTAGGGTTAAAATATCAATAGGTAAATCTTGTTTAGGGACAGGCGCTTCACTATACTCTGAGGCTGTAACAGAAACATTGTCAGGTGTAGAGGTACGATGAGATGCACTAGACTTAGTAGAATGTCGAGAGGACTTCTTATGGGAATCCTTTTTGGAGGATTTGTGGCTACGGTGTGACCGCGAACTGGACCTAGGTTTGGAAGAATCACCACCATGGCCCCTGGGGGAAGCTTCAGTCTTGCACTTCTTACTAGCCGGGGAAGAGGCCCGACTTGAAGACCGTTGTCTGAGGGGTGACCTTGACCTCGATCTCGCCTGCGACGAGGAGGTGGCTGCCGGGGGAGTAGGCTCTCTCGGGCGTTTAAACGTCTCCACAGACGATACAGAATCCTGGCTAGTCTCTGTCGGCTTAAAACCCCTTACTCTAGAGGTACGTTTAGGGGGAGGGTGCTCTGACAGCAACTTATCCCAAAGTGGGACGTTGTCACATTGAAGTGACTTATGTGCGACAATGGTAGTGTAGGCCGACATTTGTTGTCTGACCTCTCTCAACGCTACCGCCGCGGTCTTGTCATTGTCACACAGGACTTTATTGGTTAATTGGGAGCAAAAAGAACAATTACGTGTAACCCAGAGACCCCTTGAACGGTCTAGACATCTAACACACCTTATGCAAAGGGTATGTGCAAAAATTGGGATACCCGCGCAAGTAGGGGTAATGCACAGGGCAAAAACTGGGGTCACATTAGCCATGACAGAGACTGGTGTGAGGAAACTACCGCCGGGTCTGTATTGGTCCGCCGGAGCTCAGCTCTGGAAAAATAAAGAAAAATTTCCAGGAATTAATGCTCATAAGGTTAACCCAAGTGTTCGCATACAAGTGTTAATAACCCGCCGGGTAACGGGATGCAAAGACACAGCTAACACATCTCGCCACGCGGCTGGGTATAAAGAGGCTAAACAAGTCTTCTTAGCTAAGAACATGAAGAATACCCTCTGATATAATGGTCCAGTATGGCACTAATAGTCTGTAGGAGGTGGTGACTGTCTCAAGATTCAATTTTGTAACAAAGCCCCCCCTCATAAAGACGCCGGCCCTTGAAATATTTTAGTAGAATAGCCCAGGGCAGGAATATACGAGATCTGATTTTTTAACGAATTGTCCCAAACGATCGTCGTAAAAATAGAAGGCGGCGATACTGAAAGTATCACCCAATTAAGGTTAATCGAAATTGAATTTGTTTATAAATTCCTTAGTTCCTTTACTTAGGGGCACCCGCCGGGTGTGGAAATCGATTTGGTTAAACCTCACTGATCCTTCAAATGCCGTAAGAGTAAAGGCAGCGATACACAGAGTATCACTCACATGGATTGGTTAACTATAAGAGACCTAAGTCGTTTTATCCCACCCTGCTAAGGTGCACCCGCCGGGTGAGAAGTCTAAAAGTTAACCCCACAAGTTCCTGACCCCACTACTTTGTAAAAGATCGCCGGGGAGGAACGCCTAAACAACAGCTAGGTTTTCCCCGTGGTTTGTCGTAAACCAGGTAGAAAAACCTATAAAAAACGAGTGTTCTCACGAACGTCGTTTCTTTATATAACTAAATATATATGTAAGGATGGGTACAGCCATCCCGCCGGGAATTATAAAGGAGGCCTGAAACCAGGCACCCACAGATACGCAGTCCTGGAGAGCCACAGACACCTCCCCTCGCCGGGGAACCAGCCAGTGTTAAAAACCACGTGTGGCCTAACACTGCTCATCGGTCAGGATTTTTCACGGTGAAACCGAGAAAAACCCGCCGGAAGGCAAACCCCACCCTGAACAGACACCATCTGAACAATACGACACGAGGAGAGACACGCACGACTAACCAAGGTCACAACAAAATCCGTGGAATTAGCCAATACACAACTAAACCAGGAAACAAATATAGTCCGAGGAATTAGCCAATACACAACTAAAACCCGGATACACATGACACAGTAGGGCATATTTATAAAATAAATAATAACACTAGACATGTGGCAAAGCTACGAGCGGCTGGCTAGGCCTAGGTAGACGGCATGAAAATAGTTGAAATATAAACACACACTGGAATATCACAACAGGAACCACCGCCAACACACCACCGAAGCGATAACTTCCCAACCCCGGGAAGCCTGACACGGACCCAGAAAAAACTTCACTAAGTGAAGAAAAATACGCTGGGAACGTCAGCAAACACACAGCTTACCTCATCAGAAGGATAAAAGGCAGCAATTATTAACGCGTAATGAAAGCCGCCTGCATCACCAACTAAACCAAACTGTGAAAAGTTCACGTGTCCACAACAGGACCACGAGGGTACATCCGAAATAGATGCCCCATACATACGACCCAAAATACATTGCACTGCGGGCAACCAGCCCAGGACACTCCTGCTACGCCTATCCTAACCTTACTCGATACATCCCAGAGTAAACAAATGAGAAAAAACTCACTAGGGACGCCACGAATGCGGAACCAGCGGAGCCTGAAAGGTACGTCCGGGCAGGCTGAGCGCAGAGCAAAGAAGGAGGAATGACGCCTGATTCAGCGTCTGGTCAGAAATCCACACAAGTACATCCACGATATGATGGAAAGCTTATTGGATAGTTATTCTTATTTTCTTTTTGTTTTTATTTTTTACGAAGTTTTTTCGTAGTGAGAACCCAATTCATAATGACTGAAGCCATGAGTGAGGTCGCGTGCGCTCATGATGAAGGCTCCTCAGTTTTTTAAATGCTCTGCGCGGTAGATTCAAACTACGGCGGATTAGTGTTTGAAGAGGATGCCTTATGTAATAGGCATGTTCGTCAATGATGGAGGGGCCACTAATAAATATAGTTCTGCCACAGTGACAGCTCTCCATGCCACCATCTTGGCACTGGTCTTCTTCCCAAGAAAGTTGACACAGATAGCATGGTGGTTATCTGTCTCTTCGACGAGGTATTCCATGACTTTATTGTCATAGAAGCCACAGAAAAGTTCACTGGGGGTAGCATGTAGGCCACAGGGATATGCTGGTGACACCCCGGAACCCATCTGTACCACGTCAATGGCAGGACAATCTGGCTCAAAATCAGCCCCATCTGTCCACACAAACAGGTCGGATGCTCGAGCACATACAGCTGCAGCAGGCACACGCCCTGGACGCCGTGGCACACACCCTTGGCCACGCGGACGCCCTGCACGCCCACGCCCACGCCCACGCCCAGGGGCATCGGCGTCGGCAGGCTGACCACGTCCACGACCTCGTCTTCGAACTCGTCTTGTCGGGACTTCCTCTTCCTCCTCAGGCGACGTCAGGTCATCTGGGGCAATGTTGGGGTCGTCAGCATCCTCTTCAGGAAACAATTCGGGTGAAGAAGTGACCGGGCGTCGGCGGCGTGGGGCGCGGGAGGCTACGGGAGGTTCAACAATGGGAGCCTCAGCCTCGGGAGTTGGGCTCCTTTTGCGGCGAGCCGAGGGCTTCTCCGCACCAAATGATGCTCTGCGATGTGTTGAGGGCTGTGGCACACCACTAATACCACTTTTAGAGGCACTTTGGTCATCCTGAGGGAGAGATGAAGCCGAGGGCTGTGGGTGACCCACGCGGCATCCCGGGTCAAGGCGTCGGGACAAAGGAATGCGGGTGGTTGCTAGACCAGGGTCGGCGTCACTATCACTGTCTTCCGCTTCCCTAGCCTTTTCTGCTGCTGCCCTGCGTGATTTTTTAGCTACACTTTTCACCAAAGATTGTTTATAGAAATATTTGCCCACTTTCAAGGGCGTACGGGCAGGCAAAGGGGAAGGTCCTGGGCTAGGGCTAGGGCTAGGCCTAGCCTGACCTAGCAAAGATGGCGAGGGGGTAGGCCTAGGTTCTAGTACACTTGGAAGTTCAATAGTACCTTCCTGAAACACTTCCACATCAGGTTCTTCACTACGGTCTCCCCCCTCAAATAAATCTACATAGTCGTCGTGTCCAAAGCCAACGAAATCGTCATCTTCGCTTGCACTTATAAATTGTTCTTTGTCCACCAAGCTTTCGCCACTGCTCTCTTCAATGTCAAAATGTTCTCGCTGTATAGCACTATCACTCAACAAACGTTTCACTTTCTTTCGTTGAGCTTTCTTCTCGGTTGCAACAGGCGTCGAAGTTGCGAGCGGGGTAGCAGTGGGGCGCGCGGGAGGTTGCACAGAATCGGACGCGTCGGAACTCATGATTTCACTATAACTCGCTATGGCGGCCACTTTGGAACTGATAACGGTAGTAGTTGAGGCTTGGTGGCGCTGCGATCGCCCCTGCAAAGTAAATTTTGGCCGCGCGAATTTCAAAGCACGCTTTCAAGCACAGGGATTTTAAAAGGACACCCGGGTACCGGCCTATCTGCCGCGCCGTCCTTTTAAAAGGACACCCGGGCTGGAAGGGTTAATAGGCCTACAGTTTATTTTAGCCTAGGTTACTGGAGAGCCCCACAAACTTTTGTCCCACATTTTGTATGAGGAACTTGCACCGTTTTGGTTAGGTTTGGTTATTAACAAAAATATATATATAAGATATAGGCCTAGGCTATAGATAGGCCACTTCGTTTGTCCGACATGAGCAATAAAACGTTGGGGCAACTTGTTTTCGGGGATAGTCCTTAACCTAAGACGTGCGCATGGGGGGTATGAGACACCACACTCCTGTGCGCACGTATTTGAGCTGTTCCCATCACTAACATCATTATTTTACCATAAATAGCATTAATACTTATCCATATGCACCTATTATAGGTTGATTATAAAGGTATTAACCTGTTAGAACAATAAAACAAGTGGAAACAGCGTTTGGATGGTCAAAATCGGCGATACAGGCCGGGAATTACATAATGTATGGCTGCGGCAACCTCCCTCCCCTCCACTTCTTCCCCACGTCTGGAGAGAGACTGTCGATCGATACTCTCTCTCTCTCTCTCTCTCTCTCTCTCTCTCTCTCTCTCTCTCTTTCTCTCTCTCTCTCTCTCTCTCTCTCTCTCTCTCTCTCTCTCTCTCTCTCTCTCTCTCTCTCTCTCTCTCTCTCTCTCTCTCTCTCTCATGCACTCGCTTGGTAACAGTGCTGACAATGCCCTGCTTGCAACTCACTAATGTTAGCACGAAAATAGACCACAGAATAAGGGAATAACAGGGAAAATAGGTGATAACTGAAGGAGGTGAGGAAAGTGGGGAAGGAGGGGAGGTGGAGGAGTGATATTTGGCATGGGGCAAAAAAAAAAAAAAAAATTGGGGGGGTGTTTTAAATGGATTTTTTAAAAGCCTTACTCTTAAGAGTCTTCCCGCAGTCCGCCGGGGGAACTTAAGAGTCTCCCCGCAGTTCCCGGGTTAAGTAATAATCAGTATTCGCAATTTTGCACTATTCGGGAGGAGGTACGCCAGATCACAGAGGTGCAAGGAGGTGATTTATTCGTGGCCACCCCTTTGGGGATGGCAATAGATAGCCTAAGTCTACTTTAGATAGATTAAGTAATTTAATAGAAAGTAGCCTAGGCTTATATTCATTATGATACTCAGAATATAGCCTAGCTTCAGATCAGAATTAAATAACATTTTATTGTAAATGTATAAGCTATGATACTTTCAAATTTAACACTCTATTTGACACTAATAAAATGAGTCAGTGATTAGGCCTAGCCTATTGTGGTAAAAATACAAAATGTAAGCACCCTTACCTCACGGTGAAAATGTCCTTGTGTAGATGCAGCACTGAATAGCCTATATCTCCAGGGCTAGGCTAGGCTAAGCGGTTCCCCATCCAAGCGCCATCAGCACTCCAGAAACTGCAACCACAAACCACAAACCAACCTAACCTATAGGGCGGGTGCCCAACCCCGAAAGGAGTTGAAATAGGGGAGCTATCCCCCCCGCCAAAGGCGGCTTTCTAGGGCCTTTCCTAGCTGATGCTGAGAGGATTGGGTTCTAGTCATGTGGTGATGGGCTGGTCTATCCGAGTGAGAACTGAGCGATCTCTGCCATACCCATAGCTTACTCTGACTGTTCCTTTTACTTACAGTATATATCTTCTAGATCTCAAGTGGCGGCGTCTTTTCCGTGGATTGACCTCCCTACTGCCAACCTAGAAGTTGGCAGATTGGGAGCGAAAGTGTCACATTTTTCCCTTACCCCTCAACTTTCCCTTCATAATTGCTGAGGGGCACAGGGCCTTGGGTGGGGCTTTGGTTTCCCGGGCATTTCCGCACCCTCCTCAGCTCCCTGCCTTGGAGTGGCTTCGGTCACCCGGGCTTTGTTAGTGGTAAGCAGGGAGGATTTTGTGGGGGCGCTCGTTTATGGCCTTGGCCTTGCTCGAGACCTTGGGGCTGTTCGGCCAGACAGCCTGGGGAACAACAACAACAACAACAACAACAACAACCTACAGCTCCAGTGATGCCCACAAGAACCACCGACCTCGGCTGAATCTATTCACCCACCACAGGAACACTACACTCAAGAAAATATGACGGGAGCTCCCTACAACCTGCACACAAAGGTCCTCCCCCGAGTGCGTCTCTCCTTCACTCACGCTTCCTTCTCCCCGCCAAAAAGCTCTCCCTACAAATACCTAAAACTAACTACCCAACATAAATCAAATTACACCACACCTATACAGCCTAGGCCTATATGCAATATTTAGCCTACATGCTTTGAGGCATTTTGATGGGATTAGGATAGCCTAATAAAATTAGGTTAGGTTAAGAAAACATTAACAATATAAATCAAATTAACTAACTAGGCCTAACTGAAGTGAAGCGCCGCTATAGGCTAGCCTATTTCGCGAGAGTGAGATCATGAAATCACGCACTAATAAGAATTGCACTAAATAGAAGCATTAATTCAAATAGCAATAAATAAATAGAGACCGTAGGATATAGTTACTCACCCATACGATTGAAATCAAGACCGTAGGCCTATAGGCTAGGCTATGGAAACTTGGCTACGAATATTAGGCCTAGCCTATAGCCTAACCGCTTCATTTTATATATATTAATTTATAAAAGGTAAGGCTAATGTACTATTCACCTCAAATACACCACGAGACTTTCCAAATATCCTATCTAATCATAAATAAAGAAGGACGCCTATCATGTGGTCACACGTGTGATAAACAATAACAATAGGCCTACTGTACAATATAGGCTATTCTAAATCCAGGGTTTTCGCATATTTCATCTAATATTCGTCTTTATCGTAACTCAGCTCTCTACATCTCAGTATTCATAATATTTTGACAATATCTTTATCCAAAAATAAATAATCTAGACTATTGATAATTTAAATATACTGTATTAGCTCAAGAATGGATTCGATTATGATTTGTGAGAGTTGTGCAGTCGATCGATCGAATCTCTCCAGGTCTTCAAACATTTGTGTTTACCTTTAAGCAATATTTATTATGTAATCTTTATTATCATGTCTTCCTTAGCATTTTCACACATCAAATCACGAAAATCACGAAATATAGAGGGGGCCGCGGGGCTGTGTGTTTACCACAGGTGGTGGAAACCGAATTTTGCGCACTCAAAGTTAGCAACATGGAGGTAACCTTCAGACCTACAAACGCGCAGATATGCGGCCATTTAGCCGCCAACGCAAGTGCGCCACCAAAATGACACTTTCGCCATGGCGAAATTGGCGTTTTGCGCAAGTGAATGCGGAAATGCCCAGCTCTGCTACTGGGGCCTTTTAAAAATTTTTTTTTAGGCCTTACCTCTTAACCTAAGACGTGCGCATGGGGGGTATGAGACACCACACGCCTGTGCGCACGTATTTGAGCTGTTCCCATCACTAACATCGTTATTTTACCATAAATACCATTAATACTTATTCATATGCGCCTATTTTACGTTGATTATAAAGGTATTAACCTGTTACAGCAATAAAACAAGTGGAAACAGCGTTTGGATGGTCAAAATCGGCGATACAGGCCGGGAGTTACATAATTTATGGCTGAGGCAACCTCCCTCCCCTCCACTCCTCCCCACGTCTGGAGAGAGACTGTCGATCGATACTCTCTCTCTCTCTTGCACTCGCTTGGTAACAGTGATGACAACGCCCTGCTTGCAACTCGCTAATGTTAGCACGAAAATAGACCACAGAATCAGGGAATAACAGGGAAAATAGGTGATAATTGAAGGGGGGGGGGGGGGGGGGAAGGAGGAGATGTGGAGGAGTGATATTTGGCATGGCCCAGGGGCAAAAAAAAAAAGAAGAGTTCAAGTTTTTTTGGGGTGTTTTAAATGGATTTTTTAGGCCCAGGATCTAAGAGTCTTCCTGCAGTCGCCCGCGGAAACTCTTAAGAGTCTTCCCGCACTTGCCGGGTTAAGAGGGTCCTCACCCTTGCCCACCAAAACCTCTTAACCCTTTCAGACTCATATGACACAGAGGTTGCCAGATTAGCAATAAGAAATAGAGTTCTCTCACTCTTTTAATTACCTCTCCAAAATTAGTTTTCTGCCCACAGCTAACTCAAAGACAACTGCAGAGGTTGAAGTAACTAAACTAAAGGTTTCTAAATATCCCTGATGGTAACAAAGGTTTTAAAGTATCCCTAATAGGCTCAAAATCGCGTCATATGTCGGAGAGGGTTAAGAGTGTTCTCGCCGTTCCCGAGTTAATCAATCAGGAGTGCCTGAATGAACCCTAACATGGCGGAAATATGCCCGCAGTGTAAGTGTTAAATACATAACATCGACTCACTGAAGTAGCAGCAGGCAACACCAGATGGAAAGACACGATACAATGGAGCAAAAACTGACGCGTCCGCTCGGCACGAGTGCAACCCGAAGAAGGAAATAGCCACCTCATGAGCGAGACGGTGAAAATGCGCAGGGGAAGCCTGTACAATGGCGCGCGCTTTGAATTCTTAATACAATACATTTTTATATTTGTTTTTTATGTGCTAATTGATATCCTATTTGATGATGTTCCCTAGGAACTAAATTGGGTGTCCCCCTAGGATATTCTTTTTATGTACAGTCAATCCTCCGGTAACGCGGCTAATGTGTTCTAGTAATCTCCCGTGTTACTAAAAACCGCGTTACCGAACCCATAGGTTTACATGTTAAACGTACCTTAGTGTTCTGGGGATTTCCATAAAGTCCAATTTTTCTCCATAGAAGCCTATGTTATAATAATTAAATTAATTATAAAGGTTGTTTGACATGTGCATTGGGTTGATTTGCCCATTGCAACAACTCTTACCTCTGAATAAATATTTTGTTTAGGCTAGGCTAGTTAAGGAGAGAGAGTCACAGCAGTAGCCGACATTTTTCGATCGAAGCTCTGAAATCCCGCCATCATATTTCTCACCTCACACAATAACTACACAATGTAGGGTGTTCTAGTCTTCACCCAATGCACTGCAACAACCATATCTTCATCTGGTATGCATAAACATTTGGTTAGGCCATTTATTTGCAGAGATATGAGCATCGGTAAATGGCGAAAATATGAACTTCGGAATTCCCGCATAACTCGCTGTCTTATTATTTCTCACCTCACACAATAACTACTGTACACAATGTAGGGTGTTCTAGTCTTCACCCAATGCACTGCAACAACCATATCTTCATCTGGTATGCATAAACACTTGGTTAGGCCATTTATTTGCAGAGATTAAAATGTAAATCTTGCAAACTAAACAAACCAAAATTGGGACAAGGACAATATAAAGTCAAATTAAATTATCAAAATCGCTATGTGGAAACAACGCTTACTAAAATGAAATCTATGAAATAAAAGAACACAATCCACCACATAGGGTGTACATTACTACATGAGCAAGTTAATCTGTTTCCCAAGCAAACTAATCGCACACATAACAACGCACTATCGTCACGTTCAAGGAATTAGTCAAATTTGGGAAGTCCGGGACGTTCTGGTAAATTTTACTAAACTCTGCATGAATAAAGAAACTACATGTTAAATGTCAAAATATTCATTTAAAATCAAATTTGCAACATGACAAGACATTAACAATAGTGCAAAATACAAATATTGATAAGATATCTATATTATTACAAAATAATATATAAAGTACAGTACAGCACTCACTAACGATAGTTGTTGTTGTTGTTGTTGTTCCCCAAGCTGCCTGGCCGAACAGCCCCAAGGCCCCGAGTAAGGCCAAGGCCATAAACGAGCGCCCCCACAGAACCCTCCCTGCCGACCACAATAAAGCCTGGGTGACCGAAGCCACTCCAAGGCGGGGAGCTGAGAGGGTGCGTAAACGCCCGGGAAACCAAAGCCCCACCCAGGGCCCTGTGCCCCTCAGCAATTATGAAGAGAAAGTTGAGGGGCAAAGGAATAATGTGACGCTTTAGCTTCCAATCTTGGTAGATTGGGAGGTCAATCCACGGAAGAGACGCCATCACATGAGATCTAGAAAATATATAAGTAAAAGGAACAGTCAGAGTAAGCTATGGGTATGGCAGAGATCGCTCAGGTCTCACTCTGATAGACCAGCCCATCACCAACAGGTAAGTGAACGTACTTTTACGTACGGGAGAGTGAGAGTATGGAGGGATTAACTGAGTGTCGTTTGGACCCCTTGTGTCAGGAGGGATTAACTGAGTGTCGTTTGGACCCCTTGTGTCATGTTATATTTTTCCCAGGATATTGGTGAGTGTTCCCGAAAGGCGAAAAAGTTACCTTAACGTCCAGGACTCTCACTCTTACAGTTTTCGTCTTAAGGGTACCAAACGACTACCAGTGTGTAGGGGAGAAGTTGGGCTATGGCGCCACGTGCTTGGTGCGGAAATTCAAAAAATGTCGGTTGGTCCCCTTATGATTCGGAGGGCTTCAAATATGCTAAGGAAATCGCAAAAGCATGCAATTAATACTATTGACAATGAATACATATAATATAAAGACAAATAATTGCAAAATATGAAGTACGGGTAACAACAGATTTAAACAAAGAGTACTCTTTGAACAAGAACAATCTATTTAAAAAAAATATATATATATCAATATTAATAATAGAAAAAAAAAAATAAAAAATAAACAATAAATACAGACAAAAAGTAAGCAGAGGTTATACAAGAAACTTCAAGTTAAAAATGCTTGATTAAAATTATTAATGTCAAATTTTAGAATACAGTCACAATAATTGACCCTAAAAGATTAAATTTATGGAACAATTTACTTGCCTCAAAACCTCTGTCTACTAAGAGTCTGTATAGTAACCTAGCTCTAGCCCAAAAGTCATCTACTGTACTTTAGTGCAAATTTTACAAAATCTTATTAACTGGGAATAAAAACAATTATAAGTTATTTTACTATCAATATTACTACTAGGGAAAGGAAAGTTTATTACGTTAAAATTAAAATCATCAACTTTGTGATATACTTTAAGTATGAACTGTTCATTAACCTAAGAAGTGCGCATGGGGGGTATGAGACACCACACTCCTGTGCTGACGTATTTGAGCTGTTCCCATCACTAACATTGTTATTTTACCATAAATAGCATTAATACTTATCCATATGCGCCTATTATAAGTTGATTATAAAGGTATTAACCTGTTACAACAATAAAACAAGTGGAAACAGTGTTTGGATGGTCAAAATCGGCGATACAGGCCGGGAGTTACATAATGTATGGCTGAGGCAACCTCCCTGCCCTCCACCCCTCCCCTTGTCTGGAGAGACACTGTTCCGCAATAGTCTCTCTCTCGCTCTTTCCCACGCTTGGTAACAGTGATGACAACGCCCTGCTACCAACTCGCTAATGTTAGCACGAAAATAAACCACAGAATAAGGGAATAACAGGGAAAATAGGTGATAACTGAAGGAGGGAAGGAAAGTGGGGAAGGAGGGGAGGTGGAGGAGTGATATTTGGCATGGCCCAGGGTAAAAAAAAAAAATACAAAAATACAAAAATAAAAACAAAAACTATTTGTTTTGGGGTGTTTTAAATGGATTTTTTTTTTTCCTTACTCATAAGAGTCTTCCCGCAGTCCGCCGAGGGAACTCTTAAGAGTCTCCCCGCAGTTCCCGGGTTAACAATCTCTATATTTATATAAAGAACATTTTTAACTTTATAATTTACGTTACATTGTGTGAGGGGAATAGAATTAGGGTAAATAAGTTTAGCAACTTGATTAAAATTTTACAAATTGCAAACGAGAATATCATCAATATATCTACTATTATTACTTAACAATTTAGCAAGTGCTAATTTTTCTGGGATTTTATTTTTCTTGCTACTGTCAACTAAGTCTTTTATATATTTAAATTCTAAAGCAAGCCAGAATAAATCTGCAATTAAAGGGCTAGCATTTCCACCCATAGGAATTCCTAATATTTGTTTGAAAATGTAAGGCCCGAATCTAACATAAGTATTGAAAAGGAGGAATTTAAGGGCATCTTTAAGTTTAGTTCTATCAAAATATACAGAACTAGTGGGAGTAGAGCTAAGTGATACATTATTAAAATATGTATAAACATTTATGAAATAATTGCATAGATATGAGCATCGGTAAATGACGAAAGTCGGAAGTAAAGGTTCGGCGACCGAGATAGCCTAGCCACATAGTGTACACAATGACAACACACACACACACTCACTCGACATAGCCAAACAATAACATAAGTGTGTTTTGGTAATTATTCTCACCTCACATAATAACTACACAATGTGGAGTGTTCTAGTCTTCACCCAATGCACGGCAACAATCATATCTACCTCCGGTATGCATACAAACTTGGTTAGGCCATATATTTGCAGAGATATGAGCATCGGTAAATGACGAAAGTCGGGAGTAAAGGTTCGGCGCCCGGCTAGACCCCGCGCCAGTATAAGTATTGACCGCGTTGGCAAATTTTTTGATATTTGGGGTGTACCGCGTGCCACCAAATCTGCGTGTCCAAAGTGCGCGTTACCGGAGGATTGACTGTATTCAGGTTGCACTAAGCATTCTCCGGGCGCCCTCCTAGGGACTCCGGGGAGTCCTTATATATATAAGGCTCTCTCACGTCATTGACGGAGAGAACCACTACTAAATTATGCCTGTCTTCTAGTCATCAGGCACACTTCCCTTCTCCCATGCTAGTTTACACATTTTCCATACCCATTCGATCACCACCATACCTCAGCATTTCCCCACACACGCCATCTATTCCTGATGCTTTCCCCATCTTCACTCTTATTATTATATAATTCTTTATATTTTTTCACTTCTAGTGGCTCTGCAAGAATGACGTTCCTTGGGAACTATTATAGGGTACCTCCTAAGATGATTATGGTTCTTGACCGACAGTTGGAAGGTTAAACCGGGCTCATATAGAGACCCATTAGATGCCTTATATATCATATAGCCTCTCACGTCATTGACTTTAGAGCCACTGCTAATTAGGTTTTCCTTCCTTCCCTTCGGATTGGCAAACCCACAATTTATCTTCTGTGTCTGGAATAAAGAATTATTATTATTATTTTTTTTATTATTATTATTAATATTATTAATATTAGTATTATTATTATTAATATTATTATTATTATTGTAACAGGGTGACTGGAATATCTGTGATGAGCTCCTAAAGTTAGGATGTCGGGCCAGTGAGAAGAACAAGTACGGTCAGACGTCATGCGACTTTGCTAGGCTGTACGACCACAAGCACCTACTCCCTCTCCTTTGCAAGCACGAGAAGAAGGAGAGTGGCCAAGAGAAACTATAGTGTGATATATGACACTCAAATTGAATGTAAGTACTGTGTGTTGTTTAAACTCTATGTCCATTATAACATAACTTACCTTCATGAAATTGACAATAGGCTGGATCATTGCCATTTTATTTAACTTTATTATAAACCTTATTGTGCAGTAGGTAGGTACTGCCCATCATCCACTCATTCCTGTGTATATATGGGACTGGATTCAGCAATGCATTTACCACCCTTATCGCCGGTAAAGTCAATGGTAGCTCAACTTTATTAACACTAACAAATGTCCACGATTCAGTATGCACCTTTTAGAAACTTGTCATCTTATTCCTTTGCCATTTTCTTGATGAATACTGATTTTATAATGACAATAGTTTGGTGTTAAATGGGAATTGTAAATGCCAATGAGAAGGTAATTTAGTAGTACTGTACTGTAGTCTCTCCGAATCAACTGTCCAGCTAATACAAGTGTGTAGCTCATCTGCTAATATAGCGATGATGAATTATTGGTACTTTTTGCGCTGTCTAACCAATGTCTTCTAGAGAATGCACCTCACTTTTCTACTAGTACTGTATGGTATGGATTCCCCGAGGCCACTGAGGCAATCAGAAAACGGGGAAAAAATACCAAGGGTAGAAAAAGAAAAAGGAAACTTGTGTCCAGCTTATCTATGGCCCTCTCAGCTCCAGTGCCTCCTGAGGTACCCACGCGGTACTCTCTTACTGTATCATTATCCGCGTAACTTCCATGATGATTGCACACACTTTTCTTGGCATTTCCTACCCCTCTCGCTTCGTTACTATGTGAGTTGTGGGCCATTAGAGAGATGATACATGATGTACAAACGCATGAAATGAGCTCATAAGTGTGATATAAGGTTGCAGTACCACTTAAATTTGATTTAATTGACTTTGGACTGGCCGCCATTTGCAAGTTGGTCGGGTTAGGTTAACCTCTTATTAATGCCAGTGTCATATCTCAAATTTCCCAAGATGTTTGTCACTTTATTTTAGTTTATTATTGGATTTTGATCGATATGACAATGAGTTGTGCATGTTATTTTCCTGGAGTATCCTAAAATTTGAGTCTGGGGCGTGCTGCCTTTTATTCTCTTACTTCACATGATTGCATGTGTGGTTTCTCGGTTGCCTCTATGATTGAGCGATCCTCATTCATCACGCCGTTTTTTGGTGGGTCTACAGTACTTCCTTGAAAACAAAGCCGTGCATGCTAGGCTTGCTATTGTTCTTGTTATTCTCGTAGCCCTTACCGTCCTCAGTGAGGTGGTTTGGGCAGGATGCTTGCTCTTGCACGCTATTGTCTGTGGTGCATCCATTGTCTTGTCGGATCATATCCACAGGGACACCGTTGCCAGTGACGAATTCGTAAATCACACTGCTAAAAATGCCAATATTTGGTGGCGTTGGTTAGCCTAACTTTCGCCCTGCTTGATTTTTTGAATTTTGTCACCTATTTTATTTATTCATTGACATACTTAATCATTCTTAACGTAAATTGCTTCATTGCTGATGGCAGTGTTTTTATCTTTTATTTTTCTTCTATGTGTACAAAAAAGACAAAAAGCAAAGTGTCCTCCAAAGTTGAAAGAGTGACAGTGAGGTCAATTCAAGGTACATTAGAGTAAAAATGTCTGGACACACAGAGCTTGAAGTAGTTAAGTCATAGGATGAGGAAAAGACAGATTGAGGGAGAGAGTTCCAAAGCTTACTTGTTGAGTAGAAGAAAGACTGGGAAAATTAGTTCATTCTTGGGTTAGAGACTTGGACAGAATAAGGGTGGGAGTGTGTTGGTAGGTGGGTGCCCACCAGTTTCCGTAAGGGAGGAGGTATGCACTGAGAAAGCTCTGAAGAACACTGATTATTGTAATAGCGGTAGAAGAGTTGGAGAGATGCAACATTGTGGCGTGTAGAGAGAGATTGTAGGGAATTAGTGAGAGGAATTGAGCTGATGAGACAAAATAATTTTGACTCTACCCTTTTGAGAAGTGCGGTATGGGGGGAACCTCCCCACACATGAGAACAATACTAGACACATGGGCGCACTGTGCCCCTGTACAGAGCAAGAATCTGTGTGGGGGTGAAGAACCCATGGATATAGAAGCAGTGGAGAAAGTGCAGAGGAGAGCTAGCAAGCTGGTACCAACGTTGAAGAACGCGGGCTATGAGCAGAGGTTGAGGACACTGGGGCTTCCGACACTGGCATATAGGAGAAAGAGAGGGGATATGATAGAGACTTTTAAGATAGTGTCAGGAAAGTACGATGAGTATGTGTGTGAAGGTATCTTCTTGATGCGGGAGGGAACAAGAACGAGAGGACACTCTAAGAAAATTTACAAAGAAAGAAATAGGCTTGAGAAGGCAAAGAACTCATTTTGTGATAGAGTGGTAAATGAGTGGAACGCACTGCCCCAGTATGTAGTCGATTCCGAATCAATAAGGGAGTTTGAAAGTAATCTTGATAAAGCATGGGGAAGACAAGATTTGAAGTTTGATTATAAAACAAAAATACAGAATAGTAAAAATGTTGCGTCTGCTACCGCCGCCGCCAACACCGTGAACGACCGCAGCAGTGCAAGTACTGGTACTGAGCTGGATACACAGGCATAGTTTGCCTTTTTCCAGAGGATCTACTGTAAGAAACTGTAAGAAATGGAGTCTGGTGAGCACTCCCAACTTCTGGGAAGCTGTTTTAGCAAGGGTGGTAATATGATCTGTCCAAGAAAGGCTGGGAGATAAAGAAACTAGGAATACTGAGAAGATGAAGGGTTGATTTGTGTATTGTTGAGTTAGGGATAGTTGTGTGGAAGAATGCGACGGGTAGATAGATGGAGAAATTGGGGTTTGGAAGCATTGCGTAGGGATGCGGCGACCCCACCGCCCGCCACTTTGGTGGTGCAATCAGCCTCTGGAGCAGTGGACCACTAGTTCCTATCTTCAGAAAATTCCTGTGCTTGGTATGCTTCCAGCCAGGGCCCCACTGGGGTAAATAAAATAGAAGAACAGTGGTGGAACTGCCATCCGGGTGAGGGACTGCTCTGGGTCTGCTCCTTCAGTGTTCATGGTCATAATCCACTTAGTGGAAATGGCACTGTGGAGTGGGTCAGTCGGGGCATGTCTGGGAGCCTGGAGGCAGTTTCTGCCATGGCCGTCCCTTTTGGGGTGCTTCCTCTGGAAGCGGGGCATCAGATTTGATGATTTGATGAAGATTTTCTCTTCCCCAATCAAAAATAGTTGATAGATCAGAAGATAGACGTGTTATGGCCTCATCATGTGAGTTTTGGAGTAATAGCAGGTGAGTCGTTGTGGAAAACTAGTTGACTAGTGTAAGGTATCAGCATAGGAGTGGATAAGACTGGAGGTATAGTTAATCCCTTCGACCCCAGGGACGCATGTTATGCGTCGCCTACTGTATGTATGTAACCCAGTTCCAACGATGCAGCGTATGTGTCTGCCTTAATTACTCTTGTCCTATGGCACCTAGAGGGTTCAGATTTGTATGGGAACTACTTTAGGATCACACGGAACAAAACCGATGGTTGGCAACCCCCCCACCCCCAAGTCCAGCAGTGCGTATGGGCGCGTGCGGGAGTGATAGTCTAGTATACCGCCTACCCATCACCCAAGATAATGGTTACTCCCCGCCTCCCAGGACCCTCATATGACCTATGTGAGAGGTTTTATATTGTTTTCCTTCATTACTAACCCATCCTATGTGTTTAAAAATGGAAATCTGGCTGGTCCTGGAGTGTCATTTATTATTATATCGCTTGGGGTCCAGTTCTTAATGAATATTAAAAAGATAACTGGAGAAAGGACAGAACCCTGAGGAATTCTGGAGTTGATAGGTAGAAGTGAGCGATGGCCTTACACAACCGCAACTATGGAACGGCCAGAAAGGAAATTAGAGATACTCGGAATTTAATTGCCCAATGTTCGTATAGTATTCATTACCCTCCCTTCCCTTTCAGTATTACCTGTCCCAGCCGGTTACCATTTCCGAGCTTTTTTTCTACCCCACCATCCACAGATTTTCTACCCATCTTTCCATCCCCTTAACATTTCTTTCTCTCCTATTACTCCATTCTTACTGTTTCTCCCTGCCTTCCCCCACTCCCCCTCCCTTTAGTCTACTGCCCCCTCCTTACACCCCCCCCTCCTTACACCCCCCCCCCCTCTATTCCCCCTTACCATTTCTTTCTATCTCCTCACGCCCCATACACTAGCTCCGTCACTGGCTTCCCTACTTTCCCTTCTCACCTCGCTCTCTCTCTATGCTCCTGACATAATTCTACCTTGCTTGTTTTCCTAGGTATTTGTATTAAAACCATTATTTAGTTGTGTTCTCCTTATGTTTACTCTCTTTACTATATTAAATATTATGCACTGGCACTGATTAAAACAGAAATTGACTTCATGCACCTAGAAAGGTAAATTGTATTTTACAACTTGGTACGATAACTGCCATGGTTTCCAAGCACTATAGTTATTGCCAGATCAAACATGTATCTCTATATATACATATCTATCTGTCTATGCTAATTAATCAAGGCAAATGTACAACAGGGGGTGCTGGAGCTGAGAGGGTCCAAGCTAAGCTAGTCTTTGAGTTTCCTTTTTTTTCTTTTCTACCCTCAACATGTTTATCCTTTTTCTGATTGCATCAGTGGTCTCGGGGAATCAATACCATACTGTCAAAGTAGGTAATTGTGGACACCTGGGGGAATTGAGGACAGTTACAAAGAAAACCTTAATTCTAATTATTCAGGATTTCTGTCTTTAGCAAAATTATGGCTTAATGGTGGTGTTGTGTATATTTGAATTGATATGATCCCTATATATAGACTAATAAGGGTTTTATGGACTACCCTCAATTGCCCCAGGTGTCCACAATTACCCCCTTTGATAGTACCCTACCTAGTAGAGAATTGAAGTGCATTCCCTAAAAAACATTGGTTAGACTGCACAATTGGTACCGATAATTCATCGTCGCTGTGTTAGCAGATAAGCTATACACTTGCATTAGCTGGACGGTTGATTCTCCAGGACTACTACCAAATAAGAGATTTTAAATCTTTTGGATTTTGTAAATTATAATTACAGTAGAACCTCGTCCACCATACTGCTGCTGGAGTGTCCTTGTTAAGTCCCCATATGCCTTGGTGACCTGATGGCTGCCCTCCATACTGCTGCTGATGGAGTAGAAATGCTAGCTTGATTGTGCTTTTCCTTTTTTAGTTATAAGAATTTAGTGGTCACAATTTCTGGCTTAGTTATGATGAATAGACTATAGTTGGTGTAAGTAAGAATTACTACCCAGGGTCAATGGTGGCCTTAGAGTCGACAAGGCTTATATTTTATGCTCACTCCAAGTTACTTTTTTTGTCTTATTGGAGTAAAATGTATTATATCTATGGGATATTTAAAGCCTCCCATGTATATAGGAAAACATATTTTTTATTAGTTTGAAATATATTGTCTTTAAATGGTACAATATAAAAAGATCCATTTCATAATACATGTTTGGCATTCTACTCTACTGTTTAGGTTAAAAAATTATTGTACCTGAAAAAAATTAAATATATATTTTGACTAAAGTATAAGTCATATACAGTGTACTGTACAATTGTCTATTCTGAGAAATCTGCTAAACATTGTTCATATTATACTGTATACAGATACTGTATTATTTCACAAATTAAAATTATCACATATTCTGAACATTTTCCCTTTATTATGTTTACCAGGAATGAATGGAGAATGCTTGTGAATAGATGAGTGAACACGTGGTCATTTGGGGGAAGGGGTTGGGCGCAAGTTGGGCTAGATAATAGTCCATCAAGCGCTTGGCCGGGGAGACGATTAATATGAAGTGTGCGCCTGGAAGTGTGGTGGGCGGGCTTGTGGCTTCGGCTCCGCTGCATGTCTGCCTGCCGAGATCGGAACCTCTCCGAGTGGTCGGTGGCCAGGGGATTGCTGGAGGGACCTTGGTGACCCTGGTATCTGGGTCTTCTCCTGGATGACCTAGATGTGTGTGAATTTGTGTTTTATCTGTGTGTGTTCGTTGGTTTATGTTGTCTTTTCCCTGTTCTTGCTTTGTCTTGAGTCGGCCATCCCCCCCCAAAAAAAAAAAAAAAAGGAAAAGAGGGGAAAAAAGAGGAAAAGTGGGGATTGGGCCTGAGTAAATAGATAGATAGATTGGGAGGTTTGACACTCTCCCAATACCAAAGAAGGAAAACCTTCTATTTGGAAAGTAGCCTCGGAGTATCCAACGTAGAGCTATATACTTATCGTATAATTCCGTTCCGCTCTGGAGCGGGCAATTATCGTAATCACTAGCACGATTAAATCGATAACATCTAGAGTAGCACCTTACTCTCTCTACTAGGTACGTTGTACACACTTTTGAGGCTACTATTTTAAAGGAAATGAAAATATTGATGAGAAAGTAAAGTGAAAATTGCAGAACATTGTCCATCCTATCTGGCTCCTTAAGCCGTTGTCACGGGTCCACCGCACAACCCGACCGGGTTCATTAGATCATCCAGGTATCAAGTTAATTTGACAAGATTGGATGGGCAGGGGTACGGTGTGAGGGCGGGATACTATGACGTTGGATACTCCGAGGCTACCTACCAAATAGAAGGTTTTCCTTCTTTGGTATTGGGAGTGTCAAACCTCCCAATTTAGTAGTAGCCTCTACGTCTCCAATGTAGAGCTAGAGTAACAAAGTGGAGGCGGACATCCAAGCGAAAAAACACAAACTTAGCCCTTAGGAAATATCAGGACCATGGAAAGACCGACTTAAACAAGAGAGTTTATATAAAGAGTGTACAGACAGGTGCATATCAAGAGAGGTCAAGTACAGTCAAGTCTTATTCCATGAGATAACTTAGCCTAAGACAAAGAATTATGCATTTCATAATGATGAATATATAAATTCCAGGATGCCCCCCCTCCTTCCGGAAAAAAGCAGGACGACCCATACTGTAACGAGTAAATACCGGCATACGCCGAATAGGAGTACCGTACAGGATGTGACGAGAAACTACATGAGCAGTGTCAGTGACGAGCACTAAAAGCCTTATGAGAAAAGTTCAGTGGTATGAGGACAAGACATACCGAAAGAATGTAGTATACTTAAGACTAGAAAGTATATCAAAAGCTTAGCCAGTTATTAATCTTTAACATGGGTGCAAGTATGGGTATAGTGCAATACCCTTCCTTCCCCCCCCAACCCCCAATAAGGGAAGGACAGGACAGGAGAAGGACAAGAGACAGAAGGAACCCTGCAGGTAGACCCCGAGGGAACCTGTAAGCCCAACGCACTACAAGGACGCCCCGGTCTGTCGGTGGACAACGACAGAGAGGAGGAGACAAACGTGGTGGGGGAAGACCAAAACCCTGTGTCGGCAAAGTCCGGCCGAGAAAAATCAAGTAAAACCTGAATGTAGCAGCGTACGAACGGACAGCATGAGCTGTGCCCTGAACGTACGGGTTACTGGCCCGAAGAACCCGACACAGGCGAAGTCCCACAGCACGGCGATCAAGCCTCCTATCGGACGTAGGAGCCACCCGTAATGTCAACCCTGACACTTGCCTGGCCGAGTACACATACGTATGCAGGGTTTGAACCGGGCATAACGGACGATAAACCCTACCACGTGTGGAAGCCGGTACAGGAAAGGCCTAAAAACGGGAGTGTCGCGTACGGTTGTAGCTACAAAACGAACAGACGGAGCCAAAGTAACTGACCCAAGGACGGGAGAAAACGTAAGCAATGCCGGGTCCTAGACATGGCAGCCATCTCCGAGACGCCGACACCCGCCGCCAAAGCCAGAAGGAACACTGTCATGGCAAGGAAGTGGTCAGGCGCGGGGTAAATAGTGTAAGAGGCAGACGAGAGCAGTGGGAGAGCCTCCGCCAGAGACCACTGAGGAGGAATCTGACGCGGGGTAGGCCTAAGCCCAAAGCAGGCCCGCATGAGGAAATCCAATGCCCTGTGAGGAACGACCAACCCCGTGAATGACTCAAACGGTACCCAAATGGCCGACAGGCGGGTCCGAAGCGTGGTGCATATGTTGGGACGCATCTCAAAAATAACCAAATGAGGTAGGGAAACACGAACGCCACCGACAGGCGTGTCCGTGATGTGTTGGTCATCCCAGAAGGAAAACCGTGCCAGTGAGAGACGGAAGTCTGCCACTGAGAATGTGTCCAGTGGAGAGGATTTGACAGTCAAAGATCGACTAAACGTCGGCAGCCACCCTGCCTCACAAACATCCACGATGTGAAGGCCAACGAGGTTCCTAAGTCACCAATCGATCCCAAGTGGAAATCGGGGAACGATAGGGGAACAGGACTCGGGCGCCACCGCCACAGCTGAGCGGACCAGGCGTGTGCCGGCCAGATGGAAGTGAACAACCAAACAAAGTCCATGTACCCACTCAGCCTGTTGAGGACTTTGCACATCAAAAAGGGCGGCAGGTGGCGGAAACACATCGAATACGGTGTGTTGGAAAGACCAAACGACCCGGGTGACAGAGCAACCGCCCATAGGTTGGCAGTCCCGGGTAGGTAGGTTACACACAGTGCGACGGTGTAAAGGAGTGCGTGGTAAAACAGGTACCCCGCCAGGTCCTGAAGAACGAAAAGACTACGCAGTCACCTGACTCAGGGTGACAGGCGTACTCGACCTGTCCCAGTCGAGGCCCGCCCACGGCACATCGTGCGACGGTGGAAGGCAGGACTCGGGAACGGCGACTAGGAAACCGAACCGAGGAACGAGGAGGAACAAGGAGAGCGTCGTGTACACAGTGTGTGGGAGAGTTCGCGGAGAAGATCCCACCCACCAAGGAAAAATAGGAGCGGAAGACCCCGAGGGAGCAGGGGAGGCAAGGCCAGTCCGACGAGGGTCGTAAAGACACGAGGGGCGACATGGAGACCGAAGGGTAAACCGCCGAACGTGACATCATTAGAGTCATCAATACGAGGCACGACAGGTCGACCACCGGTCACAACACCTCGCTGTCCGTCACGGAGACCAGAAAGACATGCGACAGGAAGCCCCGCCGGTGAGGCGAGACTTCCCGAATAATTCCATCCACGTGCATGGACAGAATAACTTAGGCGACGTCTGGGGAGACAGGCCGATGTCACGCAGGTCGCCGAAGTGGAAACGTGGACCGGCACCTCGAGGACAGACCCCGCCGTATTACCCGGCGTGCCCACAAACGGCGAAGCTAAACCGAGAGTGGGGACGCAAGAGCCGGTAGGGCCCCCGAGTCTGGCGGCCTCGTTACGAGCTGGTCTGCCGACCTCAACTAAGAGGAAGCGGTTGAGGAGGGACGTGACATCCCAAGCGGACGGGGAGCGAAGAGCCCCGCAGCAGCAAAGAGGGAAGACCCCTGCCATGCAGGGGCAGAGAAGAGCCCCTCCGGAGGGAGCACAGAAAGCAACAGCGACGTGCAGACCTCAGCCGGCACCAGTGTACAGAAGGAAAACCACAGAGACTGGTGACAACGTGCAGCCTCATGGAAGGGACACTGAATGAAGCCGACGGAGGCGATGGCGAGCTGCACTCGCCCAAATTGGGCCCCACCCTTCCCGAGCACCCTAGTCGGACAGGCTACAATAAGCCTGAGGGGAAGCCGAGCTAGGTGCAGTCGCTCGAAGAGGGTGGAGAGCATGCGAGCAGTGAGTCGCCAGGGCTTGTGAACTCGTTCCAGGGCACCCTTCTCTGGTGGCGTGAAGGAACGTGGCAGACGTTCAGAAAGATAACGGAGGGGCAAAGAACCAGGCCCAAAATGGGGGTGAAACCCCGGATGAAGGCATGACGAGGCTCGACACGGAGGAGCAGCCGACAGGAGGGAGTGGTGAAGAACCCATCTCCGACCGAACCCCGAAGTCGACACCCTCCGTCAGCCACAAGGAACAGGAAAAGAGAAACTATGGAATGACACTACTGAAATTCATACGAGGTCGACAGAGTGACATGGACGTCGTGTCGAGCAAAGGCTTCGAGCTGTACCTGCCAACTCGCAGGCACCGGGCGCACCCCTTGGGCATGTGTAAGAGCTCGTTCCGGGCGGGATGCCGCCACGTTCCCCCACGATGACGGCTTCCCGTAAAGGGAAGGGAAGCGACGTCCGTTAGGGACCGGAAATGTCCCGAGGGACGGAACGTGGACAGGCCGACCAACCAGCCCCAGGCTACACGCAGGGAGCATGACTAAAGAAGTCGATGCCGCCTGGGAGCGAGTGGGAGGATGGACAACCGGAGCAGCAACCACAGGGAGAGCAGGTTACGTAGGCAAGAACACCGCCCAGTACGGAAGCACGCCCAGAGATCGTACAGGGGAAGAGACAGGGCGACGTGGAGCCGTAGACCTTCGGCGACGTGGTGAAGTAGAGCGGCGTCTCCCCTACGACCCGGCGTCCTCGGAAACAGTAGGGACGTCCGAACGAGGCACCGGGGGAAAAGCGTTTAGGCGCCAGGGAGACAGCAGAGGGAAGAGGAAGCATGGCACGCACCCCTTCGTCTAGGAAGCGAGGAAACCGTCGGAGGTGGTCCTTGACAGAGGGAGCGAAACCCCGATCATGTAGCTCAGAGGCGAGACCTCGCCTCTACACACACACGAACCACCGACGAGACAACACCTCCGCACCCACGCTCCCGAAAATCAGCTGATCTAGCAAGCTGTTTACAGCGATCGTCAAATAAACTCACCTAAACTTCAGTATAAGGATATTTTGTGTTGTCCTGTATTAAAATGCAGTATTAAAATAATTTGAGATTAAAAGCAAGTGAGGATATTTCGAGTGATAAAAATAATTCAAGTGATTGTGAATGCGAGTGGATGTAAACAAATATGGCTGACTTTGATGGATTTGAAGTCGGTGAGACCGAGGGCATTCTAGGGAAAATTATACGTGAGCTGAATGACATTAAAAGGTGGAAGGAGGATATGCAGGAGTGGAAGGTGAGTGTTAGTTCACAGATTGAGGCTATATGTTCAATATGTGGTGCTCAGGCTGGGGACATCGAGCCTGGACAAGATTTGAGTCGGGCTAGCCTAAAAGATATTCAAACTCATATGGGGCAACTCCAGGACGAAAATGAAGCTTTAAGATTGCAACTTGAAGAATACAAAGGGCAAACCAAGGAAATGAAAACACATGTGGAGGAGATTAAGGAGAAACACAATAAATGGGTTAATGACGAAGGAGGAAAAGTGAAGGAAGTGGCAATGAAGGAAATCATGGAGGAACAAAAGAAACAATCAGAAAGGGAAAATAAAGATTTAGAATCAGTGGTAGTAAAAGCTATGAGGAGAAATGAACAGGTCCTGCGTGAAACAATAGATAGAAATAAGTGTATTATTGTATTTGGGGATATAGAGGAGCACATTATTGAGAGGAAAGCTAGGGATAAGGAAGAAATTAATAAGGTAAAAACATTGATCAAGCATGTCGATGAAGAAGGAAACAACTGGAGAGATGATATTGAAGAAGTTAGGAGAATGGGTAAATATAGTAAGGGAAACACAAGGCCAATGAGAGTGCAGTTTAGGTCTAGGGTAACAGTGGATGCAATAATGAACGTAACATGGAGACTTAACTTGACCAGCAAGTTTAAGAAAATTACAATTAGAAAAGACATGAGTATTGAGGATCGAAACATAAGAAAGGAATTGCAAACCGAGGCAAATGTAAAGAATGGAGAAAGGACGAAAGAAGACGAAAAGAAGTTTTTCTGGAGAGTGTGGGAGGGAAAACTCAAGAAATGGTATATAAAGCGAAGGGACGAAGTAGGGAGGGAAGGGGAGATGGTGCGGGTGACGGGGGAGAAGGCAGAGAGAGAGGGGAGGTGGAGATAGAGAGAGAAACAGTCCAAGTGGAGGCAGAGGGAGGGGAGGTGGAAACGGAGCGAGAAACAGTCCAGGTGGAGACAAGAGGAGAGGAGACAAGCTAGGAAATAAATTGGGAGGGGTACGTACAAAAAAGAAAGGAACGGGCAGGGACGAGAAAAATAGGGAAAATACTGGAAATGCTAAGTTCATGTATACAAATATTGATGGGTTAATTTCCAAAAAGATTGAGTTTGACGAATATGTAAAGAGAGAGAGGCCCGGGGTAGTATGTTTGACTGAAACTAAGCTTAACCAGGAGGTAGACACGAATATAATTAGTTGTGCAGGATACAGTACATGGAGAAGAGACAGGTTAGGAAAGCTAGGAGGAGGAGTGTTGATCATGGTAGATAATAAAATTACTGCTAAAGAATTAAAACTTGGTGATAGCATTGCTGAAGTGGTAGCAGTTGAAATTGAGGATAATGATAGGTCAAAATTGGACATTGTATCAATGTATTTACCTCCTAAGACTAAATCTTGGAGCAACGATGAATATAATGAATTAATTTTGGAAACCTTGCGTATGTTAGAAATTATTTGTAAAAGGAAAAATAGGCTTATTCTTGCAGGGGACTTTAATTGCGGGGAGGTGGATTGGGAATGTTTGGATGCGGGTTCAAATGAAAATACTTGGGGTAGCAAATTTCTTGAACTAACAATGGGGTATCTATTAACACAACACGTTACGGAAAATACAAGATTTAGAGGAGGTGATGAACCATCAAGACTTGACTTATTATTCACCAAAGACCCCCAAGAAATAAAGAACCTAACATATTTGAGTCCCATGGGAAAAAGCGATCATGCTGTGATTGAATTTGAATTGACAGTGGAATTTCTGGAAGGCAGAGAGGAGGAACATAGGGAATATAGACTAAATTATAGTAAGGCGGATTATGAATCATTACGAGGATACTTTGCAAATATAGATTGGTCATTTATTGAGCAAGAACAGAATATTCAGGTAAAATACACCATGTTACTAGACATTTACAGGGAGGGGGTAGATAAATATGTACCAACATTTAAGGATAGAAAGCTGGTTAAGGAGAAAGAGTGGTTTAACATGCGATGTCACATTGCCCAGAACAAAAAGGACTCTGCATGGAATAAAGTGAGAAGGAGACACACTGAGGAAAAATGGGATGAGTATAAGAATGCTAGAAACAACTATGTCAAGACTATAAGAGAGGAGAAAAAGAACTTTGAAAAAGATATAGTAAACAAATGTAATAAATAACCCAAACTGTTCTATAGTTATATCAACGGTAAAACTAAAATAAAGGACAAAATAACAAAGCTTAGGGTAGAGGGTCAATTATATGAAGACACAGTGGGTATGTGTGAAATTATGAATGATACATTAACATCCGTGTTTGTGGAAGAGGATGACTATGTAGAACCTGTGGTGGAATTGAATGAGATACAGGGACTAGAGTCGATAGAAGTCAACAAGGATGAACTAAAATCATTGTTGGAAGAATTGGACGTGAGAAAATCTATGGGCCCAGATAACATTGCTGGATGGGTATTAAGAGAATGTTCTGAACAACTAGTGAGACCTATTTTTAATATTGTTCAATACTCATTAAACAAGGGGGAACTTCCCTTAGAATGGAAACAAGCAAATATTATAGGTTTGACTCCTGTAAGGAGATTAGGAAAACCTAATATTTAGTAGTGGCCCCGTAATCATTGACGAACATGCCTATTACATAAGGCATCCTCTTCAAACACTAATCCGCCGTAGTTTGAATCTACCGCGCAGAGCATTTAAAAACTGAGGAGCCTTCATCATGAGCGCACGCGACCTCACTCATGGCTTCAGTCATTATGAATTGGGTTCTCACTACGAAAAAACTTCGTAAAAAATAAAAACAAAAAGAAAATAAGAATAACTATCCAATAAGCTTTCCATCATATCGTGGATGTACTTGTGTGGATTTCTGACCAGACGCTGATTCAGGCGTCATTCCTCCTTCACTGACATATCAAGTAAACCAAAATCCTTAATACATCAACGAATGGGAAGGGGACGGTCGGGAGGGCCCCAGTCGTCAATGATTACGGGGCCACTACTAAATATTAGGTTTTCCTAATCTCCTTACAGGAGTCAAACCTATAATTTATTAGTGGCCCCTCCATCATTGACGAACATGCCTGATATCTAAGACTGGAGGGGGACATTCGTAATCATATCATAACTCTAGAAAAGCAGATAATAAAAACAACCACATAGTATTCTTACTTTTGAAAAATGTATTTAATACGGCGTAGGCCGGAAATATACAAGAAAAAGGGGTTCAGGCAGGTGCGTGCTTCAAAGAAGCCTGCCTGACAAAAATAGGTAACCCTGAAGATTCTGAACACAGATCTGTAGTTACAAAAGGCACCCCACTCAACGAGTGGTGACAAATAATAAGTTATAAGTTTATATGTGCACATCATAAACCCCAAAATACATGTGGAGATCAATTGCTAATGAACTCCATTGAACTAATGTTACATTGCTTTCGCAGCTAAAACTACTATAACAACACCGTTGTTTTGTACTAAACTTTGTACTAGCACAAATTCTCTCAGAGAAATTTTCATATCACATTTCAACCTTAAATTGTATCACAGTTCTCATACTCCGGCGGGGTCTAGGGTGTCCTATGTCAACTGACTGCACCCCCCCCCCCCCCCCCCCCCCCCTTTCCTTGAAAATAAACATAAGTGACTGCAGGGCCACCTAGACCCTCTGCCTTAAAGCTATACATGGTAAGGAAGGTTTGTCTAGAGCAACTGACAAGTATCTAGAGAGAAACGTATGATTAGACGCCCACAACTGTGTGGACGCAATATCTTCAACTGAAAAGTTTTTCAGGAAACGTAAAGAGGCCGCCCACTTGCGTAAATCGTGGGCCCTACCCACAACGCCGGGATTACTCTCTTTAATGACTTCTACTAGAAGAGAGGCTAATCGCCGTTTAAGTAAGCATTTACCCGTACTCGCTACCCATAAAGCACCTTGGGGGTTATGAGGAGCTATTCTTAAATATTTGGTTAGAGCTTGCACTGGACATAAATTATGATGCACCTTTCCCCTTTTTAACGCCGGCACCGTGAATTCAGAAAACACGTGTGCACTATGCTCATTCTTGGCTACAAACGCCGGGGAGGGTGCAATGGAAATTGAATCATTAAGTCTACCAAACCTAAGACAATTAGGTGTGTTGCTCATCGCCGCCAGCTCAGACACTCTGTTTCCGGTGGCCAAAGCCAAAAGGAAAACTGCCTTCTTTAAGATTAAAGCAAAGTCTGCAGTATTTTGATACAGACGAGAATGAAGTAAAGACAAAGCTTTGTCCAGAGACCAAGTAGGCATGAGCTGACGGGGAGGTGGGCGGAGTTTAAAACACGCTCTCATAAATCCTGTTTCCTCCGCCACCGGTATGGATAGACCTGTAAGGTCGAAAAAGGGCACTCTAATCGCAGTTAAGTGATTCTTCAGAGTAACCACAGATAAACGTTTCTGCTCAAACAGATAGTTCAAGTAATTAAAAACCAATGCCACTGAGGGTACAGTTTGTTCCGTTCTAACAATCCAAGAAGTAAAAGCTTTCCAATGAGATTGATATTGTCGCTTAGTAGACTGAGTATATTGATTGAGCAATTTATTGGTCACATCCCTGCCGTATGGTGCTAGCCACTTGGCCTCCTGAATGTCCATAATGCAAAAGTCAGCGAGGTCTCTAGGTTGCCAATCGTGTCTAAGTGGAAGTACCTGACCGGGAGCGATACCGGGTCCGGGCACCACATTATTAACTGCTGGCACCACACCTGCGCCGGCCACAGGGGCGCGATTAGCGAGACTAAGCCTCGATAAACTCGTAGTTTGTTCACTACGTGGCACATTAGTGACGCATCTGGCGGTGGAAACAGATAGATGGAGCTCCATCTGTTCCAGTCTGTCACTAGGGCGTCTGGCCCCCCTGCCGGCGTTATCGTCCGGCGGGTGAGGTATAGAGGGAGCTTGTGAGTCTCCTCGGACGCAAAAAGATCCACTTGTGGATGGGAGAGCTCCGCAATCATTAGGTCGAAAATGGGTTGCTTGAGCTCCCATTCTACTGTCGTGCTCTGTCTCCGGGACAGAGCGTCTGCCCAGACGTTCGCTACGCCTGGGAGATAAGCTGCGTGAAGATAAATATCTAGACTGGTGGCTAGAACAAAAATCTCTTCCGCCACGAGTAGCAACTTCCTTGACCTCGTTGACCCTTGTTTCTGAATACAGTGAACTGCATTCAGATTGTCCATTCTGAAGGCCACTGACTTGCCCCGTAACGCCGGGCCGTGAGCCTGAAGGAAATACAATGGGACTAGTAACTCTTTGACATTTATGTGAGCGATTTCTAAGTGGGACCAAAGTCCCTGACCCTGGTGCCCCTGATTTGACTGAAATCCCCACCCTATGGTGCCTGACGCATCCGTGTCTACCCATACCGTTGGAGGAGGAGAGGTCCATGACATGATTGAGTGCAATGTTTCCCTCTTCGCCCAGACCGCTAGTAAGGTGTGGATTAATTTTGGTATGGGCCATAATTTTCCCGCCGGTAAGAGTGGGAAATATTTGTTGCCCTCCAATATTAATCGTTTTACTTTCAACCGGCCCAACTTGACAGTTAGCTGAATCCAGTTGAGAGAGCCGACCAGAGACTCCCAGACTCTTCGTGTCGTAGTCAGACTGTGAAGAAACCTGAACAGTTTCCTGCGAAACCTGTTGCGATTGTCCACACTCTGACTCAGAGTGAGAGCGGCGGTGTCCCAGACCAGCCCTATCCACTGAATTACTCTTGAGGGAACAAGGTTTGACTTTACCAGATTTACCTTGAAGCCTAGAGTTTTGACATGATTTAAAATGATATTGACATGTTTTATGCATAATTGTTGTGTCTCTGCCACCACCAGCCAGTCGTCTAGATACCACAACACTCTGATTCCCTGTTTTAACAATGGCATCAGGGCTTGCCTGACTAGTTTTGTGAATAATCGAGGTGCTAGGTTCAAACCGAACGGCATCCTCTGAAAAACAAAATTTTGGTGCCTGATCCTCAAGGCCAGAAACCTTTGAAATCTTTTGTTGACCGACACGTGCCAATAGGCGTCTGTCAGGTCTAGGGAACACATCCCGCCCACCGGCGGAAGTGTTAGCCTGATTTGATGAACTGTTAACATTCTGAAAGACTCGTTGTAAATGTGAAGATTCAGATACGACAGGTCTACGACCGGCCTCATCTGAACACTGTCCCGTTTGGGAACCAAAAACAGTTTTGACGTGAATACAGGGTAATCTGGGGGTACCGGGATGATGACATTCTTGGCAATCATCTCCTGGACCAGCAGCTCCACCTCTAATGAAACACAATTTGCCGTTGTCGGCTGACGTAAGCGAGGTCGCCGGAGCCACTGCCAAGTGATGCCTTTGCGTGCCACCATCCGTGCCCAGGTTTTTAACGGCCATGCTTGGTGACACGTTCGGAACGACCCAGTTAGCAGACAAGGGTTCGCCGGCTGTACTTCCCTCGGTTCCTCCGGCTCTAAGGTAGGCACTGGGAGTGAGAAAGACTTTAGTTTTTTGATGGTGGTTTTGGTGGTGTTGGCCGCTTCGCCGGCTGGCTGGTGTGGGCCGAAGACTGGCCCTGACCCGGCTTATACTGGCCGCGTCCCCTCTGTCCTGAAAACCCTCTCTGTCTATGCCTGAACTGACCCAGGGGGGATTGGGAGGACTTAGGCGGAAGAAAAACGGCTTAGAACCCCCTGGCTGAGCTTTAGTAGGAGGCTTAGGTTTGGGGAAGTTAAATGCGGGTTTCTTAGCCTGTGCGGGACTGTGCTTCACGGCCTGTGCCATGTTAAACACTGTTCGCCATACATCAGGGGACATTAAAGAAGGTGTAAGTACTGGGGACATAACCACCTGGTTAGCAATGCGATCAGGCAGCTTGCGAACTAATGACATTCTAAGATCCTGTCGTGCTCGCACCGCCTCAAGTAAGGCTGTGCGTATGTCACCTAAGGATTGAATTGACGCCTGAAGAATCAGACGCCGGGATAATTCAACTGATCTTCGAGCATCCGCGTCTGCGATTGCCTGAGTAGACCTGAGTAAAGACTTAGCCACCTGTTGAGAAACTATGTACTGTGAAAACAGGCGGAAAGCTTTTCCCCTAAGCCTAAATTCTCTGTCTAGGTGAGAAGGGGTAGGGGTAATGAATGGTTCCTTTAGTTCACAAAGATTAATCTTAGGGGCAGCTAAAAAGGAAAATAAAGCTGACGGAACTCCGCCGGCAGAACCTACCGGCATTGAGAACCATGAATGTGTATCCTGAGGGATCTGGTGGGAAGATTTAGAAGTGAAAGTGGTTGCAAAGTTCTGAGCCTCTACCTCCCAATCCACCCAAGGTCCTGGTCCTAACTGTCCCACCTTCAACACTGGATTAGCTGTCTCGTCTGTGACGGTCTGTAAATCTAGTTCAGGAGTAATAGCCAACAGAGCCTTAATATCATTAAACCCATCCAGCTTAGACCAGTCTGAAAAAAGTTTTGAAGCTGAGGCAGGGGGTAAAGCAGGCTTAGATGCATAAACAAAATAATCCTGATAATAATAACTAGGTATAGCCTTGATATTTACATCCAAAACATTACCCAAGGCATCCAATGCCCTTAATTTCTTAGACTTATTTCCCTGGATAAACCACTCACGTGGTACCGGGAGTTCCCCTGACAAGGTAGGCTGGGCAAGCTCTGGCTTAGAGGGGTTCAAAGGGACCCATGACTCATCTGGCCCATAAAGCAGGGGCATAGCTACCTTTCAAAGAGGCGCTTTGTCTAGAGGGGGTGGATTAACATCCGTAATGACCCTGACATTTGACGTAGTGAATGCCGCCGTAGCTGGCTTAGAGCTCCCTGCCGGTGACAGAGTAGGAGGGTTAGGAATCTTAGATAAATCGATTGACGTTATCAGAGGCCGTACCGCAGAACCTGTCAAGGGAGCCCCCAAGTCCATTGTGGGGTTTTCTCGTTGTTGATTAAAGAATTTTGATAGAGCATGAGTAAGTAACCCATCAATTTCTTGTGCTGTAACAAACTGGTTAGGTGCAGAACTTTCAGGTGAATTAGTATTATCATGGGCGGCGTCCAGGCCTGAGCCTGACCCTTGTCCTTCCCTATCTGAAATTAATGACACTTCATCTTGTCCCTCCCGATCCTCCTGAGAAGACCCCGCCGAGGCAGGGGCACCTTGTTTCCAAGATAAATCAGGGATAGAGGATGGGGTCGCCGCGTCCCTGTGGACATCGGCTACTGTGTGACTCGTATGAGTCGGACGTGGATGGACAGACCCTGGTTGAGCAAAACGCCAAACACCGAGGCTCTGGCCTACGCTCTCTTGAGAGTCTGAAACATTCTCAATTATTGAATATCCTGAACTCTCCATTTCTAGGGTTAAAATATCAATAGGTAAATCTTGTTTAGGGACAGGCGCTTCACTATACTCTGAGGCTGTAACAGAAACATTGTCAGGTGTAGAGGTACGATGAGATGCACTAGACTTAGAAGAATGTCGAGAGGACTTCTTATGGGAATCCTTTTTGGAGGATTTGTGGCTACGGTGTGACCGCGAACTGGACCTAGGTTTGGAAGAATTACCACCATGGTCCCTGGGGGAAGCTTCAGTCTTGCACTTCTTACTAGCCGGGGAAGAGGCCCGACTTGAAGACCGTTGTCTGAGGGGAGACCTTGACCTCGATCTCGCCTGCGACGAGGAGGTGGCTGCCGGGGGAGTAGGCTCTCTCGGGCGTTTAAAACGTCTCCACAGACGATACAGAATCCTGGCTAGTCTCTGTCGGCTTAAAACCCCTTACTCTAGAGGTACGTTTAGGGGGAGGGTGCTCTGACAGCAACTTATCCCAAAGTGGGACGTTGTCACATTGAAGTGACTTATGTGCGACAATGGTAGTGTAGGCCGACATTTGTTGTCTGACCTCTCTCAACGCTACCGCCGCGGTCTTGTCATTGTCACACAGGACTTTATTGGTTAATTGGGAGCAAAAAGAACAATTACGTGTAACCCAGAGACCCCTTGAACGGTCTAGACATCTAACACACCTTATGCAAAGGGTATGTGCAAAAATTGGGATACCCGCGCAAGTAGGGGTAATGCACAGGGCAAAAACTGGGGTGACATTAGCCATGACAGAGACTGGTGAGAGGAACTACCGCCGGGTCTGAATTGGTCCGCCGGAGCTCAGCTCTGGAAAAATAAAGAAAAATTTCCAGGAATTAATGCTCATAAGGTTAACCCAAGTGTTCGCATACAAGTGTTAATAACCCGCCGGGTAACGGGATGCAAAGACACAGCTAACACATCTCGCCACGCGGCTGGGTATAAAGAGGCTAAACAAGTCTTCTTAGCTAAGAACATGAAGAATACCCTCTGATATAATGGTCCAGTATGGCACTAATAGTCTGTAGGAGGTGGTGACTGTCTCAAGATTCAATTTTGTAACAAAGCCCCCCCTCATAAAGACGCCGGCCCTTGAAATATTTTAGTAGAATAGCCCAGGGCAGGAATATACGAGATCTGATTTTTTAACGAATTGTCCCAAACGATCGTCGTAAAAATAGAAGGCGGCGATACTGAAAGTATCAACCAATTAAGGTTAATCGAAATTGAATTTGTTTATAAATTCCTTAGTTCCTATACTTAGGGACACCCGCCGGGTGTGGAAATCGATTAGGTTAAACCTCACTGATCCTTCAAATGCCGTAAGAGTAAAGGCGGCGATACACAGAGTATCACTCACATGGATTGGTTAACTATAAGAGACCTAAGTCGTTTTATCCCACCCTGCTAAGGTGCACCCGCCGGGTGAGAAGTCTAAAAGTTAACCCCACAAGTTCCTGACCCCACTACTTTGTAAAAGATCGCCGGGGAGGAACGCCTAAACAACAGCTAGGTTTTCCCCGTGGTTTGTCGTAAACCAGGTAGAAAAACCTATAAAAAACGAGTGTTCTCACGAACATCGTTTCTTTATATATAACTAAATATATATGTAAGGATGGGTACAGCCATCCCGCCGGGAAATATAAAGGAGGCCTGAAACCAGGCACCCACAGATACGCAGTCCTGGAGAGCCACAGACACCTCCCCTCGCCGGGGAACCAGCCAGTGTTAACAACCACGTGTGGCCTAACACTGCTCATCGGTCAGGTTTTTTCACGGTGAAACCGAGAAAAACCCGCCGGAAGGCAAACCCCACCCTGAACAGACACCATCTGAACAATACGACACGAGGAGAGACACGCACGACTAACCAAGGTCACAACATAATCCGTGGAATTAGCCAATACACAACTAAACCAGGAAACAAATATAGTCCGAGGAATTAGCCAATACACAACTAAAACCCGGATACACATGACACAGTAGGGCATATTTAAAAATAAATAATAACACTAGACATGTGGCAAAGCTACGAGCGGCTGGCTAGGCCTAGGTAGACGGCATGAAAATAGTTGAAATATAAACACACACTGGAATATCACAACAGGAACCACCGCCAACACACCACCGAAGCGATAACTTCCCAACCCCGGGAAGCCTGACACGGACCCAGAAAAAACTTCACTAAGTGAAGAAAAAAACGCTGGGAACGTCAGCAAACACACAGCTTACCTCATCAGAAGGATAGAAGGCAGCAATAAATAACGCGTAATGAAAGCCGCCTGCATCACCAACTAAACCAAACTGTGAAAAGTTCACGTGTCCACAACAGGACCACGAGGGTACATCCGAAATAGATGCCCCATACATACGACCCAAAATACATTGCACTGCGGGCAACCAGCCCAGGACACTCCTGCTACGCCTATCCTAACCTTACTCGATACATCCCAGAGTAAACAAATGAGAAAAAACTCACTAGGGACGCCACGAATGCGGAACCAGCGGAGCCTGAAAGGAACGTCCGGGCAGGCTGAGCGCAGAGCAAAGAAGGAGGAATGACGCCTGAATCAGCGTCTGGTCAGAAATCCACACAAGTACATCCACGATATGATGGAAAGCTTATTGGATAGTTATTCTTATTTTCTTTTTGTTTTTATTTTTTACGAAGTTTTTTCGTAGTGAGAACCCAATTCATAATGACTGAAGCCATGAGTGAGGTCGCGTGCGCTCATGATGAAGGCTCCTCAGTTTTTAAATGCTCTGCGCGGTAGATTCAAACTACGGCGGATTAGTGTTTGAAGAGGATGCCTTATGTAATAGGCATGTTCGTCAATGATGGAGGGGCCACTAATAAATAACTCCAATATATAAAAGTGGAAATAAAGAAGACCCGCTAAATTATCGACCGGTATCCTTAACGAGTGTTATATGCAAGCTTTGTGAAAAGATTATTAGAAAAAGATGGGTGGGTATGTTGGAGGAGAGGGAAATAATTTCAAGCAAGCAGTTCGGGTTCAGAAAAGGTCATTCGTGTACCACAAATTTGTTGAGTTACTATGATAGGGTAATTGACATTGTACAAGGGAGGGAGGGGTGGGTAGATTGTATCTACTTAGATTTCAAGAAGGCATTTGATAAGGTGCCTCATAAGAGATTGTTGTGGAAGCTCAGGACTGTGGGGCGGGTTGAGGGAGTATTATTAAAGTGGATGGAAACTATTTAATTGGGAGGGAAATGCGAACAGTAATAAAAGGAAAGTTCTCCTCGTGGAAAAGGGTAAAAAGCGGAGTGCCTCAAGGATCGGTGTTGGCCCCAATCATGTTTTTGGTTTTCATCAACGACCTTCAAATGGGAATAGGCTCGTATATATCTATGTTTGCTGATGATGCAAAATTAATGAAGCATATTACAAGTAGGAGTAGTTGTGAAGAATTACAGAGAGATCTAGATAAGTTATATGAGTGGAGTCAAACTTGGAAAATGGAATTCAACACGAGTAAGTGTCAGGTTCTTGAGATGGGAAAAAGTAAATATAGACCTTCTTGGGGATATAAAATAGGAGATGAAATAATTAGTAAAGCTGTGAAAGCAAAAGACCTAGGGGTAGTTGTGGCAGACAGCTTGTCACCTGAACAGCATATAAATAAAATAACTGGTGAAACCTATGCAGTGTTGACTAACATGAGAATAGCTCTGAATTATTTAGATGAAGAGATGTTAGCAAAAATAATAGGGACAATAATACGACCAAGACTGGAGTATGCAGCAGTGGTGTGGTCTCCACACCTTATAAAACATAATAAAAAACTGGAAAGAGTTCAGAGAGTTGCCACTAAGATGATAGCTAGCCTTAGAGACCTACCTTATGAGGAGAGATTGGAGAGGCTAAAGCTGCCAACGCTGAGGGAGAGGAGAGAGAGAGGTGACATGATCATGATGTTTAAGTGTGTGAAAGGTTTTGAGAAGATCGACAAGGGAGATTTTGTGGTGAGGGACGAGGGAAGAACCAGGGGTCATGATTGTAAGTTGAGGAAAGTTATATGTAAGTCTGATGTAAGAAAGTTCAGCTTCCCGTATAGAAGCATTGAGTGTTGGAATAAGTTGGATGGGGAGGTGGTGGGAGCAAGAAATATCCAAACTTTTAAAGCAAAATTGGATAAATGTAGAGAGAGAGACAGGACAACACGAGCTTAGGCTCAAATCCTGTATACTACAATTAGGTGAGTACAATTAGGTGAGTACAGCGTCCGGGAACGTAGGACGAGACCCAAAGGTCAATATCGACGAGACATGGTCTACACCTCCGAGGGTTAAACCCATCGCGGTTGGAGCACGAGAGGGTAGGACTCTCCATGTCCCAACGGGCATGGCAGGACGGGAACCCCCGTGGTATGCGCAGGGAGGAAAGGACATCCTCACTGCAACCGGAAAGGAAAAATATACCGATGGCCCATGTATGAAGCGCCCCAGGCAGAGCAGGGGAAGAAGGCAGGCGGGCCACAAAGAGTTACCACAGGTAAATAGGAGGGACGGTTAAAAGATACTGATGTCCCATGTATGAAGCACAGGAAATGTGTGCAAGCACAATATTGGGAAAAACCCTTGAATCCGTGATAGGAGAGTACCCCCTTCCCCTGTTGAGGAAGGGAAGGACGAAAAAGGGGGGCCCTTCGAAACAGGCACGAGGGCAGAAAAGCACACAAAAGTGGTCACTACACTCTGCAAATGGAGCACCTTTCATGAAAGTGAGTATCCCCCCCCCCTCCCCCCGTTGTGCGGGGTGAAGAGGGACCCCCCATGCGGAGGATCAGGGAGAGACCAGGCGAACCAGCAAGTGCAAAGAACCCCGTGCAAGTCCCGAGAAGGAAGGCATGAAAAGACGTATAATGGAAGAGGATAATAATAATACCCAAAGGTTGAAGGTACTGAAGAGAAGAAGACGCCCAAGGGTACCATCAGAGTAGAGTGGGAGCACAATCCGATGAAAAGGAGAAGTCCGTGAACTACTGCAACCGAGTCCCTATACAGAGGCAAAGCAAAACACCCTAGCACCGACCCAGAGAGGAGTGGCCCAGAACGGGCCGCTCCGCTCGGGGGCGGAAATCCGCCCTGGAGCGGAATGTAGGATGTAGGACGAATGTAGGATGGGTGGAACTCACCACCCGGTGAGGAACCCGTGGCGAGAGCAGAGCGAAGTAGACATACTACACTGGAACCAGAAGAAAAAAACCCTGTGAAGACCCAGTGTAGGCCATGGGAAGGCATGCATGTATGTCATCGACAGTAACAAGAATAAAGCCTGTTTGTAAGCACCATGAAAATAAAGGCCATGGCAATGCACGCATGTATGTCATTGGCAGAGACAAGACGAAAGCCTGGTCGGAAGCACCACGAAAAAACCACTGAAAGTCAATGAATCCTTAAGAAGAAGGCCAAAGAGTGCCCCCGAAATGGGAGGCCAGGCAGGAGTATCAGTCATAAGGTCATGCACAAAATAAAGATCAGAGATCCCAGAATAGGCTACAGGCACCAGGTCAGGGAGTAGCCTAAAAGCTCTCACTATACTAGGCCTGGAGACTGGAGTCCCGTCCAATGAAGGAGAGTGCCTCCCCCACCCCCCCCTTCCATGTCCCCCTGGAAGTTAAAGCTGAAGAGAACCCTCCAAAAGGAGGATCAGGAAGGCCATAGGGGAACCAGCAACAGGCCAAAGAGCCCCAAACCCCAGGTCAGAAAAAACCAAGGGGTAGGCTCAACCCTCTGAAGAACGGAAAGAAACCCCACCCCAAAATATAATAGAGAAAGATACCTTAACCCTTCCTACCCGGTCTGCCTTAGGTAAGGACAGCACGAAAAAAGGGCCGCTACCCGGTATGCCTTATCTAAGGCATGAGCTTAATAGCCTAATTAAGCTTGGTCCGAATGCCGTGCGTACGACGTATGTCAACAAACCCAAGCATTCGTCACCGCACCTCCGAAAACAAGAAGGAGAAGACTCCTCAATGTTATTGTTCTGACGTCATGACGAAATTAGTGTCTAAAAAGCCCCCATATTGGCAACATCTCTGCAATATTGGCTCCACTGAAATCGTCATCACAACTGAACCAGTTGACTTACAGAGCTCTACTCAATGCCAAAATACAGATTGAAAACCGCACTACGATTATAGATGAGTGGGAAAGTTCTAGCAGTGAAAATAAACATAAATACGGTAGCCTAGGCCTAGACGTTTTTCAGCCATATCGCCCGGGTAGGGGCGACCGTCATTTGGTAAGACAGCCCGGGGAGGAAGGGTTAAGGCCAGTATCAGTGAAGAGGTCCTGTAGGTCAGAAAGCACAGCCTGGTAAAAAGGAGCATTAAAAGACGTCTTAATGGAAGTGCAGGAAGACCAGTCTAGGCCTAAACTGAGGCAAGAGTAGCGCTACCGTAAACGGCAACGTCCGGTCGAGAGCGGAAAAGTACCGACATCGAGCGGGAACGTCCGCGTTCCAAGGCGGGCGGAATCGTCCGTATACGGACTCGTACGTTCAGGCGCGGGAAGTGGTATGAGACGGCAGTAGTGCGTGAGGGAAAAGGCCCGCCCGAGAGCGGAGAGGCCCAGATGGGCCCCGCCGTACGCTGAGGACCCAGGAAAGGTAGCCTGGCAAGTCACAGCAGACGTGAGAGCGTCTGTGGGTAACAGACAGTGTGAAAACAAGACCTCCGACATAGAACGGAAAGTCCCGTTCTAGAGCGTCTGTGGGTATCGGTCAGTGTGAAAACAGACCTCCGACATAGAACGGAAAGTCCCGTTCTAGATCGGAGGGGCCCAGTGAGACCATGGGACCGTAAATGAAAGGGCCGACCTAGAGCGGGAAGTCCCCGACCCAGGGCGGAAACCCATCAGTACGTGTCTGAGAGGTCTGCGGCACCATGAAGGTGGAAGGCCAGTAAAAGAAAAGTCCCTTCCAAAAGCGGAGGGGCCCAAAGGTAACCCTCCGAAAGTCACATCAGGCGCGGGAGAGCCTGTGGGTAATCAAGTGCACGACCGTAGTGGGGGGCAGTAGACAGAATAAAAACTGTCAGATAAAAACTCGTCAGAACGGGCGACGTTCGCGGTTTTGTGGGACTGAGGCCAGGTAGACAGAGCACCGGAGCCGTCAATCAAAAAGTGAGCATTGCATGCCAGATTGAGGGTTGCCACAGTGGTGAAATCCAAATGCCCCCCCCCCTAGGCTAGGCCAAAACTCAGAAGTTAGCCTATTCGGCACTTGAGTCAGTAATATATGAAATTACAGGGAGCCACCAGGTACCGTACCCTTGATGAGGGTAAGCAACAAGGGATCGTAGCGACAGGAATACAGAGCACTGGGGCCGCCGATCAATACAGGGGCATATTTATTAGTGGCCCCTCCATCATTGACGATTATGCCTATTACATAAGGCCTCCTCTTCAAACGCTCATTTACCGTAGTTTGAATCTACCGCGCAGAGCATAACAAATTTGAGGAGCCTTCATCATGAGCGCACGCAACCTCACTCATGGTTCTGTCATTATGAAATTGGGTTCTCACTACGAAAAAACTTCGTAACAAATAATAAATAAAAAGAAAATAAGAATAACTATTCATAAGCTTTCCATATACTCGTGGATGTACTTGTGTGGATATTTGACCAGACGCTGACTTCAGGCGTCATACTTCCTTCTTCTCTGCTCTGCGCTCAACCTGCCCTGACGTGTCTCCCCACGCTCCGCTGATTCCGCATTTTCTGCGTCCCTAGTGAGTTTTTTCTCATTTGTTTACTCTGGGATGTATCGAGTAAGGTTAGGATATGCGTAGCAGGAGTGTCAGGGACGGGTTTCCCGCAGTTCAGTGTATTTATTAGTGGCCCCTCCATCATTGACGAACATGCCTATTACATAAGGCATCCTCTTCAAACACTAATCCGCCGTAGTTTGAATCTACCGCGCAGAGCATTTAAAATCTGAGGAGCCTTCATCATGAGCGCACGCGACCTCACTCATGGCTTCAGTCATTATGAATTGGGTTCTCACTACGAAAAAAACTTCGTAAAAAATAAAAACAAAAAGAAAATAAGAATAACTATCCAATAAGCTTTCCATCATATCGTGGATGTACTTGTGTGGATCTTTGACCAGACGCTGATTCAGGCGTCATTCTTCCTTCTCTGCTCTGCGGTCAGCCGGCCCGGACGTGTCTCTCCACGCTCCACTGGTTCCGCATTTGCTGCGTCCCTTGTGATTTTTTCTCATTTGTTTACTCCGGGATGTATCGAGTAAGGTTAGGATATGCGTAGCAGGAGTGTCCTGGGCTGGTTGCCCGCAGTGCAGTGTATTTTGGGTCGTGTGTTTGGGGCATCTATTTCGGATGTACCCTCGTGGTCCGGTTGTGGACAGGTGAACTTTGTCAAAGTTAGCTAGCTTTGTGATGCAGGCGGCTTTCATTACGCGTTATTGCTTCCTTTTATCTTTCTGATGAGGTAGCGTATTTTTGCTGACGTTCCCAGCGTATTTTTCTTCACTTAGTGAAGTTTTTTCTGGGTCCCGAGTCAGTTCTTCCCTTTGCCGGAAGTATTTTCTACAGTGGTGTGTTGGCGGTGGTTCCTGTTGTGATATAATTCAGTGCTTTTTGTTTATATTCCGACATGGTAATCTTATCCGTCTGCCTAGGCCTAGCCAGCCTCTCGTAGCTTTACCACATATACAAGTGTTATTGATTTATTTTCTAAATATGTTGTTGTTGTTGTTGTTGTTCCCTAAGCTGCCGGGCCGAACAGCCCCGAGTCCCTGAGGAAGGCCATGGCCACGATCGGGCTTTCCCACAGAGCTCTCATTGAGTGTAGGTTGTGTTGTTGGCGTAAGTGGTTGTGTGAAATGCAGTCTTCTATGATGTGTTTAATGGTATGGGGTGCTGTGTTACATCCCGGGCAGGCGTCGACAACGGAGTCATCCAGTCTCTTCTGATAGCTCAGGAGAGCTGGATGGTGTCCGCATCTCAGCCTGGCCAGGTGGACTCTGTCCTCGCGAGGGAGGGAGGTTGGATTTCGGGAGGTCGTGCATGCAGCTGCGTGTTGTCTGTGAGTGAGTGGATGGATTGGCGAGAGATATGAGTATGGATGTGCTTCTGGAAGTTGGTTCGGGGTGGGCAGGGAGGGAGAGAGGACAATAACTGTGTGTGATACCGTGTGCTGGGTGTTGTTTTGATATTTCTTGGTGTCTGTGGGTGTGTTGCCATGTAGTTTAGTGGGTGGTCTTGGTTCGTGGAGGCTGCTGCCAGGAATTGAGTGCCTCTCATGTCCAGATGGTCTTTGACTTTGAGGATTTTGGTTTCTTGATGTAGATGATCTGTGGGTGCAGTAGCTGTGCAGCCTGTAATGATCTTCAGGGCTTTGTTTTGGATAGTCTGTAAGGTCTTATGTACTACTGTGTGATGTGTGTCCTGGTTTAGTTGTGTATTGGCTATTTCCACGGACTATTTATGTGTCCTGGGTTAGTTGTGTATTGGCTAATTCCACGGACTATGTTGGGCCTGGCGTTAGTTGTGTTTTGGCTACGCCTCGGTCCTGTGTTGCGTTCAGATGGTATCTGGACGGGGTGGGTTATTTCCGGCGGGTTTTTCTCGGTTACACCATGAAAAAACCCGGCTGGTTACCGAGTTTTGGTCACGCGTGGTTTAAAAACAGGGTTGTTTCCCCGGCGTGTGGGTGTCTGTGGCTCCCCAGGACTGCGTCTCTGGGGTGCCTGTTTCAGGCTCCTGCTGATTCCCGGCGGGTTGGCTGTACCCATCTAACAGTGTTCATACGGACATGTGTTGTTTGTAGTTTTTTCGGTTTTGCAAAGCCAATATAAAACTATGCTGTTGTTGTATTTCCTCCCCGGTGATCTTTTACAAAGATTGGGGGTTAACTTTAAAATCACCCGGCGGGTGCAACCTGGTAGGGTGGGATGACTAAATTTACAAAATTCAGTTTAGTTGACCAGACAATTGAGGGATACATTGTGTATCGCCTCCTTCAACATACAGCAATTTAAGGCACAATTGGGGTTAACGTTTTTTAAACTAATATTCACACCCGGCGGGTGCTCCCTGGAAGGGTGGGAATCACGAATTTACAATTCAGTTAGTTCACCAGACAATTGAGGGATATGTTTTGTATCGCCGCCTTCAGCTTACGGCGCAATTGGGGTTAACGTTTTTTAAACTAATATTCACACCCGGCGGGTGCTCCCTGGAAGGGTGGGAATTACGAATTTACAATTCAGTTAGTTAACCAGACAATTGAGGGATACGTTTTGTATCGCCGCCTTCAACATACGGCGATCTAAAGAGATACTTCGGGAGAAGTTAGATCTCGTATATTTGTCAGGCTTCCCAGTTTTTGATCTACGAGATAATTCGGGGGCCGGCGTCTTTTTTAGTTTTTTTTTTTTTTCCAAAATTGAATCTTGAAACAAACACCACCGGAAAGACTTAATCAGTTATAAACACCATGCTGGTCTTTATATATTATGTCAGAGGGTATTCATAAATCTTTTGGACAAATTAAGATATTCTGAAATCTTTTACTTAGGAAACCCCACCGCGTAGCGAGCTGTAGTCGTTGAGTATTACGTCTCGTTACCCGGCGGGTTATTTAACACTTGTGTGCGAACATGTTTGGGTTAACCTTATGAGCATTAATTCCTGGAAATTTTCTTTTTTTCCAGAGCTGGGTCCCGGCGGGTCTATGCAGATCCTGGAGTAAGTATCCCACCAGTCTCTGTCATGGCTACCTTTGCCCCGGTTTTTGCTTTATGCATTACGCCCTCCTGTTCAGGTATCCCCATTTTTGCGCACACCCTTTGTATAAAATGTGTTAAAATGTCTCGTTTGGTGTGGGTTCCCTTTCCGGCGTTTTTTCTCGTTGCTCCGAAAACACCGTTTTTGTTTACCGGGTTTTAGTCAGGATGGCTCAAAATAGGTAAGTTACCCCGACGAGTTTGGTCGCTTGAGGGCTCATAAGAAACTGCGTTTTCTGTGGTCGAGCCTGGGATCAGGCTTCCTGTGTTATTCATTGCTTTATGCATTACGCCCTCCTGTAATGTATAGTTTAGTGTGGGTTACCTTTCCGGCGTTTTCTCGTTGCTCCGAGAACACCGTTTTTGTTTACCGAGTTTTAGTCAGGCTGGCTAAAATAGGTAAGTTACCCCGACGAGTTTGGTCGCTTGAGGGCTCATCAGAAACTGCGTTTTCTATGGTCGAGCCTGGGATCAGGCTTCCTGAGTTATTCCCGTCGAGGGGGCTCCACTCAGTTTTCTAGGTGATCAGGCTGACACCTGTTGGCCTTGGTTTTCTCTGCTTTTCAAAGCCATTGAAACAATGCTGTCTGTTTGTTTGGTCTTTACCTCCCGGCGACCTTTTTACAAATAGGTCTGGGGCAGGTATAATTGGTTTGACATTAATAATAATTAATAACAATAATATTTATTCAGTTAGCAATTTACAGAGTTGGTACCACATAGTATGTTATAAATATGCCTTGCATAATTCCAACTAAGGATAGCCCAATAAGGCCGTTAGGCGTATTTCCATTGGGGTCCTTGTATATGAAACCCGGCGGTGGTACCTTCGGGTGGTTATATTAACGGATTTGCGATTCGAGATAATTTGCCAAACAATTGATTGATACAATAGGGTATCACGGCCTTCAAGACGGCGATCTATGAGGGCTTCTGGGAGAAGCCGGATTAGAGATTAAGATAGGCTTAGACTTTTTATGGGATAAAGAGATGCCTGAATCTTACTAGTGTTTCAAGTGTAAAGGGTTACTTGAAAGACTTCATCTTTAATAAAGATATGCTTCATCTTTATGAGGATTAAGATGTTATGCTTAATTCTTTTGGACAGATAAAAGATATGCTGAAATCTTTAATAAGCCATTGAAACAATGCCGTTTGTTTGTTTAGTCTTTCCCTCCCGGCGACCTTTTTACAAAGAGGTCTGGGGCAGGTACAATTGGTTTGACATTGCATATAAAACCCGGCGGTTGTACCTTTGGGTGGTTATATTAACTGATTTGCAATTCGCGATAATTTGCCAAACAATTGATTGATACAATAGGGTATCACGGCCTTCAAGACGGCGATCTATGAGGGCTTCTGGTGTCGCCAGATTAGAGATTAAGATAGGCTTAGACTTTTTATGGGATAAAAAGATGCCGGAATCTTACTAGTGTTTCAAGTGTAAAGGGATACTTGAAAGACTTCATCTTTAATAAAGATATGCTTCATCTTTATGAGGATTCAGAAGATATGCTTAAATCTTCTGGACAGGTAAAGATATGCTGAAATCTTTAATATGATACTAAAGGACAACGAAAAGTAGTGGTGGAGTGCTACGGTTCGTTGACCGGCGGTTTTGAGGCACATATTTTGTACCGTTTTTTTGGGTGTAACCCTATGAGCATTAATCCCCGGAAAATTCTCTTTCCAGGGCGGATTACCGGTGTTGCACCAGGTGACCAGGTAGTTCCCAGGGGCGGGGTAGTTTTCCCCCAGGCTCTGTCGTGTCGGCACTTGAACCTCTCATTGCTATATGTTCAACGCAGTTAAGCTCAGGTAGCCCTATCTTATTTTTATTTGTTAATGAAATAATTTAATAGCTGAATCATAATAAACATATATATTTTCTATGATTATATTATGATAATATTGTGTCTATTTATAGTAATTTATTTTAATACAATTAAATATAAATTAAATTAATTAGTATACTTTATGATTTTGCTCACCAGCTCTGCTTTCAATGTGTTAATGAGCTATGGGAGCTTTTAATTATCATAAACCTTTACGGGACTCGGACGAGGGCTCCCGTTCAGGGAGTATACCGAGCTCGCAAGCGAGGGACAGCCACAGCCAAGGTGTATGGCGATACTCACAGTCGTACCTCACCCGCCGGACGATAACGCCGGCGGGCGGACCTGACGCTCTGATGACGGACGAGAACAGGTTGAGTTCCATTTATCTCTTTTCCGCCGCCAGACGCGTCTCTAATATGCCACGTAGTCAACAAACTACAGGATTAGCGAGGCGTAGTCTCGCTAATCGCGCCCCTGTGGCCGGCGCAGTGTGGTACCAGCATTTGAACACGTGGTGCCCGCACCCAGTGTCCCTCCTGGTCGGGTTGTTCCACTTAGAACACAATTGGCAACCTAGAAACCTCGCGGACTTGTTCATTTTGGACATTCAGGAGGCCAAGTGGCTAGCACCTTATGGTAGCGACGTGACCAAGATATTCACGAATCAATATACCCAGTCTACAAAGCGACAGTTTCAATCGCATTGGAAAGCTTTTACGTCTCGGATTCTTAGAACAAAACAAACTGTGCCCTCGGTGGCGTTGGTTGTTTATTATTTAATTTATCTGTTCATGCAGAAACATTTATCTGAAAGTGATTTATGTGGGCAGGTTTTAAACTCCGCCCACCTCCCCGTCAGCTCAGGCCTACATGGTCTCTGGACAAAGCATCGTTGTTATTCTCGTTCCCGTATGTACCAAAGACTGCGGATTTTACAAAAGGGCTGTATTCCTTATGGCTTTGGCTACCGGGAACAGAGTATCTGAGCTGGCGGCGATGAGCAACACACCTAATTGCCTCAGGTTTGATAGGCTTCATGAGTGTATTCACATTGCACCTTCCCCAGGATTCATAGCCGAGATTGGGCGCAGTGAACACGTGTTTTCAGAGTTCACGGTGCCGGCGTTAAACAGGGGAAAGGTGCACCATCTTTTTTGCCCAGTACAAGCTCTAACCAAATACAGTAGTTAAGAGTGGCACCTCTAAATCACCAGGGTGCTTTATGGGTCGCAAGTCCGGGTGAACGATTGATGGAGCGTACACTGGCTTCTCTCTTGGTCGAGGACTTTAAAGAGAAGCATCCCGGCGTTGTGGGTAAGATCCACGATTTACGCAAGGGGACAGCCTCTTTACGTTTCCTTAATAATCTTTCGGTGGAAGTTATTACGTCCACACAGTTGTGGGCCTCTAATCAGGAGTTTTTGCCTCGATACCTTTCAGTAGCTCTGGACAAACCTTCCTTGCCATGTATAGCTTTACGGCAGAGGGTCTAGGTGACCCTTTTAGTCACGTTTTGTTTAATTTCAAGAAAAGGGGGGGGGGGGGTGCAGGGTGCAGTCAGTGTGGCATAGGACACCCTAGACCCCTCCGGAGTATGTGTTCGGAACATACGAGCTGTGATACTGGTTGTAGGCATTGTATTATAAAATTTCTCTGTAGTATTCATTGCAGGAAATTGTGCTAAAGGCCAATAGTAGTGTTACGACAATTCTTGTTGTAAGTAGCTTTGGCTGTGAAGCAATAGATTTTTGAGAAATCTCGGTAGTGGCAACTACGACTTTTACTTTTGCAGTAATTACTTCTGCTTAAGTACACGAGTTCAGTACTTCTACGAATGTACAAGAATTCATTTATGTTTGGTTATATTTTTAGGAATATATCCACTAGTTAATGGGGTTTATATGTGCACATGTAAACTTATAAGTTTTTAGTTTTCCCCACTTACTTTAAGTGGGGTGCCTTCTTAACTAGCAGATCTGTGCTCAGAATCTCAGAGTTAAGCCTTTTTCAAGCAGGCTTCTTTGAAGCACGCTCCTGCTTGTACCCCTTTTTGAAGATTTAGGCTGTATAAAGTTTATGCACCCGAATATCTCTTTTTTACAAAAGTAAGAATACTATGTGGTTGTTTGATTATCTGCTTTTCTAGAGTTATGATATGATTACGAATGTCCCCCTCCAGTCTTAGAAATCAGGCATGTTCGTCAATGATGGAGGGGCCACTAATAAATTATAGGTTTGACTCCTGTAAGGAGATTAAGAAAACCTAATATTTAGTAGTGGCCCCGTAATCATTGACGACTGGGGCCCTCCCGACCATCCCCTTCCTATTCGTTGATGTATTAAGGATTTTGGTTTACTTGATATGTCAGTGAAGGAAGAATGACGCCTGAATCAGCGTCTGGTCAAAGATCCACACAAGTACATCCACGATATGATGGAAAGCTTATTGGATAGTTATTCTTATTGTTTTTTGTTTGATTTTTTACGAAGTTTTTTTCGTAGTGAGAACCCAATTCATAATGACTGAAGCCATGAGTGAGGTCGCGTGCGCTCATGATGAAGGCTCCTCAGATTTTAAATGCTCTGCGCGGTAGATTCAAACTACGGCGGATTAGTGTTTGAAGAGGATGCCTTATGTAATAGGCATGTTCGTCAATGATTACGGGGCCACTACTAAATATTAGGTTTTCTTTATCTCCTTACAGGAGTCAAACCTATAATTTGGGTCGTGTGTTTGGGACATCTATTTCGGGTGTACCCTCGTGGTCCCGTGGTGGACGCGTGATACATTTTTCGCGGCTAGCTAGCCTAGTTATTTAGTGGCTATAACTACACGTTATCAGACTTCTTTTTATCTTTCTGATGAAGTTGCCTTATTTGTTTGTTTACTGACGTTCCTAGCGTATTTTTCTTCACTTAGTGAAGTTTTTTCTAGGTCCCGAGTCAGTGCATCCCTCTCCGGGATTTTTTCTACGTTGTGGTGATGGCGGCTGTTCCTGTTGTGATATGATACAGTGCTTTTTGTTTATATTACGACGTGATTAAGTGTTATATCCGTCTGCTTAGGCCTAGCCAGCCTCTCGTAGCTTTTTACATGTACAAGTGTTATTGATTTATTGTATAAATATGTACTACTGTGTCATGTGTGTCCTGGATTAGTTGTGTTTTGGCTTAATCCAGAGACTATTTATTAGTGGCCCCTCCATCATTGACGAACATGCCTATTACATAAGGCATCCTCTTCAAACACTAATCCGCCGTAGTTTGAATCTACCGCGCAGAGCATTTAAAAACTGAGGAGCCTTCATCATGAGCGCACGCGACCTCACTCATGGCTTCAGTCATTATGAATTGGGTTCTCACTACGAAAAAACTTCGTAAAAGATAAAAACAAAAACAAAATAAGAATAACTATCTAATAAGCTTTCCATCATATCGTGGATGTACTTGTGTGGATCTTTGACCAGACGCTGATTCAGGCGTCATTCTTCCTTCTCTGCTCTGCGCTCAGCCTGCCCGGACGTGTCTCCCCACGCTCCGCTGGTTCCGCATTTGCTGCGTCCCTAGTGAGTTTTTTCTCATTTGTTTACTCCGGGATGTATCGAGTAAGGTTAGGATATGCGTAGCAGGAGTGTCCTGGGCTGGTTGCCCGCAGTGCAGTGTATTTTGGGTCGTGTGTTTGGGGCATCTATTTCGGATGTACCCTCGTGGTCCTGTTGTGGACTTGTGATCGTTTCACAGTTGAGTTAGCTTGTGATGCAGGCGGCTTTCATTACGCGTTAATTATTGCTGCCTTTTATCTTTCTGATGAGGTAAGCTTTGCTTACTGACGTTCCCAGCGTATTTTTCTTCACTTAGTGAAGTTTTTTCTGGGTCCCGAGTCAGTCTTCCCTTTGCCGGAAGTATTTGCTACAGTGGTGTGTTGGCGGTGGTTCCTGTTGTTATATTTCCAGTGTTTTTGTGTATATTTCAACATTTCTTATGCCGTCTACTTAGGCCTAGCCAGCCGCTCGTAGCTTTGCCACATGTACAAGTGTTATTGTTTATTTTTATAAATATGCCCTACTGTGTCATGTGTATCCGGGTTTTAGTTGTGTATTGGCTAATTCCTCGGACTATGTTTGTTTCCTGGTTTAGTTGTGTATTGGCTAATTCCACGGATTATTGTGTGGACTTAGGCTAGTCGTGCGTGGCTTTCCTTCGTGTCCGTTGTACGTTCAGATGGTGTCTGAACGGGGTGGGTTTCCTTCCTTCCTTCCTTTCTCGGTTTCACCATGAAAAAAACCCGGCCGAGAGCCGTGTTGGGCCACATGTGGTTTCAACACAGGCTTGTGTCCCCGGCGATGAGGTGTCTGTGGCTCTCCAGGACTGCGTCTCTGTGTTGGTGCCTGTTTTCAGGCTCCCTTTGATTCCCGGCGGAATGGCTGTACCCATCTAAAAACATTGTTCATGCGAACATATGTTATGTAGTTTTTCTACCCGGTTTTACAAAACCACAAGAAAAACCTAGCTGTTGTTAAGGGCTTTCCTCCCCGGCGATCTTTTACAAAGAAGTGGGGACAGGAACTTATGGGGTTAACGTTTTGACATCTCACCCGGCGGGTGTACCTTGGTAGGGTGGGATGAACAACTAAGTCATTCAGTTAGTTAACCGATCCATTTTAAGGGATACTTTATGTATCGCCGCCTTTACACTTACGGCGATTGAAGGTTCAATTAGGGTTAACATCGTTTTTACACCCGGCGGGTGCTCCTGGGTGGAGGAAATAAGGAATTTACAATTCAATTTCGATTTAACCACTTAATTAAGTGATACGTTTAGGTATCGCCGCCTTCATACTTACGGCGATCTTTTTGTGACAATTCGTTAGAAATCAGATCTCGTATCAGCCTGCCCTGTGTTATTCTACTAAAATATTTCAAGGGCCGGCGTCTTTATGGGGGGTTGTTTTTGTTCCAAAATTGAATCTTGAGACAGTCACCACCAGAAAGACTATAAACGCCATGCTGGACCGTTATATTATGTCAGAGGGTATTCTTCACTTTCTTAAAAAGATATGTTTAGATATTCTGAGCCCCGCCGCGTAGCGAGCTGTGATCGTTGTGTCATTACATCTCGTTACCCGGTGGGTTATTAACACTTGTGTGCGAACATGTTGGGTTAACCTTATGAGCATTAATTCCTGGAAATTTTCTTTTTTCCAGAGCTGGGCTCCGGCGGACCAATACAGACCCGGTGGTAGTTTTCCCCACCAGTCTCTGTCATGGCTACCTTGGCCCCAGTCTTTGCTTTATGCACTACCCCTACCTGTGCCGGTATCCCTATTTTTGCGCATACTCTTTGCATAAAGTGTGTTAAATGTCTAGACCGTTCAAGGGGTCTGTGGGTTATGCGTAATTGTTCCTTTTGCTCCCAATTAGCTGTCAAGGTCCTATGCGACAATGATAAGACCGCAGCGGTCGCGTTAAGAGAATTTAGGCAACAGATGTCAGCATACACTACGATTGTAGCTCATAAGTCACTTCAATGTGACAACGTCCCTCTTTGGGACAGACTGCTTTTTGAACACTCTCCCCCTAAACGTTCCTCTCGAGTCACTAGTCATAAGCCGGCGGAGACTGGTCAGGGTTCTGTGTCTTCTGCTGCTACTCCGAAACGTCCAAGAGAGCCTACACCCCCGGCGTCCGCCTCCGCGTCTCGGGCGAGATCTCGGTCTAGGTCACCTCTCAGACGCCAGTCATCTAGTCTTGCCTCTTCACCATCGAGTAAGAAGAGTAGGACGGAAAGTTCCACCAGTGGTCACGGCGATGAATCCTCCAAATCAAAGAGTAGTTCACGGTCACACCGTAGCCATAAATCTTCCAAAAAGGATTCCCATAAACGAAAGACCTCCCTACATTCGCCAGCTTCTAGTGCCTCTCATCGTACCTCTACCCCAGACAGAGTTTGTGTTAGGTCTCAAGGGTCCAATACGGTGCCTGTCCCTAAAGAGGATTTACCCATTAATATTTTAACCCTGGAATTGGAGAGTTCAGGGGGATCAGTGATTGAGAGTGTTTCAGACTCCCAAGAGAGTGTAGGCCAGGGCCTCGGTGTTTGGCGATTTTCTCGGCCAGGATCTGACCACCCACTTCCGACTCAAACTAGTCACACAGTAGCTGACGTCCACAGGGACGCGGCGATCCCATCCTCTATTCCTGACTTATCTTGGCAGCAAGGTACCCCAGCTTCGGCGGGCTCTTCTCAGGAGGATCAGGAGGAGAAAGACGAGGTTTCAATAATTTCGGAGATGGAAGGGCAAGAGTCAGGTTCAGGCTTAGACGCCGTGCAGGATATTAATGATTCACCAGTAAGTTCATCATCAACTCAATTTGTCACTGCGCAGGAAATTGATGGGCTATTTAGTCATGCTTTATCTAAATTTTTTGGCCAACAACAGGAAACTCCCACAGTGGACTTGGGGGCTCCCACGACAAGTTCTACGGTACGGCCTCTGATGACTTCTATTGCTTTATCTAAGATCCCTAACCCCCCCACTCTGTCACCATCAGTGGTTACTAGGCCTGCTACGGCGGCATTGACCACTTCGAATGTAAGGGTTATAACGGATGTCAATCCACCCCCTCTAGACAAGGCGCCTCTCAGAAAGGTAGCTATGCCCTTGCTTTATGGACCAGACGAGTCATGGGTCCTTTTGACCCCCACTAAACCAGAGCTCGCCCAACCTACCTTGTCAGGGGAACTCCCAGTACCGCGTGAGTGGGTCATCCAGGGCAATAAATCAAAGAAATTAAGGGCCTTGGATATTTTGGGAAATGTACTAGACGTCAATATAAAGGCTATACCTAGTTATTATCACCAAGACTATTTTGTGTATGCTACTAAGCCAGCTTTACCCCCTGCCTCAGCTTCAAAATTGTTTTCAGACTGGTCTAAGCTGGATGGGTTTAATGACATTAAGACTCTGTCAGCTCTCACTCCTGAACTTGATTTATAAACCGTCACAGACGAAGCAGCTAATCCAGTCTTGAAGGTGGGGCAGTTGGGTCCAGGACCTTGGGTAGATTGGGAGACAGAGGCTCAAAACTTTGCAACCACATTTACTTCCAAATCTTCCCACCAGATCCCTCAAGATACTCATTCGTGGTTCTCCATGCCGGTATGTTCTGCCGGCGGAGTCCCGTCAGCTTTGTTTTCTTTCCTAGCTGCCCCTAAAATTAATCTTTGTGAGCTAAAAGACCCTTTCACTACCCCTACCCCTACTCACCTAGACCGAGAATTTAGGCTAAGGGGGAAAGCTTTTCGCCTGTTCTCTCAATACATAGTGTCTCAACAGGTAGCTAAGTCTTTACTTCGGTCCACTCAGGCAATCGCAGACGCGGATGCCAGAAGATCGGTTGAATTATCCCGGCGACTGCTTCTCCAGTCGTCAATCCAATCTCTGGGTGACATACGCACCGCCTTGCTTGAGGCGGTACGAGCAAGACAAGATCTCAGAATGTCTTTAGTTCGCAAACTGCCTGATCGCATTGCGAATCAGGTGGTCATGTCACCAGTGCTTACTCCCTCTTTAATGTCCCCTGAAGTGTGGCGAACGGTATTTAATATGGTGCAGGCCTTTAAACACAGTCCCACCCCTTCTAAGAAACCTGCCTTTAACTTCCCCAAACCCAGGCCAACCGCTAAAGCTCAGCCAGGGGGATCTAAGCCCTTTCTTCCGCCTAAGTCCTCCCACTCCCCCCAAGGTCAGTACAGGCATAGACAGAGTAGGTTTTCAGGTCAGAGAGGACGCGGCCATAATAAGCCAGGTCAGGGCCAGTCTTCGGCCAACACCAGCCAGCCGGCGAAGCGTCCAGCACCACCAACCCCACCATAAAAAAACTAAAGTCTCTCTCACTCCCGGTGCCAACCTTAAGGCCGGCGGACCCGAGGGTAGTACAGCCGGCGAACCCTTGTCTGCTAACTGGGTCGTTCCGAACGTGTCACCAAGCATGGCCGTTAAACACTTGGGCACGGATGGTGGCACGCAAAGGCATCACTTGGCAGTGGCTCCGGCGACCTCACTTACGTCAGCCGACAACGGCGAATTTTGTTTCTTTAGAGGTGGAGTCACTGGTCCAGGAAATGATTGCCAAGAATGTCATCATCCCGGTCCCCCCAAATTACCCTGTATTCACGTCCAAACTATTTTTGGTTCCCAAAAGGGACAGTGTTCAGATGAGACCGGTCGTAGACCTGTCTTATCTGAACCTTCACATTCACAACGAGTCTTTCCGAATGTTAACAGTACACCAAATCAGGCTAACACTTCCGCCGGGAGGTTGGATGTGTTCACTAGACCTGACAGACGCCTATTGGCACGTATCGGTCAACAAAAGATTTCAAAGGTTTTTGGCCTTACGGATCAGGCACCAAAATTTTGTTTTTCAAAGGATGCCATTCGGTTTGAACCTAGCACCTCGATTATTCACGAAATTAGTCCGGCAAGCCCTGATGCCATTGTTAAAACAAGGAATCAGAGTGTTGTGGTACCTAGACGACTGGCTGGTGGTGGCAGAGACACAACAATTATGCATCAAACATGTCAACATCATTTTAAATCATGTCAAAACTCTAGGGTTCAAGGTAAATCTGGTAAAGTCAAACCTTGTTCCCTCACGAGTAATTCAGTGGATAGGGCTGGTCTGGGACACGGCCGCTCTCACTCTGAGTCAGAGTGTGGACAATCGCAACAGGTTTCGCAGGAAACTGTTCATGTTTCTTCACAGTCTGACTACGACGCGGAGTTTTTTTTTTTTTTTTTTTTTTTTTTTTTTTAAAGAGACAATGAACGGAGGAAGGAAAAACACAGATAAAACAAAAAGGTCCATGTGCCTAAAGGCATCCTCCATTCATAAAATGTTTGTAACAACTGGATTTAAACATTTGTAGATTGTAAGTTTGTGGAAAGCAATTCGAGGGAAGTGAATTCCAAAGAGTAGTAGCTCTGGGGATAAATGAATTCTGATAAGCAGAAGTTCTGCATTGTGGAGGAGAAAGTGTAAATTCATGGGCGCTCTCAGGTGCCCTAGTTCTACGGGGAAAGATGTGGAGAGGCGGCACAATTGAAACAAGTTCCTCGGAACAATTGCTGTGAAAATATCTGTAGAATAATGCAAGGGATGCAACGTTTCTTCGTATGGATAATGTAGGAAGGTCCTGTGTGATTGCAGGGTTATTGATTAATCTAATAGCTTTATTTTGAATTTTGTCCAACTGCCTCAATGCAACCACTCCACTTCCACCCCACAGAGGTGAACAGTAATCCATCTGAGAACGCACATGACTTTTATATATCACGGCCAACTGCTCGTCAGTGAAGAATTCTCGAACTCTGTACAGGAGTCCCAGTTTTTTAGAGGCATTCTTAGCAATGCTTCTAACATAATGTGTCCAGCTCAAGTTAGTAGTTAATGTTACACCGAGAATGTCAATACTAGGGGAAGTGGGAATATTTACATCATTACAAAATATATGGGAGTCAGTGAGATTCTGTCGGTTAGAAAATTGAATGTACTTGGTTTTCTGTGCATTAAAGGAAACTAGATTCTTTTGTCCCCATCTGGGAGTCTCTGGTCGGCTCTCTCAACTGGATTCAACTAACTGTCATGTTGGGCCGGTTGAAAGTAAAACGTTTAATATTGGAAGGCAACAAATGTTTCCCACTCTTACCGGCGGGAAAATTATGGCCCATCCCGAAATTAATCCACACCTTACTAGCGGTCTGGGCAAAGAGGGAAACGTTGCACTCAATAATGACATGGACCTCTCCTCCACCAACGGTATGGGTAGACACGGATGCGTCAGGCACAATAGGGTGGGGATTTCAGTCAAATCAGGGGCACCAGGGTCAGGGGCTTTGGTCCCACTTAGAAATCTCTCACATCAATGTCAAAGAATTACTAGTCCCCTTGTATTTCCTTCAGGCTCACGGCCCTGCGTTACGGGGCAAGTCAGTGGCCTTCAGAATGGACAATCTGAACGCAGTTCACTGTATTCAGAAACAAGGATCAACGAGGTCAAGGAGGTTGCTAAACGTGTCGGAAGAGATTTTTACTCTAGCCAACAGACTAGACATTTATCTTCATGCATCTTATCTCCCAGGCGTAGCGAACGTCTGGGCAGACGCTCTGTCCCGGAGACAGAGCACGACAGTAGAATGGGAGCTCAAGCAACCCATTTTCAACCTAATGATTGCAGAGCTCTCCCATCCACAAGTGGATCTGTTTGCGTCCGAGGAGACTCACAAACTCCCTCTATACCTCACCTGCCGGACGAAAACGCCGGCAGGGGGGCCAGACGCCCTAGTGACAGACTGGAACAGATGGAGCTCCATCTATCTGTTTCCGCCGCCAGATGCGTCACTAATGTGCCACGTAGTGAACAAACTACGAGATTATCGAGGCTTAGTCTCACTAATCGCGCCCCTGTGGCCGGCGCAGTTGTGGTACCAGCAATTGAAAACGTGGTGCCCGCACCCGGTGTCGCTCCCGGTCGGGTATTTCCACTTAGACACGATTGGCAACCTAGCGACCTCGCTGACTTTTGCATTATGGACATTCAGGAGGCCAAGTGGCTAGCACCATACGGTAGAGATGTGACCAATAAATTATTAAATCAATATACTCAGTCTACGAAACGACAGTATCACTCACATTGGCAAGCCTTTACTTCTTGGATCATCAGAACAGAACAGACTGTGCCATCAGTAGCTTTAGTTTTCAATTATTTAAATTATCTGTTTGAGCAGAAACATTTATCTGTGGTAACGTTAAAAAATCACTTAACTGCAATTAGAGTGCCCTTTTTAGACCTTACAGGTCTCTCCATACCGGTGGCGGAGGAAACAGGTTTTATGAGAGCATGTTTTAAACTCCGCCCACCTCCCCGTCAGCTCATGCCTACTTGGTCTCTGGACAAAGCTTTGTCTTTACTTCACTCTCGTCTGTACCAAAATACTGCAGATTTTGCATTACTCTTAAAAAAGGCTGTTTTCCTTTTGGCTTTGGCCACCGGGAACAGAGTGTCTGAGCTGGCGGCGATGAGCAACACACCTAATTGCATTAGGTTTGGTAGACTTAATGAATGTATTTACATTGCACCTTACCCGGGATTTGTAGCCAAGAATGAGCACAGTGCACACGTGTTTTCTGAGTTAACGGTGCCGGCGTTAAAAAGGGGAAAGGTGCATCATAATCTATGTCCAGTGCAAGCTCTAACCAAATATTTGAGAGTAGCTCCTCTAAACCCCCAAGGTGCTTTATGGGTAGCAAGTACGGGTAAACGCTTACTGAAACGGTCGAAGTTATTAAAGAGAGTACCCGGCGTTGTGGGTCGGGCCCACGATTTACGCAAATGGGCAGCCTCTTTACGTTTCCTGAAATTTTTTTCAGTAGAAGATATTGCGTCCACTCAGTTGTGGGCGTCTAATCATAAGTTTTTGTCTAGATACTTGTCAGTTGCTCTAGATAAACCTTCCTTACCATGTATAGCTTTAAGGCAGAGGGTCTAGGTGGCCCTGCAGTCACTTTTGTTTACTTTCAAGGGAAAGGGGGGGGGGGGGGGTGCAGTCAGTTGACATAGGACACCCTAGACCCCGCCGGAGTGTGAGAGCTGTGATACAATCTATGGTTAATGTGATATGAAAATTTCTCAGCGAGAAATTGTGCTAGTACAATGTTAGTACAAAACAACGGGGTTGTTATAAGTAGTTTTAGCTGCGAAAGCAATTTAATATTAAAACAGTGAAGATCTTTTGCAATTTATCTCCACGATTATTTTGGGGTTTATTATGTGCACATATAAACTGATAACTTGTTATTTTTGTCACCACTCGTTGAGTGGGGTGCCTTTGTAACTACAGATCTGTTCACAGAATCTTCAGAGTTACCCATTTTTTTGTCAGGCAGGCTTCTTTGAAGCACGCACCTGCCTGAACCCCTTTCTTGTATATATCCGGCCTACGCCTTATTAAATATATTTTCAAAGTAAGAATACTATGTGGTTGTTTTTATTATCTGCTTTTCTAGAGTTATGATATGATTACGAATGTCCCCCTCCAGTCTTAGAAATCAGGCATGTTCGTCAATGATGGAGGGGCCACTAATAAATTATAGGTTTGACTCCTGTAAGGAGATAAAGAAAACCTAATATTTAGTAGTGGCCCCGTAATCATTGACGACTGGGGCCCTCCCGACCATCCCCTTCCCATTCGTTGATGTATTGAGGATTTTGGTTTACTTGATATGTCAGTGAAGGAAGAATGACGCCTGAATCAGCGTCTGGTCAAAGATCCACACAAGTACATCCACGATATGATGGAAAGCTTATTAGATAGTTATTCTTATTTTCTTTTTGTTTTGATTTTTTACGAAGTTTTTTCGTAGTGAGAACCCAATTCACAATGACTGAAGCCATGAGTGAGGTCGCGTGCGCTCATGATGAAGGCTCCTCAGTTTTTAAATGCTCTGCGCGGTAGATTCAAACTACGGCGGATTAGTGTTTGAAGAGGATGCCTTATGTAATAGGCATGTTCGTCAATGATTACGGGGCCACTACTAAATATTAGGTTTTCTTTATCTCCTTACAGGAGTCAAACCTATAATTTGTGTTTATCAGATTGCGTCTGGTTTGTGTTGGTTGCCTTTTCCGGCGGGTTTTCTCGATTGCACCGAGAAAATCCGGCTGGTTGCCGAGTTTTAATCACGCGTGGTTAAAATAGGCTAGTTTCCCCCGGCGAGTGGTGGCTTGAGGGCTCTCCAGGAACTGCGTCTCTGTAGTGGAGCCTGTGTTCAGGCTTACTGTGTGTTTCCCGGCGGGATGGGTTTAACCCTCCAGCCCCGGGGGCTATAGCTTACGACTGTGCTCCGGTACCGGGTGTTTTGACGATCTTTGGCCTATGTTAACTACTCTGTAAGTCAATGAATATGTCATGTAATGTTGTGAATAAAAAAGAATAATGTTCCACAAACCTTCCTCTGTCGAATGGCGTTGAGTAGAGGTCTCTAGCCCCTCTGGTTGCATAATGGTGAGCGCGGGAAGACGAGTGCTTTTCGGCGGAAAATTCTTCCCGCGTTCGGACGCGTCGCCTCGGCCATGGCTACGACGCACCTAGCCGCTCGCCGCGCCAAAGTATTTATCTCCCTTAGACGATTTTAGTGTTTGATATTGAGAATGTGATGTTTATTTGATATTTTCTAGTTATTTTGAGGCCAATTATATAAAATATGTTTATTAGGGTATCACTGTCACTGATATTGCTAATTTTCACTCGATACCGTACATTTTATTAGTAATTGAGGTAGCTTATTGTTGTATTAGGCACTGATTATTCGTTATCACAGGTGTTTATTATACTTTGGCCATCAAATATTAGGTCTTGTGTCACTTTCACTTTGACAAATATGCTTTAGAGAGTGTCACTGTCACTGATAATGCTCATTTTCACTCGATACCGTACATTTTATTAGTAATTGAGGTAGCTTATTGTTGTATTAGGCACTGATTATTCGTTATCACAGGTGTTTATTATACTTTGGCCATCAAATATTAGGTCTTGTGTCACTTTCACTTCGACAAATATGCTTTAGAGAGTGTCACTGTCACTGATAATGCTCATTTTCACTCGATACCGTACATTTTATTAGTAATTGAGGTAGGTTATTGTTGTATTAGGCACTGATTATTCGTTATCACAGGTGTTTATTATACTTTGGCCATCAAATATTAGGTCTCGTGTCACTTTCACTTTGACAAATATGCTTTAGAGAGTGTCACTGTCACTGATAATGCTCATTTTCACTCGATACCGTACATTTTATTAGTAATTGAGATAGGTTATTGTTGTATTAGGCACTGATTATTCGTTATCACAGGTGTTTATTATACTTTGGCCATCAAATATTAGGTCTTGTGTCACTTTCACTTAGTTATATGATTTGTAAACGTTTTATATACAATTTATTGTGTCTTTTTTCACTGATTTATATTTCTATAGGTTCTAATCATATGAATGTCACTTGGTATATACATATGTGTCACTTTCACATATTATTATGGTGTAATTGTATTTGTATCAATGTTCTCATAATACATGACTTTTGTATTACAATACATTGGTTTTCTTCCACTTTTTGCCTATATATAATTATAGTGTACATATTGTCATTTTATTTGGCAATTTCAGTATGATTATTAGAACTCCAGCTTGGAGTGGTAATCAAAGAAGCAATCTACAGCACAGAGTGCCACCTTGCACTCCACACACTCCAGGGTTGACTTTTTACCTGACCTCGGCTTCACCCTGCTGTTGTAGCAGACATGGCACCGCTTCTGCTGTGTTCTTCCGGATTCATTCTGAGGCAGGGAACCAAGCCTGTGCCTAGTCAAGTATTGAGCAGACTGCAAGCGGTCAATAACGGCGGGCCCAGGATGTGCCACTGCCCTCTGTGGCATAGCATACTTCTCCAGGAGCTCCGTCAACACCTGCTTTTGGAACCTCCGCAGGCTATTGAACTTCATGGGTGTGTTCACATTCCGAAGCTTGTATATGTTGTAGGCATTCAGAACTGACATGTCCACCATATGCAGAAAGAACTTTTTGTACCATCTGCACGAGGTACGCAGGCAGTCAATGAAGCCTATCTGCATGTCGGACTTGTCCACCAGCCTCATGTTGATGTTGTAGTCCAGGACAGCATCGGGCTTGGTCACCCTGGCCTGGGTGCGGCGATCCACCTTGCCAGTCTCCACCATTTCCCCCTTGTGGATGGTGGTCAGGAGGTTGACCTTCCGCTGGTCGTGCCAGTGGATAGCCAGAATGGGCCCCGACTTCTTCTTGAACACATCACCTTTTTTGGTCTTTGGAGGGAAAGGTGGCATGCCCTTCCTTTTCCCTCGTACTGTGCCTACAGTCCCCGTCTTGCGCTCATGCAGGTACTGTGAGAGAGTGGGGGACGTGTAATAATTGTCCGTGTAGAGGACGTGATTCTTATGAAAGTAGCGGTCCATCATGGCTTGCACCACTGCTCCGCCAAAGCCAATGAGGGGGTCCACAAGCAAGTCCCCTTCCTTCCCGCTGTAGACCAGGAAGTCCAGGACATAGCCAGTTTGGCAGTCGCACAGCACAAAGAATTTTATGCCAAAGCGATGTCTTTTTGAGGGGATGTACTGCCGGAAGCTGAGTTTTCCCCGGAACAGCACAAGAGACTCGTCAATGACGACCTTGCGGAAGGGCTTGAAGTAGGAGGTGAAGCGTTCTCGCATCATCTCATACAACGTCCTAATCTTCCACAGCTTGTCTGGGAGGTGGACGTCAAGGTTGGTGACAAGATGGAGCGCTGCGAGGATATCAAGGTACCGGTCGCGAGACATATATTTCCCGAAGGCAGGGGTGGATATGAGATCATTGGTGATCCAATAGTCAGGCAACCTATGCTTCTTGACATGAGGCATTAGCATGGTGAGTGCCAGGAACACCATGAACTCTTTATGAGTCACTGGGGTCCACTGCCTCATGTGGCCCTTGGTCACCTTTCCCAAAAAGTGGACCTGGAATTGGTGCTGCTTATTTGTCTCTTTGACAACATAGCCTACCACCTCCTCATCAAAGAAGGCTTCAAACAGTTTGTGTGGTGGAGCATTGGGGCCTGCAGGAAAATTGGGGGTAACGCCTGAACCCTCCAGTACCTCATCAAAAGCTGGCACATCAGGGTTGTATGCATCCTCATCAACTACGTCTTGCCACTGAAAAACGTAGAATGGGTCTTGTCTACGCTGACGAGGAGCTCCAGCTGGTGGCCCAGCACGCCCACGGCCAACTCGGGAGGCGCGCGCCCTAGGGCGGCGAGGGCGGCGGCCAGGGCGGTGGGCAGCACGACGGGCAGCACGACGCCGGGCCAAGCGGATGGGTCGAGGGTCGTCGATGTCCATATAGTCATCGTCAGAGTGGTCATCTTGCCCTGACGGTGGACCTATGTAATCATGGCCAGAGTCTTGAGAGAGGTGCCCTTCATCATCAGTGGCCCCCACATAATCTGGCGGGGAACCAGTGATGCGTGGGCGGCGTGCGGGTGGGCGAGGTGGGGAAGGAGTGGCAGGTGAGGCTGTGTCCCCCCGAGGTCCCGGGCTCCTTGGCCTGCGACGAGTGACAGAAAGCAATGTTTCACTGTCACTAGGGCCAGGTATTGGTGATGCGAGCTCAAAGACTTCTTCAGGAAGACATGTTGAAGGCGGGAGAGGTGGGGAGGACCGTGGGGAAAGTTGCGGGGACGTATGGCTGGGGCCGGCCGGGGTGGACGCCGCGGGAGCCTCGAACAAAACTCTCTTACTTTTCTTAATTTTCTTGGTATATTTCCTACCTTTCCCCTTTTCGGCAGCAGTATGTCTCCTGTCGGGGGACCTAGGAGGCAAATAGGCCGAAAGTGTGGGGTCCTCAACCCTTGGCAATGGTGGGGGTGGTGGGGAAGAATGCGGGGCATCCGGGTCATCTTGGGTGGCGTGGGTAGATAAGGGAGACAATGGCGGACGAGAAGGGTCACCACGCTGACCCTCACTCACAGCCTCATCCTCACCAAGTAGTTTTGCTTGTTCCCTAGCTGCCGCGGCCGCCTTCTCAAGTATTTTCTGCTTATACAAATGTAGCTTGAAAGGCGATTTACCTGGGGAAGGGCTTGGCGTCGTGTCACTTAAGCGAAATTTGGTGAGTGACCTTGAACTCTCCCACTCGCTCACTCTCTCAAGTTCACTGTCTTTAGGTAAACCAGCTTCCTCAACAACTGGTACATCACCTTCATCACTCTCATCACTGTCATGTTCTCTCGCAAATCCCAGGAATTGCTCTTCTTTATCACTCTCATGGCCATAATCACTCGACTTATAATTACTGGAGTCGTCACTGACTTCATCATCAACATTATGCTTGGCATCAGCTCGCTCATAAAGTCTCAATGTCGTCTCAATACCTCCGGGAGATAACACATTTAGGCGATGGCGTCGGGGTAAGGCGCGACGAACAAGCAAGGGCGTTGTAGGAAGCACGGTATCGGACACAGCGGAATCACTATTTGGCGTACTGTCCATGATGGCGTCGGGGTAGATACTGTTGCTGTGGCGGAGTTTACGCCTGGTGGCGCCACCTACCGTCCCACGATACCGAAAATGTACGCGCGGCATTCGAAAGCACGCATGCAAGCAATGGGCGTTCAAGAGCCCTTCCGGGTTGCGCGGGCCGAGGTTGTTATGGGCGTTCAAGAGCCCATCCGGGTTGGAGGGGTTAACTAGGTGTTGATGCGGACACCAGTTGACTTTGGTTTTTCCCGGTTTTTGCAAAGCCATTGAAAACCTAGGCTGTTTTGTTTGATTGGTCTTTCCACCCCGGCGATCTTTTGCAAAGAAGTGGGGATAGGAACAATTGGGGTTAACATTAAATTAATTTCACACCCGGCGGTTGAACCTTGGGAGGGTGGGATTAACGGATTTGCAATTCGGTGGGGTTGGCCAGACAATTGAGGGACATATTAACAAGCTCTTTAGCGGAATGTATGCAATGGCCAGGAATATGAAAGTTGCTCTGAACTACTTGGATGAGACCATGGTAGCGAAAATTATGAAGAGTATGATTAGACCAAGATTGGAGTATGCAGCAGTGGTGTGGTCCCCGCATCTAAAGAAGCATATTCACAAGTTAGAAAGAATCCAGAGAGCAGTTACTAGATTGGTTCCAAGTCTCAGAGAACTGCCATATGAAGGGAGGCTAGACAAATTAAATCTACCGAGTTTAAAAGAGAGGGGAGACATGATAATGATGTACAAATGCACCCGGGGGCTGGAGAGGCTGGATAGGGAGGATATATTAATTATGGATACAGGAATACCTAGAGGCCACAGCAACAAAGTAAAAGACCTACCTGCAAGAACGATATCAGGAAGTTTAGCTTCCCCTATAGATGTATTGACAAATGGAATGGGCTGGAGGAGGAGGTGGTAGGGGCAAGGAACATCTATATTTTCAAGAAAAAATTGGATAAAAAGTAGACTGAGAGACGGGACAACACGAGCTTAGCTCAACTCCTGTAAACTACAATTAGGTAAATACAATTGGGTATCGAGGCCTTCAAATTACGGCGATCTATGAAGGCTTCGAGAGAAGTCAGATCTAAAGATTAAGATAGGCTTAACATTTTAACTGCGTTATAATAAGGAGGCCGGCGTCTTACTATGGGTTTCCGGTGAACAAAAAATCACTGGGAAGACTGCGTCATTTATAAAGATATGCTTGTCTTTATATCATGTCAGAGGATATTCTTAAATCTTTTGGACAAGTGAAGATATTCTAAAATCTTTACATATGAACCTCCGGGTAACGAGAGGTAATAGTGGTGTATTACGTCTCGTTGCCCGGCGGTTCATTAACACTTGTGTTAGAACATTTTGGGGTAACCTTGTGAGCATTAATTCCTGGAAATTTTCTTTTTTCCAGGGCGGAGTTCCGGCGGGTCAACAGAGAACCAGGAGAAGCCCGGGGGTGGGTTAGCTTTTTGCCAGTCTCTGTCATGGCTACACTAGACCCTGTTTTTGCTCTGTGCTTAACCCCCTCCTGTTCAGGGATTTCTATTTTTGCGCATACACTGTGCATCAGATGCGTCAAATGCTTGGACCGGTCAAGGGGTTTGTGGGTGACTAAGAATTGTGCTTTTTGTAGTCAGTTAAGTATCAAAGTCTTACAGCACGATAATCAGGCCACGGCGGTTGCATTGCGCGAGGTCAAACAACTCCTAACTACTTATGCTACTTCAGTGGCTCATAAAGCTCTTCAGTGTGATAACGTAGTTCTGTGGGAACGATTGATTGTTCAGCATCCCCCACTTAAACCTCCCCCTTCTAAAACTAGAGTAAATGTGCGTAAGTCGGCAGAGACTGGGCAGGGAAAGTGCTTCTTCCCTCCCCCGACACATCTAAGAGATCTCGAGAGCCGACACCCCCGGCGACAGCTTCCAAGTCAAGATCGAGGTCCAGGTCACGGTCTCCCCTCCGACAGCAGACACATAGTCACTCTACTTCACCTTCGAGGAAGAAGAGCAAGGAGGAGAAGACCAAGGACAGTCCTAGTGTGAAATCAAAGTCATGGCGAAGTCACAAGTCTTCAAAAAAGGATACTCATGTACGAAAGGCTTCCCGGCGTTCGCCGGAGGCTCGTACCTCGCTTTCTGCCTCTATTCCCGACATGTCTCATGTCCAATCTGACAGGTCGGGAGTGGAGTCAGAGACTGTGGTGGGGGATATACCGGCGGACAGGTTGTCACCAAATATTATAGCTTTAGATTTAGAGAGTTCTCCCAGAAGTTATAACCCTCTAGAGGGCTCGAGTGAGGGCTCAGTAATTGGTGTAGTAACCTAGCTCACAAGTGAGTTCCAGCCAAGACCGGGGAGTTTGGAGGTACTCCCAGCCATGGAGTGACGGCTCACATCCTTCTCATGCAACACAGGTAGTGGCAGACGTCCACCGGGACGCTGAGATCCCATCGTCCATCCCGGACTTAACATGGGAGCATGAGGGGGTCCCGGCTTCGGCGGAATCCTCTCATGAGAGGCCGGAGGAAAGGGATGAGGGTTCTATAATTTCTGAGATGGAGGTTCAAGAGTCAGGTTCGTTGATAGACGACTCTCAGAGTAGGAATGATTCGCCACATAGTTCATCCTCTGCTAAATTTGTCACAGCTGATGAAATTAATGGGTTACTAGCGAATGCACTAACTAAGTTTTTTGGCCAGCAACAACAACAACAACAACAGTTGGTTTGGGAGCTTCCACGACAGCATCGAATGTCCGACCTCTGGCTACTTCCATTGCTTCGACACAAATTCCGCACCCTCCCCCTTTATCACCTACTATTGTTACTAGGCCAACTTTGGCAGCACTGACTGCTTCCAATGTGAGAGTAGTAGCAGATGTAAATCCTCCCCCTTTAGACAAGGCTCCGGTCAGAAAGGGAGCTATGCCCCTCTTATACGGGCCGGATGAGTCATGGGTAACAATGTTCCCAGCAAAGCCAGAGGTAGCACAATCCACTATGTCGGGGGAGCTTCCGGTACCACGTGAGTGGGTAATCCAAGGGAATAAATCTAGGAAGTTACGTGCTTTAGATATTCTAGGAAATGTACTTGATGTTAATATTAAGGCCATTCCTAACTATTATCACCATGATTATTTTGTGTATACTTCTACACCTGCCCTACCCCCTGCGTCAGCTTCAAAACTGTTTTCGGACTGGACCAAGCATGACGGTTTCAATGATATAAAAGCACTGTCAGCTCTAACACCAGAGTTAGGTTTAAAGACGTTCACAGACACAGCCGCAAATCCAGTTTTGAAGGTGGAGCAGTTGGGTCCGGGACCTTGGGTGGAATGGGAAGTGGAGGTTCAGAACTTTGCAACAACTTTTACCTCTAAATCTTCGCACCAAATTCCACAAGACAGCCATTCTTGGTTCTCTCTACCGGTATTCTCTGCCGGCGGAGTTCCCTCTGCTTTATTTGCATTTTTAGCTGCCCCTAAAATTAATCTATGCGAGCTTAAAGATCCCTTTTCGACACCGTCCACTGCTCACCTAGACCGGGAGTTTAGGCTACGTGGGAAGGCATATAGACTGTTTTCCCAGTATATTGTCACACAACAGGTAGCGAGGTCAATGCTAAGATCTGCTCAGGCAATCGTGGACGCGGAAGTCCGAAAGGCTATCGAACTGTCTAGACGCTTGCTACTCCAGACTTCTATACAGTCACTGGGAGATATCCGTACAGCCTTGCTAGAGGCGGTGCGGGCAAGACAAGATCTAAGGATGTCTCTCGTGAGGAAGCTCCCGGATAGGATTGCAAATCAAGTGGTAATGTCCCCTGTTCTAACTGCCTCTTTAATGTCCCCGGATGTGTAGAGAACAGTGTTCAACATGGCTCAGGCCTTTAAGCACAGTCCCGCCCCATCTAAGAAACCTGCTTTCAATTTTTCCAAGCCCAAACCAGTTGCAAAAGCTCAGCCTGGTGGGGAAAAGCCTTTTCATCTGCCTAAATCCTCTTCCACCCAAGGTCAGGCTCAGTACAGATACAAGCAAGGAAAGTTTTCAGGTAATCATAAAGGACAGAAGTATCAACGACTGGGCCAGGGCCCGTCTCCTGCCAAACCCGGCCAGTCATCTAAGCATACACCACCACCACCACCAAAAAACTAGGGTCTCTCTCACTCCCAGGGCCAGTCTTACGGCGGGTGGATCAGAGGGTAGTCCAGCCGGCGAACCCTTGTCTGCTAACTGGGTCATTCCGGGCGTGTCATCGCGCATGGCCATTAACCCTTCCTACCCGGGCTACCTTAGGTAAGGACAACTCTGCAGAAGGGCCGCTGCCCGGCCGTCCTTACCTAAGAAGGCAGCTTAATATCCTAATTAAGCTTGGTCTGAACGCCGTGCGTACGACGTGTGTCAACAAACCCAAGCGTTGCGTCACCGCACCTCAAGAAGGAGAAGACTCTTCAATGTTATTGTTCTGACGTCAGACGAAATTAGTGTCTGAAAAACCCCCATATTGGCAACATCTCTGCAATATTTGCTCCACTGAAATCGTCATCACAACTGAACCAGTTTACGAGCTCTACTCAACGCCAAAATACAGATTGAAAACCGCACTACGATTATAGATGAGTGGGAAAGTTCTAGCAGTGAAAATAAACATAAATACGGTAGCCTAGGCCTAGACGTTTTTCAGCCATTTCGCCCGGGTACGGGCGACCATCCTTAGGTAAGACAGGCCGGGTAGGAAGGGTTAAACACATGGGCGAGGATGGTAGCACGCAAAGGCATCACCTGGCAGTGGCTCCGGCGACCTCGCTTACGTCAGCCGACAAAGGCAAATTTTGTTTCATTAGAGGTGGAGTCACTGATCCAGGAGATGATCGCCAAGAATGCCATCATCCCGGTCCCTCAAAATTACCCAGTATTTATGTCCAAACTTTTTCTAGTGCCCAAAAGGGACAGTGTTCAGATGAGGCCAGTCGTAGACCTGTCTTATCTGAACCTCCATTCACAATGTTCCTTCCGGATGCTGACAGTGAATCAAATCAGGCTAACACTTCCGCCGGGAGGGTGGATGTGTTCTTTAGACCTGACAGACGCGTATTGGCACGTCCCGGTAAACAAACGGTTTCAACGATTTCTGGCCTTACGAATAATGCATCAGACTTATGCCTTTCAGAGGATGCCGTTCGGATTAAACCTAGCACCTCGCTTATTCACGAAATTAGTCCGGCAAGCCCTGATGCCCTTGTTAGAACAAGGGATCAGGATTTTGTGGTATCTAGACGACTGGCTGGTGGTGTCAGAGACGGAACAGTTATGCATCAATCATGTCAACATAACATTAAATCATGTAAAATCTCTAGGATTCAAGGTAAACCCGGTAAAGTCAAACCTTGTTCCCTCACGAGTGGTCCAGTGGATAGGGCTGGTCTGGGACACAGCTGCTCTCACTCTGAGGCAGAGTGTGGACAATCGGAACAGGTTTCGCAAGAAACTGTTTATGTTTCTTCACAGTCTGACTATGACACGGAGTCTGGGAATCTCTGGTCGGCTCTCTCAACTCGATTCAACTAACTGTAAAGTTGGGCCGGGTGAAAGTCATACGTTTAATATTGGAGGGCAACAATTTTTCCACTATTGCCGGCGGAAACATTATGGCCCATCCCAAAATTAATACACAGCTTACTAGCGGTCTGGGCGAAGAGGGAAACATTGCACTCAATCATGTCATGGACCTCTCCTCCGCCGACGGTATGGGTAGACACGGATGCGTCAGGAACGATAGGTTGGGGCTTTCAGTCAAACCACGGGCATCAGGGTCAAGGGCTTTGGTCCCATTCAGAAACCTCCCACATCAATGTCAAAGAGTTACTAGTCCCCTTGTATTTCCTTCAGGCTCACGGCTCTACTTTACGGGACAAATCGGTGGCCTTCAGGATGGACAATCTGAATGCGGTTCACTGCATTCAGAAACAAGGGTCAACGAGATCTCGGAGGTTGCTAAACGTGTCAGAAAAGATTTTTGTTCTAGCCTACAAGCTGAACATTCATCTTCACGCATCTTATCTCCCAGGCATAGCAAACGTCTGGGCAGACGCTCTGTCTCGGAGACAGAGCACAACAGTAGAATGGGCGCTCAAGCAATAAAATTTCGACCAAATGATTGCGGAGCCTTACCGTCCACAAGTGGATCTGTTTGCGTCAGAGGAGACTCAAAAACTCCCGCTGTACCTCACCCGCCGGACAATAACGCCGGCGGGAGGACCCGACGCACTGGTGACGGCTTGGAACAGGTGGAGTTCCGTTTATCTGTTTCCGCCACCAGACGCTTCTCTAATGTGCCACGTAGTAAACAAACTACAGGATTATCGGGGCGTAGTCTCGTTCATCGCGCCCCTTGGCCGGCGCAGTTGTGGTACCAGCAATTGAAAACGTGGTGCCCGAACCCGGTGTCGCTCCCGGTCGGGTATTTCCACTTAGACACGATTGGCAACCTAGAGACCTCGCTGACTTTTGCATTATGGACATTCAGGAGGCCAAGTGACTAACACCGTATGGTAGAAACGTGACCGATAAATTCATGAATCAATATACCCAATCTACAAAGAGACAGTATCAATCGCACTGGCAGTCCTTTACTTTTTGGATACTTAGAACAGAACAAACCGTACCTTCGGTGGCTTTGGTTTTTCATTATTTAAACTATCTGTTCGAGCAGAAACGTCTATCTGTAGTAACGTTAAAAAATCACTTAACAGCGATTAGGATGCCATTCTTTGACCTTACAGGTCTAACCATACCACTAGCGGAGGAAACAGGTTTCATGAGAGCATGCTTTAAACTCCGCCCACCTCCCCGTCAGCTCATGCCTACCTGGTCTCTGGACAAGGCGTTGTCTTTACTTCATTCCCGTCTGTACCAAAATACTGCAGATTTTGACTTACTTTTAAAAAGGGAAGTATTCCTTATGGCTTTGGCTACCGGGAACAGGGTATCTGAGCTGGCGGCGATGAGCAACACACCTAATTGCATAAGGTTTGGTAGGCTCAATGAGTGTATTCACTTTGCACCTTCCCCGGGGTTCATCGCCAAAAATGAACACAGTGAACACGTGTTTTCAGAGTTCACGGTGCCGGCGTTGAAAAGGGGAAAAGTGCACCATAATTTATGTCCAGTGCAAGTGCTAACCAAATATTTGAGAGTAGCACCTCTGAATCAACAGGGTGCTTTATGGGTAGCAAGTACGGGCCAACGCTTAATGAAACGTAAACTAGCTTCTCTCCTAGTCGAAGTCATTAAAGAGAGTAATCCCGGCGTTGTGGGAAGAGCCCACGATTTACGCAAATGGGCGGCCTCTTTGCGTTTCCTTAAGAATTTTTCTGTTGAGGACATAGCGTCCACGCACCTATGGTCCTCTAATCACACGTTTTTGACTCGATACCTTTCAGTAGCTCTAGACAGACCTTCCATGCCATGTATAGCTTTAAGGCAGAGGGTCTAGGTGGCCTCTAAGTCACTTATTGTTTAGATTAAGAAAAGAGGGGGGGGGGGTGCAGTCAGTGTAACATAGGACACCCTAGACCCCGCCGGAGTATGTGTACGGAGCATACGAGCTGTGATACTGTATGTAGGTGTTGTGATATAAAATTTCTCTAGTATTCATTACAGGAAATTGTGCTAAAGTACAATAGTAGTAAAACAACAATTCTTGTTGTAAGTAGTTTTGGCTGTGAAGCAATATAATTTTAAGAAAATCTCAGTAGTTGCGACTGCGAATTTTATTTTTGATGTAAGTACTTCTGCATAAGTACAAGAGTTCAGTACTTCTGCGAAAGTACAAGAGTTAATTTTTGTTTGGGTATATTTTTAGGAATATATCCACTAGTTAATGGGGTTTATATGTGCACATGTAGACTTATAAGTTTTTATTTTTCACCACTTACTTTAAGTGGGGTGCCTTCTTAACTAAGCAGATCTGTGTACAGAGTCTCAGAGTTAACCCTTTTTATTCAAGCAGGCTTCTTCGAAGCACGCTCCTGCTTGTACCCCTTTTTGAATATATATGCTGTATAAAGTTTATGCGCAAAATATATCTTTTTTACAAAGTAAGAATACTATGTGGTTGTTTGATTATCTGCTTTTGCTAGAGTTATGATATGATTACGAATGTCCCCCTCCAGTCTTAGATATCAGGCATAATCGTCAATGATGGAGGGGCCACTAATAAATTATAGGTTTGACTCCTGCAAGGAGATAAAGAAAACCTAATATTTAGTAGTGGCCCCGTAATCATTGACGACTGGGGCCCTCCCGACCATCCCCTTCCCATTCGTTGATGTATTAAGGATTTTGGTTTACTTGATATGTCAGTGAAGAAGGAAGTATGACGCCTGAAGTCAGCGTCTGGTCAAATATCCACACAAGTACATCCACGAGTATATGGAAAGCTTATGAATAGTTATTCTTATTTTCTTTTTATTTATTATTTGTTACGAAGTTTTTTCGTAGTGAGAACCCAATTTCATAATGACAGAACCATGAGTGAGGTTGCGTGCGCTCATGATGAAGGCTCCTCAAATTTTTTATGCTCTGCGCGGTAGATTCAAACTACGGTAAATGAGCGTTTGAAGAGGAAGCCTTTTGTAATAGGCATAATCGTCAATGATTACGGGGCCACTACTAAATATTAGGTTTTCTTTATCTCCTTGCAGGAGTCAAACCTATAGTATGCCAGATTGAGGAGGCCACAGAGTTGTACACCAGACGCCCCCCATCTAGGCTAAGCTAAAAAGTGAGCCTATTCGGTAGCTGAACCAGTATTATATGAAAATACAGGGAGTCACCAGTTACCGTACCCTTGATGAGGGGAAGCAACAAGTGACCGAAGCGTCAGGAAGACAGAGCACTGGGGCCGTAATATCAATACAGGGGCAGATTATGCCAGATTGAGGAGGCCGCCGAGCCGCAGTCTAAACCAAAACGCCCCCCTTCAAGGCTAGGCCAAAAACGGAAGTTAGCCTATTCGGTACTAGAGTCAGATTAATAATTAATTGGAATAGGCTAGGTGAAAAAACGGAAGTTAGCCTATTCGGTCCCAGAGCCAGTAATATATGAAATTACAGGGAGTCACCAGTTACTGTTACCCAGATGAGGGTAAGCAACAAGTGACCGAAGCGTCGGGAAGACAGAGCACTGGGGCCGTAATATCAATACAGGGGCAGATTATGCCAGATTGAGGTGGCCGCAGAGCCGCAGTCTAAACCAAAACGCCCCTTATCAAGGCTAGGCTAAAAACGGAAGTTAGCCTAATCGGTTCTGGAGCCAGTAATATATGAAATTACAGGGCGCCACCAGTTACTGTACCCTTGATGAGGGATATAAACAATACCGTAGGAGGGGCAGTAGACAGAACAAAAACTGTCAGACAAAAATTCATTAGAACGGGCTACGTTCGCGGTTTTGTGGGACTGTATCCAGGGAGACAGAGGGTATCAGGTGAACTCGGTGCATCTACCAACTCGTCTCACTCGTCGCACCAACTCGACGCACTCGTCGCACCAACTCGGCACCATATGCTCGGCGCATTTGAAAATGTTTACGAATTTTCATATTTTATTGTACGATCCACATCATTCAAATAATATACATCTTCGGTAAATTGATACGGTGTGACAGTCACGAGTTTTAGCATGTTTTTTTTTTTTTTCATATTTTCTTTGATATACAGTGTTGTTTTATACCAAGGACTGCAGCAAATGAGTATTTACCCATTATCCAACAATCTAAAAACACGGCCCCCACTAGTGGGGAGGGCTATGAAGATCAGGGAAATTGCGGGGTAAAAGGGGAAAAATAGGGGTAATATGGGAAGAACTCTGAAAATAAAATATAGAAAAGTAAGAAAACGTTAAAATGTGAAAATCCGAGCCAAGTTTTGGCAAAAGTTGGCTCGGATTTGGGTATTTTTCAGAGTACAAAAACCCCAAAATTGGGAAAAAAGTTGGCTTGGCTTTTGGCATTTTTCAAAGTAAAAAAACCCAGTAATTGAATTTTGAAAGTTGGCTCGAGTTTTCATGTTTTTTGAAACCCATTAAACCCCAAAATTTGAAAACCCGAGCCAACATTTGCCAAAACTTGGCTCGGGTTTAGCGATTTTTTGAAGTAAAAAAAACACAGTAACCTAACCTAGAATGTTGGATACAAGAATAACCCTTACCTACCAGCTAGTATTTATTAGTGGCCCCTCCATCATTGACGATTATGCCTATTACATAAGGCCTCCTCTTCAAACGCTCATTTACCGTAGTTTGAATCTACCGCGCAGAGCATAAAAAATTTGAGGAGCCTTCATCATGAGCGCACGCAACCTCACTCATGGTTCTGTCATTATGAAATTGGGTTCTCACTACGAAAAAACTTAGTAACAAATAATAAATAAAAAGAAAATAAGAATAACTATTCATAAGCTTTCCATATACTCGTGGATGTACTTGTGTGGATATTTGACCAGACGCTGACTTCAGGCGTCATACTTCCTTCTTCTCTGCTCTGCGCTCAACCTGCCCTGACGTGTCTCCCCACGCTCCGCTGATTTCGCATTTGCTGCGTCCCTCGTGAGTTTTTTCTCATTTGTTTACTCTGGGATGTATCGAGTAAGGTTAGGATATGCGTAGCAGGAGTGTCAGGGGCGGGTTTCCCGCAGTAAAGTGTATTTGGGTCGTGTGTTTGGGACACCTATTTCGGGTGTACCCTCGTGGTCCCGTGGTGGACGCGTGATACGTTTTTCGCGGCTAGCTAGCCTAGTTATTTAGTTGGCTTTAACTACGCGTTATCAGGCTTCTTTTTATCTTTCTGATGAAGTTGCCTTATTTGTTTGTTTACTGACGTTCCTAGCGTATTTTTCTTCTTTTAGTGAAGTTTTTTCTAGGTCCCGAGTCAGTGCATCCCTCTCCGGGATTTTTTCTACGATGTGGTGATGGCGGCTGTTCCTGTTGTGATATGATACAGTGCTTTTTGTTTATATTACGACATGATTAAGTGATATTTCCGTCTGCTTAGGCCTAGCCAGCCTCTCATAGCTTTTTACATGTACAAGTGTTATTGATTTATTGTATAAAATATGTACTACTGTGTCATGTGTGTCCTGGATTAGTTGTGTTTTGGCTTAATCCAGGGACTATTTGTGTATATCAGATTGCGTCTGGTTTGTGTGGGTTGCCTTTTCCGGCGGGTTTTCTCGATTGCACCGAGAAAATCCGGCTGGTTGCCGAGTTTTAATCACGCGTGGTTAAAATAGGCTAGTTTCCCCCGGCGAGTGGTGGCTTGAGGGCTCTCCAGGAACTGCGTCTCTGTAGTGGAGCCTGTGTTCAGGCTTACTGTGTGTTTCCCGGCGGGATGGCTATACCCGTTTAACTAGGTGTTCATGCGGACACCTGTGACTATGGTTTTTCCCGGTTTTTGCAAAGCCATTGAAAAACTAGGCTGTTTTGTTTGATTGGTCTTTCCACCCCGGCGATCTTTTGCAAAGAAGTGGGGATAGGAACAATTGGGGTTAACATTAAATTAATTTCACACACGGCGGTTGAACCTTGGGAGGGTGGGATTAACGGATTTGCAATTCGGTAGGGTTGGCCAGACAATTGAGGGATACAATTGGGTATCGAGGCCTTCAAATTACGGCGATCTATGAAGGCTTCGAGAGAAGTCAGATCTAAAGGTTAAGATAGGCTTACCCTTTTAACTGCGTTATAATAAGGAGGCCGGCGTCTTAATATGGGTTTCCGGTGAACAAAAAATCACTGGGAAGACTGCGTCATTTATAAAGAAATGCTCATCTTTATATCATGTCAGAGGATATTCTAATCTTTTGGAAAGTAAAGATATTCTAAAATCTTTACATATGAACCTACAGGGTAACAAGAGGTAATAGAAGTTTCGTTACGTCTCGTTGCCCGGCGGTTCATTAACACTTGTGTTAGAACATTTTGGGGTAACCTTCTATCTATCTATCTATTGCCTGACGCCGTGATCCCCGAAGGGGTGGCCACGAACGAACCGCCCCCATGCACCTCTGTCCCCAGTCAGTCGACGCCCCTCCCCCCAACCAGCACCGCCTTCGTTCATGTACTTCCTCACTCCATCCTTCCACCTCTCATTCGGTCTACCTCTCCCTCTCTGTCCTTCCACCTCGCTCTCGTACACCCTCTTAGTCATTCCATACGTTCCATATGGCCGAACCATCTCAAGTTGTTCCTTTTCACACTTTCCAGCACATCTACCTCCACACCACACCTCCTTCTTACTTCCTCATTAGTCTGTCTATCCCTCCATGTAACTCCGCATGCACTCCTTAAGTAATTCATTTCCACTGCTCTCACTCTTGGTCTGAGTCTCTCAACCAACGTCCATGCTTCGCTTCCGTAAGTCAGTGTCGGGATTACCACACTGTCATGCAAGGACTTCTTCACTTCCATACTGACCACCCTATTTCTTGTTACTGCTTTTAGCGTTCCTACAACCCTCTTATTGTAATTGTCTTATTGTATTGGGGTAACCTTATGAGCATTAATTCCTGGAAATTTTCTTTTTTCCAGGGCGGAGTTCCGGCGGGTCAACAGAGAACCAGGAGAAGCCCAGGGGTGGGTTAGCTTTTTGCCAGTCTCTGTCATGGCTACACTAGACCCTGTTTTTGCTCTGTGCTTAACACCCTCCTGTTCAGGGATCCCTATTTTTGCGCATACACTGTGCATCAGATGCGTCAAATGCTTGGACCGGTCAAGGGGTTTGTGGGTGACTAAGAATTGTGCTTTTTGTAGTCAGTTAAGTATCAAAGTCTAACAGCACGATAATCAGGCCGCGGCGGTTGCATTGCGCGAGGTCAAACAACTCCTAACTACTTATGCTACTTCAGTGGCTCATAAAGCTCTTCAGTGCGATAACGTAGTTCTGTGGGAACGATTGATTGTTCAGCATCCCCCACTTAAACGTCCCCCTTCTAAAAATAGAGTAAATGTGCGTAAGTCGGCAGAGACTGGGCAGGGTAAAGTGCTTCTTCCCTCCCCCGACACATCTAAGAGATCTCGAGAGCCGACACCCCCGGCGACAGCTTCCAAGTCCAAGATCGAGGTCCAGGTCAAGGTCTCCCCTCCGACAGCAGACACATAGTCACTCTACTTCACCTTCGAGGAAGAAGAGCAAGGAGGAGAAGACCAAGGACAGTCCTAGTGTGAAATCAAAGTCAAGGCGAAGTCACAAGTCTTCAAAAAAGGATACTCATGTACGAAAGGCCTCCTGGCGTTCGCCGGAGCCTCGTACCTCGCTTTCTGCCTCTACTCCCGACATGTCTCATGTCCAATCTGACAGGTCGGGAGTGGAGTCAGAGACTGTGGTGGGGGATATACCGGCGGACAGGTTGTCACCAAATATTATTCCCAGTTCACATGTACCAGCTTTAGATTTAGAGAGTTCTCCCAGAAGTTATAACCCTCTAGAGGGCTCGAGTGAGGGCTCAGTAATTGGTGTGGTACCTAGCTCACAAGTGAGTTCCGGCCAAGACCGGGGAGTTTGGAGGTACTCCCAGCCATGGATTGACGGCTCACATCCTTCTCATGCAATACAGGTAGTGGCAGACGTCCACCGGGACGCTGAGATCCCATCGTCCATCCCGGACTTAACATGGCAGCATGAGGGGGTCCCGGCTTCGGCGGAATCCTCTCATGAGAGGCCGGAGGAAAGGGATGAGGGTTCTATAATTTCTGAGATGGAGGTTCAAGAGTCAGGTTCGTTGATAGACGACTCTCAGAGTAGGAATGATTCACCACATAGTTCATCCTCTGCTAAATTTGTCACAGCTGATGAAATTAATGGGTTACTAGCGAATGCACTAACTAAGTTTTTTGGCCAGCAGCCGAAGACTCCTACAGTTGGTTTGGGAGCTTCCACGACAGCATCGAATGTCCGACCTCTGGCTACTTCCATTGCTTTGACACAAATTCCGCACCCTCCCCTGTATCACCTACTATTGTTGCTAGGCCAACTTCGGCGGCACTGACTACTTCCAATGTGAGAGTAGTAGCAGATGGTAATCCTCCCCCTTTAGACAAGGCTCCAGTCAGAAAGGGAGCTATGCCCCTCTTATACGGGCTGGATGAGTCATGGGTAACAATTTTCCCAGCAAAGCCAGAGGTAGCACAGTCCACTATGTCGGGGGAGCTTCCGGTACCACGTGAGTGGGTAATCCAAGGGAATAAATCTAGGAAGTTACGTGCTTTAGATATTCTAGGAAATGTACTTGATGTTAATATTAAGGCCATTCCTAACTATTATCACCATGATTATTTTGTGTATACTTCTACACCTGCCCTACCCCCTGCGTCAGCTTCAAAACTGTTTTCGGACTGGACCAAGCATGACGGTTTCAATGATATAAAAGCACTGTCAGCTCTAACACCAGAGTTAGGTTTAACCCTTCCTCCCCGGGTGTCATTTTAATATGACACCACGGCAGATATGCCGGTACCCGGGTGTCATTTTAATATACAGTAAGCTTGAAAGCCTATTCAGCTTGGTCTGAACGCCGTGCATCCGACGCATGTATACAAAGCCGATTGTTGCGTCACCGCACCTCCGAAAACAAGAAGGAGAAGACTCGTTTGTTATTGTATGTCTGTATGTCGTTGTTTCAGTAATGAAAAGATCGTCGTATTGCTAACATTGCCTGAAAATGCTCTCCACTAAAATCGTCATCACAACTGAACCAGTTGACTTAGAGAGCTCTACTCAATGCCAGTCTACAGATTGGAAACCGCACTACATTTATAGATGCGTGGGAAATTTCTAGCAGTTAAAATTAACCAAAATACGGTAGCCTAGGCCTAGACGTTTTTCGACCAGATCGCCCGGGTATGCCGCACTGTCATTAGGAGAGCTAGGGAGGAGGGTTAAAGACGTTCACAGACACAGCCGCAAATCCAGTTTTGAAGGTGGAGCAGTTGGGTCCGGGACCTTGGGTGGAATGGGAAGTGGAGGCTCAGAACTTTGCAACAACTTTTACCTCTAAATCTTCGCACCAAATTCCACAAGACAGCCATTCTTGGTTCTCTCTACCGGTATTCTCTGCCGGCGGAGTTCCCTCTGCTTTATTTGCATTTTTAGCTGCCCCTAAAATTAATCTATGCGAGCTTAAAGATCCCTTTTCGACACCGTCCACTTCTCACCTAGACCGGGAGTTTAGGCTACGTGGGAAGGCATATAGACTGTTTTCCCAGTATATTGTCACACAACAGGTAGCGAAGTCAATGCTAAGATCTGCTCAGGCAATCGCGGACGCGGAAGTCCGATAGGCTATCGAACTGTCTAGACGCTTGCTACTCCAGACTTCTATACAGTCACTGGGAGATATCCGTACAGCCTTGCTAGAGGCGGTGCGGGCAAGACAAGATCTAAGGATGTCTCTCGTGAGGAAGCTCCCGGATAGGATTGCAAATCAAGTGGTAATGTCCCCTGTTCTAACTGCCTCTTTAATGTCCCCGGATGTGTGGAGAACAGTGTTCAACATGGCTCAGGCCTTTAACCCTCCAGCCCCGTCTACGCATTACATAAATATTCCCCGAAACCCGGGTGTTTTGGCCGAAAAACGTCTAGGCTAGGCTACCGTATCTTTGTTATTCTGACTGCTTCCCGCATTCCCACGCATCCCCAAGCGTAGCTGTGTTATTTACCTGTAGAATGGCGTTATGTAGAGCTCTCTAAGTCAACTGGTTCAGTTGTGATGATGATTTCATTGGAGATAACTTTATGGCAAAAACAAGCCACTTTACACTTTACGATACTTAACAACAACATACAGGCACACACGAACAAGCGACACTCTCCTTCTTGTGGCCGGAGATGCGGGGCGTCGGTCCAGCCGGCTGTTGTTTACATGCGTCGGACCGACGCCTCGCACACCAAGCTCACAGGCTTTCAACCACTGGGCGTTTAAAGAGCCCTTCCGGGCAGCGTGTATGCTTTTTTATGGGCGTTCAAGAGCCCTTCCGGGAACAGAGGGTTAAGCACAGTCCCGCCCCATCTAAGAAACCTGCTTTCAATTTTTCCAAGCCCAAACCAGTCCCAAAAGCTCAGCCTGGTGGGGCAAAGCCTTTTCATCTGCCTAAATCCTCTTCCACCAAAGGTCAGGCTCAGTACAGATACAAGCAAGGAAAGTTTTCAGGTAATCATAAAGGACAGAAGTATCAACGACCGGGCCAGGGCCCGTCTCCTGCCAAACCCGGCCAGTCATCTAAGCATACACCACCACCACCACCAAAAAACTAGGGTCTCTCTCACTCCCAGGGCCAGTCTTACGGCGGGTGGATCAGAGGGTAGTCCAGCCAGCGAACCCTTGTCTGCTAACTGGGTCATTCCGGGCGTGTCATCGCGCATGGCCATTAAACACATGGGCGAGGATGGTAGCACGCAAAGGCATCACCTGGCAGTGGCTCCGGCGACCTCGCTTACGTCAGCTGACAGAGGCAAATTTCGTTTCGTTAGAGGTGGAGTCACTGATCCAAGAGATTATCGCCAAGAATGTCATCATCCCGGTCCCTCAAAATTACCCAGTATTTACGTCCAAACTTTTTCTAGTGCCCAAAAGGGACAGTGTTCAGATGAGGCCGGTCGTAGACCTGTCTTATCTGAACCTCCACATTCACAACGTTTCCTTCCGGATGCTGACAGTGAATCATATCAGGCTAACACTTCCGCCGGGAGGGTGGATGTATTCTTTAGACCTGGCAGACGCGTATTGGCACGTCCCGGTAAACAAACGGTTTCAACGATTTCTGACCTTACGAATAATGCATCAGACTTATGTCTTTCAAAGGATGCCGTTCGGATTGAACCTAGCACCTCGCTTATTCACGAAATTAGTCCGGCAAGCCCTGATGCCCTTGTTAGAACAAGGGATCAGGATTTTGTGGTATCTAGACGACTGGCTGGTGGTGGCAGAGACGGAACAGTTATGCATCAATCATGTCAACATAACATTAAATCATGTAAAATCTCTAGGATTCAAGGTAAACCCGGTAAAGTCAAACCTTGTTCCCTCACGAGTGGTCCAGTGGATAGGGCTGGTCTGGGACACAGCTGCTCTCACTCTGAGTCAGAGTGTGGACAATCGGAACAGGTTTCGCAAGAAAACTGTTTATGTTTCTTCACAATCTGACTACGACACGGAGAGTCTGGGAATCTCTGGTCGGCTCTCTCAACTGGATTCAACTAACTGTAAAGTTGGGCCGGTTGAAAGTCAAACGTTTAATATTGGAGGGCAACAAATTTTTTCCACTATTGCCGGCGGAAACATTATGGCCCATCCCAAAATTAATACACAGCTTACTAGCGGTCTGGGCGAAGAGGGAAACATTGCACTCGGTCATGTCATGGACCTCTCCTCCGCCGACGGTATGTGTAGACACGGATGTGTCAGGAACGATAGGTTGGGGCTTTCAGTCAAACCACGGGCATCAGGGTCAAGGGCTTTGGTCCCATTCAGAAACCTCCCACATCAATGTCAAAGAGTTACTAGTCCCCTTGTATTTCCTTCAGGCTCACGGCTCTACTTTACGGGACAAATCGGTGGCCTTCAGGATGGACAATCTGAATGCGGTTCACTGCATTCAGAAACAAGGGTCAACGAGATCTCGGAGGTTGCTAAACGTGTCAGAAAAGATTTTTGTTCTAGCCGACAAGCTGAACATTCATCTTCACGCATCTTATCTCCCAGGCGTAGCAAACGTCTGGGAAGACGCTCTGTCTCGGAGACAGAGCACAACAGTAGAATGGGCGCTCAAGCAAAACATTTTCGACCAAATGATTGCAGAGCCTTACCGTCCACAAGTGGATCTGTTTGCATCCGAGGAGATTCACAAACTCCCGCTGTACCTCACCCGCCGGACAATAACGCCGGCGGGAGGACCCGATGCACTGGTGACGGCTTGGAACAGGTGGAGTTCCGTTTATCTGTTTCCGCCACCAGACGCTTCTCTAATGTGCCACGTAGTAAACAAACTACAGGATTATCGTGGCGTAGTCTCGTTAATCGCGCCCCTGTGGCCGGCGCAGTTGTGGTACCAGCAATTGAAAACGTGGTGCCCGAACCCGGTGTCGCTCCCGGTCGGGTATTTCCACTTAGACATGATTGGCTGTATGTATATGATTTATTGAGGCAACATCATTCTTAAGTATCTGTATGTAACACTAATATTATCTATATGCATACCTCCTTATATTAAACATGTACCATAGTGATCATGTGCACTCACTTATATAATTGTACTGTATTGACTGCACATGGTAACTATGGGTATTTCATGATCTGCCCGCTAGGGGTATGTTATGATCAGATCGAGAGAGAGACTAGCCTACCAAAGGTCTCCCTGTACACTGTACCCACTTCACTCCTGAATACAAGAACCTATTAACTTTTACCCAGTGTTTGACTTATCCCACCGCTTTGATAAGTACCTGGGGATCGTCTGGAAGCAGCCAGACCCAACATATACATGGCGCAGTTAGTAAAAACCGGAGTTACGAAGTTGGACAATGCTGTGGGACCCTGTGAAGCCGCCATTACCGAGCCAGTTCCACACACAGCTCCACCACTCGGGAGTAAGACAGTGCCTCCAGACCCAGGATTACAGTGAGCAGTGCCCCTGGATATACAGTGCTAACAGTGAAGTGTTGTGTATTGCCAGTGCTTTATTTTGTGTATATTCATGTGTGCTTGCCCTGGGTAAGAGTTCCAGAGCGTATCAAAAGCAGCAGGGCCAGCGAGCGGAGCGCTACACCCTCCTCCCACCACGGCCTGAGCAACACTGAGTTGAGTGAGTGAAGTTAGTGAACGCGGCCGCCTCCCCCTCCAGAGCCACGAGCGGTTGGTGAACATACATACGCATACACGCACTGAGCACGCCGTCACACACACTACTTGTTGCTGGCAATCTTTCGCAGCAAAAACAGTTATCTACTAGGACGAATATTCTAGTGGGGAATTTTTTGACTCTTTGTTATCAACCTGTTTGTCCGTTGCCCTAACAAGAGGATGTCGGACCAGGAAGAGGTACGATTGCAACACAACCCCACATTGCCTCCCAGCTCTCCTACACAAACCTCCCCTGGGATTTCTGGACCACTTCCACCTCCACAAATCTCCCAAGATTTTTCTGGTTTCTCTACCTCTACCCCCTTACGCACTCCACCTCCTCCACCCTTCCACCCACATGCTTCACCCTCATCTCCATCTGGGGTCGATTTCCTACAGTTTATTCAGTATCTGGAGGAATCTAGAAGGCAAGAAGAGGCAGTGAGAAGACAAGAGGAGGCAAGTGAGAAGACAAGAGGAGGCAGTGAGAAGACAAGAGGAGGCTTTAAGAAGAGAGGAAGAGAATGCAAGATTTCAGGCTTTGATTCAACTGTTGGCCACTTCCAGGATATCTACAGATTCCTCCATGGCCCAGGGCCCACCCTCCCAACAGCAACGAGTCAGCCCTTCAGATCCCTCAGCACCTCCACCACCACCAAAGGCTACAGCACAGTCCCCACCACCACTTAAAGCCGACTCCACCTTTCAGATGTTTCGAGAGTGGAGACGTCGCTGGGATGACTATGCAGTAATGGTGGACCTCCCCAAACTACCTCCGGCAAAGCAGATGATCCAGCTTCGCATGTGCCTGACCCTCGAGACGCAGCGCATACTTGAACACACCCTTCAGATTGCCCCTTCGACTGACAAGATGGTGGATGAGGTGTTGGATGCCCTGCAAGCTCACATCAAGGGACTTCGCAATGAGGCACTTCGTCGGAGAGAATTGTTGAGTTGTAAGCAGCTTGAAGGGGAGTCATTGCCGAGTTTTATGTCCGCCTGAAGCGCATTTCCGAGGAAGTTGATGTGTGCCCGGGAAATTCGTCTGTCTGTGAGGAAACACAGCTCAAGATGGTGATCCTCATGGGGATCAGAGACAAGGAGCTGGTACAGAAGCTCATCTCCCTGGACTTCAAAGCACCACTAAAGGATGTTGTGACTAAGTGCCGCTCCTATGAGGCCGCTATATCTGCGACCACGGCCATTAGTGCTCCTCCTGACCAAGTGAGCGCAATTTCTTCGTATAAAAAGGACAAGAATGCTCAGGGAAACGGCAAGACTCCGCCCACCAAGAATTCATCTAAGTCAACGGATTTCTGCCAGTGTTGTGCTCGCCAGCATGGGTTGGACATGTGCCCAGCTGCTCGGAGCACCTGCGACGCCTACGGACGACAAGGCCACTGGTCGCGGACGATCAAGTGCCCCGCCATTAAGGTCCAGTGCCACCTCTGTCACCGCATTGGGCACATTGAGAAGTGTTGTCTGGCGTCGAAGAAGAAGGACAAGCACCGAGGGGGATCTCCAAGCAGCAGTGGTACCTCCTCCGACTCCAGCGAGTCTCACGAGGCGAAGCACAACAACTGTCGTCGTGTAGGATCAACTTCTTCCTCTGCTGACAAGACACCACAGCCCATCGTTGTCACCCTGTCACATGGCGATGTCAAATCCCGCCTACGGATGCTACCGGACACAGGCTCTGACATTACAGTGATTGGCCTGCGACATCTAGGATCTCTGGGTGTCTCTAGGAGCAGCCTGCAAGACCCTTCGCCTACCATGACGCTCACGGCGGATGGGTCCACGATGGCGCCTGCTCTGGGTGCATTTCAGGCAACCCTCACCCTAGGCAAGAGATCGTGTCCTGCCCTGATTCAAGTGCACGACGGTATCCAGACTCCTCTGCTTTCTTATCGCCATTTCAGGGAGTTGGCCATCATCTCTCAGGACTTTCCTAAGCCCATTTTGGATGTCATCAACCCAGGAGAATCTTCAGTACAAGACGCCGACAGGATCTTCGCGCCGCAGCAAGAGTGGACCCTACATACGTCTGTCTACTCGACTGCGTCACCTCAGGATTCCCTGTCAACTATTATAACCTACATGATTCCTTGCTTCCATACTGGATGCTACGGGATGATCTCTGTGCTGACGGAGATTTCATCCTCTACGGAGCTCGGATTGTGGTTCCTCCTGCTCTCCGCCGCCGCACCCTGCAGCAACTCCACGACAGTCATAGAGGTGTGGAGGCCACCAAGAGCAGAGCGAGGCAGGCTGTCTTCTGGCCGGGGATAGATTCCGACATCGCCAGTACTGTTCATGCTTGCGAGTCGTGCCAGATCCTCCAGCCTAGCCTCCAGAAGGAACCCCTCCTGCATGACGAGAACCCGACGGGGCCCTTTGAGTCTGTCTCGGCCGACTTTATCATGGTTGCCAGGAAGTCCTTCCTGGTCGTGGTCGACCGTCTCTCGGGGTGGCCCGTTGTCGTCCCCTGCAAAGGCGACGCTACTGCCTCTGCAACAATCAGGCTCTTCTGTCGCTACTTCCGGGAAGTTGGTGTTCCCCTCTGTCGGAGAACCGATGGAGGCCCACAATTCACCAACCAGGATTTCCGGGACTTTATAGAGCGATGGGGAGTCCGCCATGTGGTTACGTCACCGCATCACCCACAGGCGAACGGCCATGCCGAGGCTGCAGTGAGGTCAATCAGGCACCTCATTCTTCAGGACTGCACCCTCTGGCAACATTGACATAGAGGACTTTGACCGGGGTCACATGGAACTCCGGAACACTCCTAATTTCACTGGCCGCTCCCCTGCCCAATTCCTATATGGTCATCCCCTTCGGACATGTCTACCTGCCGACCCCAGATCCTTCGCTCAGGAGTGGCAGGGCAAGGCCGAGGACTGTAACAAACGTGCAGCCGACCGTGCCGAGCAGGTTAAGACCCGGTACGATGCGCACGCACAGCCCCTCCCCAGGTTGCGTGTCGGTCAGCAAGTTCGGATTCAAGACCCGACATCGCAACGCTGGGACAAGGTGGGGGTTGTCATGAGTCTTGGCAAGTCCAGGGATTATGAGGTGCGTCTCCCTAGTGGTCGTGTGTGTGGTGGCGGAACCGCCGTTTCCTCCGCCCTGTACCCCAAAGTGTTGACCCCCTCCCCCAGTCCCCTATGACCCCTTGCAGTTGCAACCAGAAACAGTTGTCCTTAGCGTCTGACCCCCCAGTTGCCCCACATTATTCGAAACGACCCAGAGAAAAGGAGTCCGCTCGAGATTGAACTACGAGCGTGAGGGGGGAGGGAGGTGTATGTATATGATTTATTGAGGCAACAGCTTTCTTAAGTATCTGTATGTAACACTAATATTATCTATATGCATACCTCCTTATATTAAACATGTACCATAGTGATCATGTGCACTCACTTATATAATTGTACTGTATTGACTGCACATGGTAACTATGGGTATTTCATGATCTGCCCGCTAGGGGTATGTTATGATCAGATCGAGAGAGAGACTAGCCTACCAAAGGTCTCCCTGTACACTGTACCCACTTCACTCCTGAATACAAGAACCTATTAACTTTTACCCAGTGTTTGACTTATCCCACCTCTTTGATAAGTACCTGGGGATCGTCTGGAAGCAGCCAGACCCAACATATACATTGGCAACCTAGAGACCTCGCTGACTTTTGCATTATGGACATTCAGGAGGCCAAGTGGCTAACACCGTATGGTAGAAACGTGACCGATAAATTCATGAATCAATATACCCAATCTACAAAGAGACAGTATCAATCGCATTGGCAGTCCTTTACTTCTTGGATACTTAGAACAGAACAAACCGTACGTTCGGTGGCTTTGGTTTTTCATTATTTAAACTATCTGTTCGAGCAGAAACGTCTATCTGTAGTAACGTTAATAAATCACTTAACAGCGATTAGGATGCCATTCTTTGACCTTACAGGTCTAACCATACCACTAGCGGAGGAAACAGGTTTCATGAGAGCATGTTTTAAACTCCGCCCACCTCCCCGTCAGCTCATGCCTACCTGGTCTCTGGACAAGGCGTTGTCTTTACTTCATTCCCGTCTGTACCAAAATACTGCAGATTTTGACTTACTTTTAAAAAGGGCAGTATTCCTTATGGCTTTGGCTACCGGGAACAGGGTATCTGAGCTGGCGGCGATGAGCAACACTCCTAATTGCATAAGGTTTGGTAGGCTCAATGAGTGTATTCACTTTGCACCTTCCCCGGGGTTCATCGCCAAAATGAACACAGTGAACACGTGTTTTCAGAGTTCACGGTGCCGGCGTTGAAAAGGGGAAAAGTGCACCATAATTTATGTCCAGTGCAAGCTCTAACCAAATATTTGAGAGTAGCACCTCTGAATCAACAGGGTGCTTTATGGGTAGCAAGTACGGGCAAACGCTTAATGAAACGTAAACTAGCTTCTCTCCTAGTCGAAGTCATTAAAGAGAGTAATCCCGGCGTCGTGGGAAGAGCCCACGATTTACGCAAATGGGCGGCCTCTTTGCGTTTCCTTAAGAATTGTTCTGTTGAGGACATAGCGTCCACGCACCTATGGTCCTCTAATCATACGTTTTTGACTCGATACCTTTCAGTAGCTCTAGACAGACCTTCCATGCCATGTATAGCTTTAAGGCAGAGGGTCTAGGTGGCCTCTAAGTCACTTATTGTTTAGATTAAGAAAAGAGGGGGGGGTGGGGGGGTGCAGTCAGTGCAACATAGGACACCCTAGACCCCGCCGGAGTATGTGTACGGGGCATACGAGCTGTGATACTGTATGTAGGTGTTGTGATATAAAATTTCTCTGTAGTATTCATTACAGGAAATTGTGCTAAAGTACAATAGTAGTAAAAGAACAATTCTTGTTGTAAGTAGTTGTGGCTGTGAAGTAATATAATTTTAAGAAAATCTCAGTAGTTGCGACTGCGAATTTTATTTTTGATGTAAGTACTTCTGCACAAGTACAAGAGTTCAGTACTTCTGCGAAAGTACAAGAGTTCATTTTATGTTTGGGTATATTTTTAGGAATATATCCACTAGTTTAATGGGGTTTATATGTGCACATGTAGACTTATAAGGTTTTATTTTTCACCACTTACTTTAAGTGGGGTGCCTTCTTAACTAGCAGATCTGTTTACAGAGTCTCAGAGTTAACCCTTTTTATTCAAGCAGGCTTCTTCGAAGCACACTCCTGCTTGTACCCCTTTTTTAATATATATGCTGTATAAGTTTATGCGCAAAAATATATATTTTTTACAAAGTAAGAATACTATGTGGTCGTTTGATTATCTGCCTATTCTATTTGCAATGGTTATGATATGATTACGAATGTCCCCCTCCAGTCTTAGATATCAGGCATAATCGTCAATGATGGAGGGGCCACTAATAAATTATAGGTTTGACTCCTGCAAGGAGATAAAGAAAACCTAATATTTAGTAGTGGCCCCGTAATCATTGACGACTGGGGCCCTCCCGACCATCCCCTTCCCATTCGTTGATGTACAGTAAACTTCCGTTAATCCGAAGGGCAGCGGACCGGCCCTCGTTCGGATTAGTGGATTTTTCGGATTATCGGACGTTACCCCCCCCCCCCCGACTTTTTTTTGAAGACCCAAACCAAGACACAAACACAGGATAATAATGATAATAATGATAATAATGACTAATCATGACTAATCATGACTTTAACTCACCTTATATGAAGAGAAGAGATGTGTAGCATTGAAGATAAGCCCCCAGCACCAGCCCCAACCCAGCCACTAGCCCCCTAGCCCCATATTAGTAACTTATAATCACTGCTCTGTACTGTAAGTGTACTTTAATGTAAAATTAACTTAAAAAGACTTATTTTTTTTTTTTTATTTTGCTGGTTTTATATTTTTTTTGGGGTCCTTAAATCTACTACACTTCACTGATTATTACTCCACAGCCATATCCTCCAAGCCTTCAATATCTGAAGGGGGAGCTAGGGCTAGGGCTACCTCAGGAGTGGCTAGGCTGGCAGGAGCTACCACATGGGCGGCTGGGGCTACCACAGGGGCGGCTGGGGCTACCTCAGGAGTGGCTAGGCTGGCAGGAGCTACCACAGGGGCGGCTGGGGCTACCTCAGGAGTGGCCTTCACAGGGGATGCTAGGTCCTCCCAGCCTTCAAAATCAGCAGGAGGCATAGGTTCTGGTGTGGTAAGAGGTTCAGGTGAGCTGGTACGCGAGTCGTCTGTGAGAGGCATTGTTGCAGGTCTAGGGTTATCTGGTTCATCTGATCGGCGGCCCCGTTGGTGCATGTTTTTCATCAGGTCCCTGATGTCTGCCTGCTTGACTGCCCTGCCCCTTTTCTCATAGAACTCATTACGGAGGATGTGGAAATCGATTGTTTCACTTGCATTATATTGGCTAGACTGTTCCACAAATTTGACCATACCATCGAAATAGGTAGCAGCTTCCTTCCAGGTTACTTTGCCATCGTCATCTGCCTCTTCCTCTTCCTCAGACGAGTGCTCCTCAACATATTCTGGCTCCACAACACTCCGGATAATTTCTGTATCTGTCACCTCTTCCTCGCCCTGCAGGTCACCATCCACATCAACCCACTCCTCAATATCCTCTTCAGTCATCCTCTTGGGGTCGTTGACCGGCACGGTATCCATCAGGCCTCGGATTTCGTTGATTGCCTCCCTGCGACGCCCAAGAAAGCCTTCGAAATCGTGCTCATCTTCTTCAACCTCTTCAGGGTCATCAACCTGGGCATACAGCTTGTTCCAACATTTCTTGAGGGTTACCTCTGAAACATCCTTCCAGGCTAGGGCAGCATCATATATGGCATCCTTGATGGAAAAAACTTGACTGGAAAGTTTTTACTGATGCATCAGAGTTAATCAGCTTGCGGGCAAATGAGGACTTGTAGCTCTGCTTAAACTTTTGGCACACACCCTGGTCCATTGGTTGTATCAGACTAGTCACATTAGGGGGCAAGTAGGTGACAAAGATGTTTCCAGACACTAGTTCGTGGGCAGGGGGATGTGCTCTGCAGTTATCCAAGAATAGAACAGCCTTGGTGTCCTCAGAAAGGCCAATCGACTTGAAGTAGGCCTTGACTTCGGGAACAAAGTGTTTAAAGAACCAATCATGGAATACTTGGGCAGTCATCCATGCATTGCTCTGTGCATCATAGATCACTGGCAACTTCCCTCGCATGTTCTTGAAAGCACGGGGATTCTTAGCCTTGCCGATAACAAACAAACGATTGCGACATTTACCGGAAGCATTCCCACTCAGCAGGATTGTGAGACGTTCTTTATTCATTTTGAATCCGGGTGCAGCCTTCTCTCCTCTACCAGCTAATGTCCTTGTTGGCAAACAGCGCCAATATAGCCCTGTCTCGTCGGCGTTAAAGATTTGGTCTGGGGTCAGCTGGTGATCATGAACAATGGTAGCAAAAATGTGTGCAAACCGATCGGCGGCCTCTTTGTCGGCAGAATTCTTTTCTCCGGCGACATCTAGGACCCTAATCCCATGCCTAATTTTAAAGTTTCTCAACCAGCCGTCGGAGAATTTTATATCGTCTTCCATATTCATATCACGCAGGAATTGCTTGGCCTTTTCAATTATCATAAGCCCTGAGATAGGCTTGCCCTCAGCCCGCTTGGCCGTAAACCACTTATGCACTGCCTCGTCAAGTTTTCATGTTTTGGTTTTTTCATTGTCTTTCTCACATCACCCGTGTAACTTGACTTTCCAAAGGCAACAAACTTCGATAAGTTAGCCTTTGCCTTCACTATGTTTGAAACTGTGGAGGCACCGATATTAAAAGTTTCCATAACTTTACGCCGATCACTGCCTTTCTCTACCATCGCTATCACTCGCAATTTATCAGCTATGGACAGAGTTACGTGCTTCCTCTTATGTTTGTTCTTGTCATTCCTCCCTCGTGCACCTGAACTTGCTGTGGGACCCATCACTAAGTCACTAAGTCACTATATCACAGGATAAACACGGGATAAACAACGTTTCAGGTAGACCGACAACGGCAGACTGTTTAGTCCGGCCTGGCCCGCTAGAGGGCCGATATTTCGAAATATCGCGCGCCCGGGAAATTCAAAAATTCGGAATATTGGGTGAATTCGGATTTGGCCTCAAATTGAAAAATTCGGACTATTGGGTGAATTCGGATTTGGCCTCAAATTGAAAAATTCGGACTATTGGGAGATTCGAATTATCGGTCGTCGGATTAACGGAAGTTTACTGTATTAAGGATTTTGGTTTACTTGATATGTCAGTGAAGAAGGAAGTATGACGCCTGAAGTCAGCGTCTGGTCAAATATCCACACAAGTACATCCACGAGTATATGGAAACCTTATGAATAGTTATTCTTATTTTCTTTTTATTTATTATTTGTTACAAAGTTTTTTCGTAGTGAGAACCCAATTTCATAATGACAGAACCATGAGTGAGGTTGCGTGCGCTCATGATGAAGGCTCCTCAAACTTTGTTATGCTCTGCGCGGTAGATTCAAACTACGGTAAATGAGCGTTTGAAGAGGAGGCCTTATGTAATAGGCATAATCGTCAATGATTACGGGGCCACTACTAAATATTAGGTTTTCTTTATCTCCTTGCAGGAGTCAAACCTATAATGTGTCTCTAGTTTATCCCATACCTACCAGCTGATCCCTTGTCATGAACCTAACTAAGAAACCTAACCTAACCTAACCTAACCTAACCTAACCTAACCTAACCTAACCTAACCTAAAAGTAATACGTGGATAGAAACTAACCTTGACGTTTTAGGAGGGAGAAAAAAAAAAATCTACAAAGCAGAAATCCCGTAAAACAGGACTTGTCATTATGCAGACAAGACTCTGTGTTTTACCCTATATCTACCTTATAATACATTTGCGAAGGGAAGGACATATATAGGACTGAAGACTATTATTTATTAGTGGCCCCTCCATCATTGACGATTATGCCTATTACATAAGGCTACCTCTTCAAACGCCCATAAGCGCAGTTTGAAACTACCGCCGCAGAGCTCAGAGGAACCTTCATCATAAGCACACGCAAAATCACTCATGGTTCGTCTTTATGATTGGGTTCTCACTACGAAAAAACTTCGTAACAAATACAAAATAAAAATAAAATAAGAATAACTATTCAAAAGCTTTCCATATACCGTGGATGTACTTCTGTGGATTCTTGGACCAGACGCTGACTAGCGCATCGTTCCGCCTTCCTTGCTCTGCGCTCACCCCACCCGGACGTGTCCCCCACAGTGCTCCGCTTTGATTCCGCATTCTTGCGTCCCTAGTGAGTTTTTTCTCATTTGTTTACTCTGGGATGTCTTGAGTAAGGTTAGGATTAGCTTAGCAGAGGTGTCATGGGTGGTTTTCTCGCAGAACAAGTGTATTTTGTGTCGTTTTTGTTGGGGCGTCTATTTCGGACGGACCCTCGTGGCCGAGTTGAGGACGCTCTGAAACTGTTTTTCGTGTTTAGCCATCTCTAGTCCTAGCTTGTTAGGAGGCTTTAACTACGCGATGTCGGGCTTCTAGCTATCTTTCAGATGGAGTAGCCTATTTTGTTTTGTACTGACATTCCTGGTGTATTTTTCTTCACGTAGTGGAGTTCTTTCTGGGTCCCGAGTCAGTGTCACTCTTACCCGGCTTTTTTCTACGATGTTGATGTGGCGGCTGTTCCAGTTTTGGTGGGATGGAGTGCTTTTCGATTGTGTTTCGACGTCATTAAGTGTTTATTCCGTTTTCACCAGGCCTTGCCAGCCACTCGTAGTTTTTTCACATATGCAAGTGTTTTCATTGTTTATTATGATAAAAAATGTATTCATGTGTCATGTGTGTCCTGGATTAGTTGTGATTGGCTGATCCAGGAGCTTCGGACTGTGTGTCTGATTATGTTTATCAGATTGCGTTCTGATTGGTGTGGGTTGCCTTTCCGGCAGTTTTTCTCGATTGCTCCGAAAAAGCCGTTTTGTTTACCGGGTTTTAGTCAAGTTGGTTAAAATCGGTAGTTACCCCGGCGAGTTTGGTAGTTTGAGGGCTCATCAGAAACTGCGTTCTCTGTGGTCGAGCCTGTGATCAGGCTTCCTGTGTTATTCCCGGCGAGGTGGGCTCCACACATTTATCTAGGTGATCATGCTGACACCTGTTGGATATGGTTTTCTCGGCTTTTCAAAACCATTGAAACAATGCTGTTTGTTTGATTGGTCTTTCCCTCCCGGCGACCTTTTTACAAAGAGGTCTGGGGCAGGTACAATTGGTTTGACATTTAATATAAAACCCGGCGGTTGTACCTTCGGGTGGTTATATTAACGGATTTGCAATTCGCTATGGTTTGCCAAACAATTGATGGATACAATAGGGTATCACGGCCTTCAAGACGGCGATCTATGAGGGCTTCTGGGAGAAGTCGGATTAGAGATTAAGATAGGCTTAGACTTTTTATGGGATAAAAAGATGCCTGAATCTTACTAGTGTTTCAAGTGTAAAGGAATACTTGAAAGACTTCATCATTAATAAAGATATGCTTCATCTTTATGAAGATTCAGAAGATATGCTTAAATCTTTTGGACAGGTAAAGATATGCTGAAATCTTTAATATGAAACTAAAGGAAAACGAAAAGTAGTGGTTGAGGGCTACGGTTCGTTGACCAGCGGTTTTGTGACACATGTTTTTGAAACATTTTGGGGTAACCTTATGAGGATTAATTCCTGGAAATTTTCTCTTTCCAGGGCGGAGTACCGGCGTTGCGCCAGATGACCAGGTGGATCCCGGGTGTGGGGTAGATTTCCACCAGTCTCTGTCATGTCGGCACTAGAACTTCTCATTCCTTTATGTTCAACGCCGTTATGCTCATGTATCCCTATTTTTGCACACCAGCTTTGCATTAAATGTGTTAAATGCCTAGATCGGTCACGGGGGATATGGGTGACAAAGAATTGCACTATTTGTAACCTCTTAAGTGTTAAAGTTTTAATTCAAAAGGATTATACTGCGGCGGTGGCTTTGCAAGAAGTAAAACAACTTCTTGCTACTTATTCAACGAATGTAGCACATAAGCATTGCAATGTGATAACCTTGAGCTATGGGAGCTTTTAATTATCAAACATGCCCCCCCCCCCCCCCTAAGTGTAAGATACGTGCACTTAAGACCTCAGAGACTGGGCGGGGACAGGTTGCCACACCCTCCCCCGGCAAATCTAAGAGGCCTCACTCACCGTCACCCTCGGCAACGGCGACGAGGCCCAAATCACGGTCACCCCTGAGGAAGCAGGTGAAAGCTTCGGGCCACTCTGCTTCACCTTCCAAGAAGAGGAAAAAGGAAGAGAGTAGGGGACGACATTACTAGTACTAAGCATAAGTCAAGTAGGAGTCATAAATCATCCAAAAGGGATCCTCCGGCGCGAAAGGACTCACGGCTGTCGCCGGAGCCTTGTACCCCGCTTTCTGCCCCTACCCCCACCAAGTCTACCGTCCAATCTGACAGGTCGGGGGTGGAGTCAGAGAATGTGGTGGAGGATGCCCCGGCAGACATTTCATCACCTGATATTCATGCTTTTTCTACCAGGTCACGTGTGTCAGCCTCAAATTTAGAAGTATCTTATGGAAACTATAAACCTCTAGGGTGCTCGGGTGAGGGCTCCCAATTGGAGAGTATACCAGGCTCGCAAGCGAGTAACAGCCACAGCCAAGGTGTATGGCGATACTCACAGCCCTGGCAGGACGGAACACATCCTTTTGTGACTCAAGTAGTGGCTGACGTCCACCGGGATGCCGATGTACCATCTTCTATCCCAGATTTAACATGGCGGCATGTGGAGGTCCCGGCTTCGGCGGGATCTTCCCATGATAGGCCAGACGTAAGGGATGAAGAACAGCATTCTCTGGTCTCAGAGATGGAAGTTGAAGAGTCAGGTCACCATCTAGACGACTCTCAGGGTACTGTCGAATCTCCACGGAGTTCGTCATCTGCTAGGTATGTAACTACAGAAGAGATTGATGAATTACTATTAAATGCACTTAATAAGTTCTTTGGCCCTACGCCGGAAACTCCTACAGTTGGTATGGGAGCTCCCGCGACGTCGACGATTGTACGACCTCTGGCTACATCCATGGCTTTAGCTAAAATACCTAACCCTCCTCTTGTGTCAGATCCAATTTCCAATGTGCCAGGCACAGCAGCTCTCACTACTTCCAATGTGCGAGTCATATCAGACATAACTCCCCCCCCCCCCCCCCCCCTTTAGACAAGGCACCAGTCAAAAAAGGAGCTATGCCTCTTTTATATGGGCCTGATGAGTCATGGGTAGCAATGTTACCAACTAAGCCAGAGGCAGCACAAACTACTATTTCGGGGGAGCTCCGTGTACCACATGAGTGGGTAATCCAAGGCAATAAGTCTAGAAAACTCAGAGCATTGGATAGGCAAGGAAATGTTTTAGATGTTCATATTAAGGCCATTCCAAGTTATTATAACCATGACTTTTTTGTGTATACATCAACACCAGCCCTACCCCCTGCCTCAGCTTCCAAGCTATTTTCTGACTGGACTAAGAATGATGGCTTTAACGACATCAAGGCACTTTCTGCTTTGACGCCGGAGTTGGATACGTTTCCGATCACAGACTCAGCCTCTAATCCAGTCTTGCAGGTGGGGCAGTTGGGTACGGGACCTTGGGTGGAATGGGAAACAGAGGCTCAAAATTTTGCCACTATTTTCACTTCACAATCTTCTCACCAAATCCCTCAAAAATGTTACTTGGTTCTCTCTTCCGGTTTTTAGTGCCGGAGGAGTCCCCTCTGCTTTGTTTGATTTCTTGGCTGCCCCTAAAATCAATTTGTGCGAATTAAAAGATCCTTTTAGCACGCCTTCCCCAGCTCACCTAGACCGCGAGTTTAGGTTAAGAGGAAAAGCGTTTAGACTGTTTTCGCAATACATTGTTACCCAGCAAGTAACAAAGTCTATGTTACGCTCTTCTCAGGCAATCGAAGTTGCGGAAGTCAGGAAGGCCATTGAACTTTCCCGGCGCTTGCTTCTCCAAACTTCCATTCAGTCTTTAGGAGACATTCGGACAGCCTTATTAGAGGCAGTTCGAGCAAGGCAGGATCTGAGGATGTTCTTAGTGAAGAAACTTCCTGACCGTATTGCAAGCCAAGTAGTTCTGTCTCCAGTTCTAACTCCTGCTTTGATTTCACCAGCAGTTTGGAAGACTGTTTTCAATATGGCACAAGCATTCAAACAAAGTCCCTCTCAACCTAAGAAGCCTACCTTCACTTTCCCTAAGCCCAAACCAGTTTCGATAGCTCAAGCTAGTGGGTCTAAGCCTTTTCATCAGCCAAAGTCCCCTTCCACCCAGGGTCAGGCTCAGTTCAGGTATAAACAGGGTAAATTCTCAGGTAAAGGCCACAGGTTTCACCAACGACCAGGTCAGGGCCCACCTCCAGCCAAACCCGGCCAGTCGTCCAAGGGTACACCACCACCAGCAGAAAACTAAGGTCTCTCTCACTCCTGGGGCCAGTCAAAGGCGTATTGGAACAGAGGGTAGTCCAGCCGGCGAACCCCAGTCTGCTAACTGGGTCATTCCGGGCGTGTCATCAAGCATGGCCTTTAAGAACATGGGCGAGGACTGTGGTACGCAAAGGCATCACTTGGCAGTGGCTCCGGCGACCTCGCTTACGTCAGCCGACAAAGGCCAATCATGTTTCTTTAGAGGTGGAGTCACTAGTTCAGGAGATGATTACCAAGAGTGTCATTATCCCAGTCCCCCCAACTTACCCAGTGTTTACATCCAAACTATTTCTAGTACCACTGTACCAAAAAGGGACAGTATTCAGATGAGACCGGTCGTAGACCTGTCTTATTTGAATCTCCACATTCACAACGTGTCCTTCAGGATGCTGACAGTGAATCAAATCAGGCTAACACTTCCGCCGGGAGGGTGGATGTGTTCATTAGACCTGACAGACGCGTATTGGCACGTCCCGGTAAACAAGAGATTTCAAAAAATTTCTGGCTTTAAGAATAATGCATCAGATTTATGTCTTTCAAAGGATGCCATTTGGATTGAACCTAGCGCCACGCATATTCACAAAGTTAGTCCGGCAAGCCCTGATGCCCATTTTAGAACAAGGGATCAGGATCTTGTGGTATCTGGACGACTGTCTGGTGGTGGCAGAGACAGAAAAGTTATGCAACACTCATGTTACCATTACGTTATACCATGTCAAATCTCTAGGATTCAAGGTCAACTTAGTAAAGTCAAACCTTGTTCCCTCACGAGTTATTCAGTGGATAGGGCTGGTCTGGGACACAGCATCTCTCACTCTGAGTCAGAGTGTGGACAATCAAAACAGATTTCGCAAACAAAAATTTGTTTCACCACAGTCTGACTACGACACGGAGACTCTGGGAATCTCTAGTCGGTTCTCTCAACTGGGTTCAACTAACTGTGAAGTTGGGCCGGTTGAAAGTCAAACGTTTAATCTTGAAGGGCAACAAATATTTCCCACTATTACCGGCGGGAACATTATGGCCTATCCCAACATTAATACACAGCTTACTAGCGGTCTGGGCAAAGAGGGAAATGTTGCACTCAGTCATGTCATGGACCTCTCCTCCGCCGACGGTATGGGTGGACACGGATGCGTCAGGGAAGATAGGTTGGGGCTTTCAGTCAAACCTCGGGCATCAGGGTCAAGGGCTTTGGTCCCATTCAGAAACCTCCCACATAAATGTAAAAGAGTTACTAGTCCTTCAGGAGGCCAAGTGGCTAACGCCGTATGGTAGAAACGTGACAGATAAATTTATGAATCAGTACACACAATCTACCAAGGGGCAATATCAATCTCATTGGCAGTCCTTTACTTCTTGGATAGTTAGAACAGAACAGACAGTACCTTCGGTGGCATTAGTTTTTAATTATTTAAACTATTTGTTTGAACAGAAACGTCTATCTGTAGTGACTCTAAAAAATCAATTAACAGCTATCAGGGTGCCATTCTTTGACCTTACAGGTCTAACCATACCACAAGCGGAAGAAACAGGTTTCATGAGAGCATGCTTCAAACTCTGCCCACCTCCCCGTCAGCTCATGCCTACCTGGTCTCTTGACAAAGCGTTATCTTTGCTTCATTCCCGTCTGTATCAGAATACTTACAGTTTCTTACAGTTTCTTACAGTAGATCCTCTGGAAAAAGGCAAACTATGCCTGTGTATCCAGCTCAATACCAGTACTTGCACTGCTGCGGTCGTTCACGGTGTTGGCGGCCGGCAGATTTGAATTGCTATTAAAAAAAGGCTGTGTTCCTTATGGCTTTGGCAACTGGTAACAGGGTGTCTGAGCTGGCGGCGATGAGCAACACCCCTAATTGCATTGGGTTTGGTAGACTAAATGATTGCATTCTTATTGCACCTTCCCCAGGGTTCATCGCCAAGAATGAACATAGTGAACATGTTTTCTCAGAGTTCACGGTGCCGGCGTTGAAACGGGGTAAGGTGCACCATAATTTGTGTCCTGTACAAGCTTTAACCAAATATATGAGAGTGGCACCTCTTAACCAACAAGGTGCTTTATGGGTATCGAGTACAGGTAAAAGATTAATGAAACGTACAATGGCTTCTCTGCTAGTAGAAGTCATTAAAGAGAGTAATCCCGGCGTAGTGGGTAGGGCCCACGATTTACGCAAATGGGCAGTACCTTTACGTTTTCTCAAAATTGTTGCTGTTGAAGACATAGCTACTACTCAACTATGGGCTTCAAATCATACGTTTTTGACTCGATACCTGTCGGTAGCACTAGACAAACCATCAATGCCATGTGTAGCTTTACGGCAAAGGGTCTAGATGGGTCTCTAAGTCACTAATTGTTTAGGTTAAGAAAAGGGGGGGGGGGGGGGGGGTGCAGTCAGTGAAACATAAAGACACCCTAGACCCCGCCGGAGGATATGTACAGAGTATACGAGCTGTGATACAATGTATAAGTGTTGTGATTAAAATTTCTCTGTAGTAATGACTACGGGAAATGTTGTTGAGGTACAATGGATTTAGTACAACAATTGTTTTCTGTAAGTGGGATACACTGTTAAAGCAATTTAATTTTAAGAGTTCTCGGTAGTTGCAACTACGAGTAGCATTTTAGTAAGTACATCTGCGATAGTACAAGAATGTATTCTATTTTTTGTGTCTAATTTTAAGGAATATACACATTAGAATAATGGGGTTTATATGTACACATGTAAACATAAAGTTTTATTTTTTTACCACTTAATTTAAGTGGGGTGCCTTTAACTTTCAGATCTGTGAACAGATTCTCATAGTTACCTTTTTTCCTCAAGCAGGCTTCTTTAAGCACGCCCCTGCTTGTACCCCTTTTTATATGTTGTATAAAGTTTATACATAAATATATAATTTTTACAAAGTAAGAATACTATGTGGTTGTTTGATTATCTGCCTATTCTATTTGCAATGGTTATGATATGATTACGAATGTCCCCCTCCAGTCTTAGATATCAGGCATAATCGTCAATGATGGAGGGGCCACTATTAATTATAGGTTTGACTCCTGCAAGGAGATAAAGAAAACCTAATATTTAGTAGTGGCCCCGTAATCATTGACGACTGGGGCCCTCCCGACCATCCCCTTCCCATTCGTTGATGTATTAAGGATTTTGTTATACTTGATATGTCAGTGAAGGCGGAACGATGCGCTAGTCAGCGTCTGGTCCAAGAATCCACAGAAGTACATCCACGGTATATGGAAAGCTTTTGAATAGTTATTCTTATTTTATTTTTATTTTTTATTTGTTACGAAGTTTTTTCGTAGTGAGAACCCAATCATAAAGACGAACCATGAGTGATTTTGCGTGTGCTTATGACGAAGGTTCCTCTGAGCTCTGCGGCGGTAGTTTCAAACTGCGCTTATGGGCGTTTGAAGAGGTAGCCTTATGTAATAGGCATAATCGTCAATGATTACGGGACTACTACTAAATATTAGGTTTTCTTTATCTCCTTGCAGGAGTCAAACCTATAATATAACATATCTATAGGCTACACAAACATCGATGGGGCTTGTAACTGTCACACCGTAAAATCTTACCAAATCTTTAAATAACTGCTTCATGGATGATGAAAGGGGGGTGGGTAAGGTCAGCAATATCGTCACGGTCCTCTTCAACTGGAGTAGGTATATTGTAGGGTCCAAAGTCGATTTCTGAAGATGTAGTATCATTCACGCTATGGGTTGAGGTGGTGTGATCAACTTCACTTGCATGGGTGTTGTCTGCAAGTGGTTCCGCCAACGAACAGGGATTACATATGAAGTGAATCACAGTCTTGCGACGTACAGCCTTCCTGTAAAAATTCCGAGGAATTCCTGTGCCACATAGTCGATGTTGCCACTTATTACAAGTCTCACACTCCAAGGCCTCCTGCCGTGTGGTGACATTGGTTTGACATACAATGCAGAGTGCAGCCATAATGATGTACCGGTAGTGAATGTCAGATAAGCAATGACAGTGAGAGTTGTAATAGCCTATGTTCAGATTTTGGTAGACTACTGTTTAAAAAAAAATCACAAAGTATCGTTTCGTTTTCACAAACAAAATTTAATTTCTAAAGATCAACTGACGGCCAGGTGTTTCAGACGGTTTCATTTATTTACTGACTTACAGCAGTGTTGCGTTTTATATATTTGAAGATATATGACACACAATTGAATGATATTGGTCAACAATGAATTACGCAAATCCGTAATGAACAGTTCCAAAATACGTTAAGACTAGATTTGTATATGATTTATCTATATATATAGCCTACTGTAGTCTCACTATATAATATCGTATTCAAAACACCTTTCATCATCCATGAAGCAATTATTTGAAGATTTATATTATTTGAATGATGTGGGTCGTACAATAAAATATTGTGACGCACCCCAGTGCTGGGCAACGCAACCTGATTGTACTCCTTGGTACTCCACTGTACCGCCCGTGATCTGGCTACCGTCAGCCGCTATGTATATTGAGTGTGACAACTTATAACTATGTTCTTTGTATCTCTGCAAAGGTCTCGTCATGTGCTAACCAGTGGTGGGTTTTGTTTTAAGCCATGTCGAGACCTTCCATTTAATATGTAGTATCAATAGAGAAGTTGATAGATAGGATAATGGGAATTCAGAGAGAGAGAGTGAGTTGGGCTTCAGAGCAAGAGGGTAGCAACACGCCGCGCTGCCGGCCGGGTGGTTGCCAGACGTATGGACTGGTTGGCAGCCTTGCCCTTATAGCTAGGCGCGATAGGGTTGGTAGTCCATTGTTGCCTGCCTGGGCTGGGCCCATGTTGTCGTACAGCACACTGCCTGGAGGTTGGCTGTGTGTTCCTGGACTAGGTTGCCTAGAACCTTTGAGATTCTAACATCCCTTGCTCTCTCTCCCCACTTCTCACGGTTGCACTCTTTCTCTCTGACGACATTACTCTCATTTCATTCTTCTCTCTATTTAAATGCATAACCTTCCCTTGAGGTCCTAAAGGAGTTTTCAGCACTCACCTCTCGTATTACTCTTAGGACAAGCATATATTTACATGTATTAGATTTAAGGGGTTAATGTGAACAGCGATCTTCTTGATGAGGATAGTTGGTGAACGTTCTACATGTTCACGAGTTATATGCCCTGCTCATCATCCCATTTGTGACTAGACTGGTGCCATGTGTAAGAGCCCGACCATGCCCAGGAGTTGTCTGTAGAGGGACGAGGACTTAGCCTTGATTTGCATACCGAGCCAGGAGCGAGTGTAGCACCCGAGACTACAGCTCGCTCGTAGTGCCGGTATAGTAGAGTAACGTAATTTATCTGTCCTTGTGTTCTCTACAGTCTTCTCCTGGGTTCTCGCTTTCGGTGCTGGGACTCGTTGTTCCTGTGACTTGGCCTGCTAGCTAGAACACATGGGGATGATGAGTGGGATATATCTTTATTTTACTATGCATTGCAGCTCTCTTTAAGTATATATCTATAACACTTTACAATACACATTACTCACACACAAGACAACACTATTAATACTTTCATGTATCAATTAACTGCACTGTCGTTTTGCTGCTGTGTCCGGAGTTCTGTTGCGTAGGGCGCATACGGACTCGGAGGGGAGACAGAGTGAGAGAAGCGAAGTAGCCTATGCGGTAGTAGGCTACCGGCGCAGTACTGTTGCCTGCAACCTTTTAGTTATTCCAAGTATAGATTCATTATTATAATAAGTGACTACTGTTTATGTTCCTCCCATGTGTATTATTAGGTATCTACTGGATCATGAACATCTTGTATGCTACATGCTAGTGCATGTTAGTAGGGGACAGTTAGTGTAGTGCACGCGCTTTCAAGTAGGCGTGTACATTTGTCATTTAGCATTTCACTGTCATACCTTTAGCCTGCTTCTATTCTACATTATTAGAGGCTTAATATTAACGTAGTTTCTTGAGTATTGCATTTCTTTAGTAATAACGTAACCTATAAATGTCTGAGGGAGTTTAGCCTCATAGCCTACCCCTGTTGTACACTTTCGCCGAGTTAAGGTACCTCGTTACCGTAGACGATAACTCTGTAGGGCGTTGGTGCTTTTGTTGTCTGGAGCATATAGTATTTGGGACTGGAATCGAGCGTGTCGTTGTCACTTAAGCCATTTCTGTCCTACGATCAAGAATCCCGAATATGTATTGCCGATCCAGCCGTAACAATATGAAAATTTGTTATAAACATTTTCAAAATGCGCTGAGCATATGGTGCCGAGTTCGTCGAGTTGGTGCGACGAGTGAGACGAGTTCGTATCTGCGCCGACTTCGATGGCATTCAGACAGAGCACCGGGTCCGTCAATCAAAAAGTGAGCAATGTATGCCAGATTGAGGTTGTCACAGTGTTGAAATCCAAACGCGCGCCCCCCCCCCCCCCCCCATAGGCTAGGCCAAAACTCGGAAGTTAGCCTACTGTAGTCGGTACTTGAGGCAGTAATATATGAAATTACCTGGCGCACTAGTTCCTGCACTCTTGATGAGAGTCAGCAACAAGTAACAAGACCACCATAAGGGATCGGCCCTACAAGGGTCAGCGCCCCCCTTCCAACCAACTAGAAGGGCACAAGTAAGCCTAGGCCTAATTTCGCGAAAAGAAAAGCAAAAATAAAGGCAGTGACAAAAAACTATAATGACAAGAAGCTTACTAAAGACAAAACTAAAGCCACCGCAAGTGAAATGAATACAAAAGGCAAAGCCTAAATGAACGAGTGTCGCCCAAGCGGCGACGCATGCGCAGATGGCAAAAATGAAGTAACCTCCAGTTTTGTCGCTACACTCCAAGAAAAACACATTTGAGCCCATTTTTTTAGCGTGCCTACAGCACGTATCATCTGTGTAGAATCACAGGTACCTTAAATAAGGCCCACAACTCCCCCAAAGGGGAGGTGACAGGTGTGGTAGGCACAAAAACAGAGCACCAGAAAAAGTGTGTTGGCGTAGAGTGTAGCGCGAAAACGAATGATCTCTTCTTCTTCTTATTGTTAAATGTGCAGTTTGCTTGGAGGGTTGTGGTGTCTCCAGATTACTGCACAGGCGTTTTAGGAGGGGTGAAAAGAACAATTGTTAGTATAATAGGGGTTAGGAGAGATAGTAAAGGTGGATTTTATACTACTGTACTGTATATGAGGGGTAAGTTTGTCTTTGTCTTTTGAGGTCAGGGTGATTTAAGTCTAGGTGAGGGTGAGGTCAGAGATGATGATGATGATCAGTTGCAGTACAGTACAGTACTGTACTGCTCTATGTGTACTGTGTGATTCAAGTCAAGGTGAGGGTGAGGTCAGAGATGATGATGATGATCAGTGGTGGTATAGTACAGATTCAGTTGGATGGTAATTTTATATGCTTGTGATTTTGTTTGTTGTTCTGATGTAGGTTCCTAGGGCTGATGCGATGACATGTTTACTGTGCTGTGGTAGGTCTCCTCCACCTAGGATATGCTTGATGTTGAATGTTCCTCCTTGTTGGGTTACTACACTTCTGAGGTGGGTGCGGGCACCGTAATGTCTGTGGCAGTGGAGTAGATAATGCTCCACTGTCTCAGGTGTGAGGCAGTACGGGCAATTTTCATTTGCTTGCAGTCCCATCCTGTACATATGCCCTCCCAGTCTGGTGTGTCCTGTTCTGAGGGGGAGAGCCGCGGTGTTTAAGGCTTTGTTCTTGTAGATGGAGTGTTTCCACACTGACCACTCTGACTTGATGTTACTGTATTGTGTGCCAGCTATTGTTATTTTCCACTCTTCCTTGAAGTCTTGGAGGACGTCTTCTCTGAGGATGTTTGTCCGGTCGGTTGTGGTGTAGGGTATGACTGTTGTTAGGTGGAAGGAGTGCATCCCTTTGGCTAGTCCATCCACTATTTCATTATGGAGGATGTCAATGTGGCTGGGTACCCATTGGAGGGATATTGTATATCCTTGAGAGTGGAGGGTGGTGAGGAGTTGGATCATAGGGTATACTATTTCCTTGTTTGTCTTGGTGTTATAGTTGATGGCTTGTATGGCACTTTTGGAGTCACAGCAAATGGTGTAGGCACTTACTGGGAGGGTGTTGATGATCTCAAGTGCACGGAGGAGTCCATAGAGCTCTGCTGTAAACACTGTGGTTTGTTTGGGTAGCTTCCATCCCATGGTAAGGTGAAATTTTGGGATCCATAATGCTGAAGACACAGATTTGCTGTTGTTATTACTGGTACTGATGCGTGATCCATCTGTGTATACGTGGGTGGAATTTTGGTGCTGGGTGTGGAGGACTTCGAGGAACTCTTGCTTGAGCTCAGCCGAGTTGTTTTTCTTGGTTGTTGAGTTGATGAGGTCTGTCTGGACTGTGGGTGGGATGTATTCCCATGGTGGGACTGGTGGTACCATGGGGGTTGAGTGGCAACCAAGGAATATGCGTGATTTTCTATGTATAATTTGCCCTACGCGCTCTCGGAAGGGTGCTTTATGGATGGGAGCTCCTTGAGGCTGTACTGGTACATTGCGGAGAGATGCAGAGAATGGGTGGGAAGGTGGGGCAGCATAGATTTTTGAGAAGTAGGTGGCACACTGTATATCCCTTCTGGTGTGGAGTGGGATTAGATTTGCTTCACACTGAAGGCTGGCCACCGGGGTTGATTTAAGGGCCCCCATTATGATCCTCATTGCTGAATTCTGTACCACCTCCAGTTTATGAAGATGGGTCGGTGCGGCTGAGGCGAATGCTTGGGCACAGTAGTCAAGTTTACTTCTGATGTATGCTATGTAGAATGTTCGGAGGGTTGTGGCGTCTGCACCCCATGTTGTGCCTGCGATTGCTTTCATGATGTTCAGTCTTTGGTTGGTGTTGTATATCAGGTAGTCTATATGGTCTTTCCAGTGAGGAGTGGAGCATCAAAAATTACTCCGAGATATCTGTGGCTCTGTGTAGGAAGCAAATCTTCTCCATTAAGCGTGAATCTTGGAGGTCTGTAGTTTTTCTTTCTCGTGAAGATCTGGTATAGCGATTTGGTTGGGTTGATACTTAGTTTTGATTCATTAGTCCAGTTCCCTAGGATGTTGAGGGCGTCCTGAATCCTTTGTTCGGCTATTTGGGGATTATGGTCTGAGGCGTATATTGTTATGTCGTCGGCGTATTGTATTGTTTTTGCTGGGTTTATGTTTGGCATGTCCGACAGGTACGCATCGAATAAGGGGGGGCTGAGTGAGGATCCTTGTGTTAATCCTTTTTTTGTTGTTATGGTCTTAGACATCTGGCCTTGGATGAATACTTGGTTTGTTCTGTTGGAGAGGGAAGACTTTAACCATTGCAGCATGTGTCCTTTTATTCCCATTCTGGATAGTTTCAGCAGTAAGAGATCGTGGGGAACGGTGTCGAAAGCAGAGGAGAGATCTAAATATACTACGATACAGGTCTTTTGGCTTGAAAGGGCTGATAGTATTACCTGTTCCAGGTTAAGTACCTGGTCTAATGTAGAACAGGTAGGTCTGAAGCCGGCTTGTGAGGAGGGGATGAGGTTATTGTTTTCAAGGTGCCAGGAGAGTCTTGTCTGGACCATTCTTTCTGCCAGCTTGCTTATGCTAGGCAGGAGGCTGATTGGTCGGTACGATGATGACAGGCAGGGGTCCTTTCCTGGTTTAATGAAGGGCAGGATGATACCGTTTTTTCCAGTCCTTGGGGACGTTGCCTTGTGTCCATGTTGTGTTGATAAGGTGAAGCAGTTGGGTGTGCATTGTTGGTGGTAGGTATTTGATAAACTCGTATGGTATGCGGTCATGTCCTGCTGTTTTGCCTGTTGGGAGGTGGGCTATTGCGGTTTGCATTTCAGAAGTGGTGAAGGGCTTGTTCATTTGTGTAGGACGATGTATAGCTATGGTGATCTCATTACTGATCCTGTTGGCTTCTTCTTGGTCATCTGGGGGTTCCTGGTGTTGGTTATTTTGTATGCGGGTAGCTATTGCATCGGCTCTGTCTTTGGGTAAAAGGCACATCTCTCCATCTATTGTGAAGGGGAATGATGGGAAGGAGGGTCGTCCTGTGATGCTGCGGAATCTATTCCAGACTTCTGAAATTGGGGTGTCATGGTTTATGTTGCTACAGTATTCTCTCCAGGAGGATTTGCAGGTTGATCGGATTGTTTTTGTGGCAAAAGCTGTAGTTTTTTTAACTTGGATCCAATTCAGCAGTGATTTAGACCTTCGTTGTTTTTGGATAGCCCTTCTTCGTGTCGCTACAGCTCTGGAGCATTCCTCGGTCCACCAGGGTCTCAGAATTTTGTTGGATGGGAGTCCTGACGTGAGTTTGAAGTGTTGTGAGGCTGCTGTATCTATTGCTTCGGTCATTTTTGTATGCATGACGTTGGGGTCTGTATGGTTGCCATCTGGATTTTGTATAGTATTTTCCCAGGTCTTCCAGTTGAACTTTGGGGGGATACGCCATTTGGGTAGGGTAATGGGGTATATAGGTGGGCTGAAGTTTGTGAACTCTATGTGTAGGGGCCGGTGGTCCGTGCCCAGGTCTGGCCCTACTTTGGATCTTACCTCTGGGGAAAGGATTCCCGAGCCAAGGCATATGTCGATGGTGGAGCTGTAGTTCGTTTGTAGGTTGAAGTATGTTGGGATGAAAGGTTCTGATAGTAGGCTATAGTTGCTGTTTTGGATGTAGCTAAATATGTCGTTCCCTGCTGTATTGGCTGTGCCTCTGCTCCAGGAGGGGTGGTTGGCATTTAGGTCGCCTATCACCATGAAGGGTGTGGGTACTTGTTGGATATAATGAGTCAACTCCTGATGTGATATAGAACCCCCTGGATTATATGTTCCAATGATGGATAGTTGTGTTTTTTTATATGGGAATGAGACAGCTAGGATTTCTAGTGTTCCATTAGGGAATGGCCTGAGTTTTATTTCTTTTGCGGAGAGTTCGTGTTTGGTTAGCAGCAAGATTCCTCCTCCTGGTCTCCCTACTCTGTCTTTCCTTATGCTGATGTAGGGTTTAAGGTTGGGTTTATACTTGTCACTTAGCCAGGTTTCTGTTATAATTGCTACATGTGGGGATTTTGTTCTTAAGTAGTTTTTTAGTTCTGACAATGATGTTTTAAGGCACTTGGTGTTCCATGTCATTACTTGGAGGGGAGCCATAGTTACTAACGTTTTTTGTTGGTGTTTCTGAGGTTTCTGTGGCGGTTATCCTGAGGTGGTGATGATGGATGTTTGGTCTGGGTATGGGTGGTGTTGTTTTGGGGTTTTTTTTGGGTGCTGAAAATCTGCCGTTTTGATGGTGGGGTTTGGTTGGCCTTGGCTTTTACTGTCGCTTGTATTTGTTTGTGTTTTGTTACTTTCATTTAGGCTATTTTCGGTTGGGATGCTCTTGAGTTGGCTGGTATTCCCAGTACTGGTACCAGTATCAGTGATTATTTGTTGTTGTTGTTCCGTGGGCTGTTGCTCTGTTGAGTTGACTTGGGTCATCGTGCACTCTGGTGACTCTGGTGATGGTTGTGGGGTGGGTGAAGCTGTATGGGCTGATGTATTTGGTGCCAGTACTGGTGGTGCTGTGGTATCGGTAGTTGTATCTACCGGTACTGGAGGTGTTGTGCAACTTGTGCTAGTTGCATCTGCCGTTACTGGTGGTGTTGTGATAGCTGTAGCTACTGGTGCTGGTGGTGTTGTGGCTGTTGCAGTTGTAGCCTCCAGTATTGATGGTGCTGTGACTGTTGTAGCTACTGGTACTGTAGGTGTTGTGATAGTTGTGGTTGCAGGTGGTGTCGGTGTTGATGATGTTGTTATAGTTATGGCTGTAGTATGTGATGAGTGTGGTAGGGGGGGTTTTGGGCCTGGTGGAGGGACTTGGCAAGGCATTTGTGGGGGTCCTGGTTGTTGTGAGGGTGTGCGTATGGTTATGTTGGTGGAAGATGGTCCACGATCTGTATCAGTGCGATTATTTTTTTTTTTGTACAGCATGTTGGAGGTTGCTGATGATGGAGGCCATTATGTGTAGCTGCTCCTCCATTGGCAATGATGTTATGGTGTTAATTATGTGTATGTGCTTGCCTTGGTCTTTGGGGTTTGGTGCTTGTGGCCTAGTGTTTGAGTTGTGTTGTGGGTGGGTGGGAAAGTTTGTTAGATAATTGTGGGATGTCCTAGTTGTGGGGTTCTGATTCTGTAAGACATGGGAGTATGATGTGCTGGGGTGAGGGCTAGGCTTGTTTCCCACTAGCGGACGGTATTCTGGTTGCACAGTTTGCACTAATGCACCTTGTTCCCTTGCTAGTGGTACCGGTACTGATGCAACATGTTCCTGGATTTTATTCGTAGTACTGGCTTCCTGAGGGTTATTTTGGTGTTTTGCCTTTACAAATTCTGGGCAGATGCTTGAGGTGGATGGGTGGTCTCCGCCGCAGTTTGGACATCTGAATTCTGTGCTCGTGCATTCACTGGTTGGATGTAGTTGAGCGCATTTGGCGCAACGGATCGATGTTGCTCGGCAGTTTTTGGTCATGTGGCCCCATCTTTTGCACTTCCTGCAGCTGAGGGGCGGTAGGGTGTAGGGGGTGACAGTGCGCTGGAAAGTGGCAACTTTGATCATTGTGGGGAAGGGGGGATCGAGAAGTGATCCGCACTCTTTTTGAGGGGCACAGCTCCCCAGTAGTATAATTTTTATCTGTAAATCTAATGACATTGACTATATTGCTATCTAGGCCTATTTCTGTTTCTAGTAGACTGCTGGTGATTTCCTCTACAGTTATGTAGGTGGGGATGCTTATGATACTGTGGGAAAGTTGCTGGTTATCCCTAGGTAAGGACACTGTAACTTCCCATTGTCCGATGTTGGTGGTTTGTAAAGCATTGTCTATTACTGAGGTGCTAAGTTCAGTGTCAGTGTCCACTGCCAGTATGCCCTTATCTTTGTTTAATCGTACGTTCAGGGCAGTAATGTGGAGATGTTTTTCAATGTTTTTGAAGAACTCTAGGTACTTTGTGTCCTTGGAGAAGAATGCTGCATCTTTGGGTTTGACTAGTATGGTATGAAAAGTTCGTGAGGGGTACTTACCAGCGATGTTTGGGCTTACCGCTGGGGTTTGTTGTTCACCATGCCGCCTATGTATTTTGGATGATTTTGCGTTATTACGAGAATGGAAGGCACTATCTAACCATTGATCGTTGTCTGTGGGGCAGTCAGAGTTTGTGGGGTCATTTGGGGGGGTTACATGCATGATAGGTGAGGTAGAAGAGGTGTTAGTAGCGGGAGAAGCTAGTGGGACCTCCCCTCCAGACGCCATCTTCCGACCATCCGTGCTTTACAACGGCACGTTGGGTGGTCTCTATATATTTATTTGCATCAATAGCCTATATAGTGATTGACATTAGCCTAGTTTCAACCTCCGCAAAAATAGTTTTCCCCTTTATCCAACAATCTTAAGACACGGCGCCCGATAGTGGGGAGGGCTATGAAGATCAGGGAAAATACATACATACATACATACATAAAATTTTAAGACTGAGTGTTCCACACATAAGTGCAGTTTCAGTCTCTTGTCCTAATGGCGGCGTTCCAGGCAACCCTGTTAAGGGCTGCTTCACTTGTCAAGTTCTTGGATTTGAGATCGGCGCGTATAGTCCGATCCCAGGTCTTCCTCGGTCCACCCCTTGGTGCAGCTCCCTCCACAATCACAGACCTGCATTTTTTCACCCAATTTTGTTCATCCATTCTCTCCAGATGTCCATACCATCCCAGTCTACTTGTACGCATCACCTCGCTAATACTCTTTATACCTAAACGTCTCCTCAGCTCAACATTTGTTATTCTATCCTGTAGCCTGGCCCCACACATCCATCTCACCATTCTCATCTCATTACGCTCCATTCTGTTGACATCCTCTACTTTAACGGCCCATGTTTCTGAGGCATACGTCATTGCACTTCTAACACATGAGGCATACACCTTTCCCTTCAGGGGGAGAGGCATTCTTTTCATGGTCAGGATTGGCATCAATTCTCTGAACTTCCCCCAGCCACACCTAATTCTAGCAACAATGGCAGCCTCGGCCCCACCACCGGCAGAGATGGTATCTCCTAGGTAACAAAACTTGTTCACCAGCTCCAAAGACTCATTTCCAAATTCACAGCCACAGGATCATCACTTAACACAAGCTCGCCTTTGCACACTACGCACTCAAATTTCTCTATTTCTGACTTATCCTTCGGCAGGGGCCCCTTTATTCTACTACAGCGCCTACTCCCATGGTGTACCCAACATCGACAGATGCTACATTGAATTGAGTTAACGCCCACTCCCTTTCCACACACTGCACATGGGTATGCACCGCTCTTTTCCACATTGCCTCGTCTCAATCTACAATGCATAACCTTGGTTTTGTTAATATTGACTCTTAAACCCTTGCTCGCCATGCCCTCTCTCCACTCTCTGAATTTGGCCTCCGCATCTTGCACACTGTCAGCTATTAGGACTCAATCGTCTGTATAAAACAGTACCAACGGGAGTCCGCCTCTAAAAACTCTAGACAGCGCCTCCAAGACCATAATAAAGAGGAGGGGGCTTAACACTGAACCCTGATGGACTCCAACACGGACTGCCAACTCATCACTCAGTACACCCTTCACCCTCACCGAACTTCGCGAATCCTCATACATCTTCATTATCACACGCACCAGCCACTCTTCCACACCAAGTTTCCTCATAGCCCACTGCACAACATCTCTAGGTACCCTATCAAAGGCCTTCTCCAGGTCCACAAACACAAAGTAAAGATCCCTGCCTTTTAGTAAGTATCTTTCCTGTATCTGCCTGACTATGAAGATAGCATCGGTTGTACCACGTCCTGGCATAAAACCAAACTGCATATCATCAATAGAGATGCTTTGCCTGATCAAACCCTCAAGGACTCTCTCACAGACCTTCATGATTTGGTCAAGCATTTTCAGGCCCCTATAATTTCCTCTATCTAGCGCATCCCCTTTTCCTTTGTATATATTTACTATTACACTTTTGAGCCAATCCTCTGGGATTTTCTCATCTTTAATAAGATGAAGTTTGTAATGCCGTGGGAATGAAAAAATATAATGTCCTACCATTACATTAATAATTATTATGACAAAAGAATATAATATAAATTCTCCCCCCAAACTTTTCTTGAGGGCGAGCTAATCTATTGACAACTTATTGTTTCAGAACTAAGTCTCTGTTTCATAACAAGCCTATTTTCCCGAATGTTATCGATCGCTTTCACTTTTCACTTCTCACTTTTTAAAGATAGGGAAATTTTGTCTTAGATTTTTTTAATTGACTTGTGTCATTTTGCTCATTATGTGTTAGTGGTATAATCATTATATTTAGCCCATCAAATAAGAAATGATTCACAGATTCCATAGCGACCAAATAACAAATATAAAAGCTGATAAATAAGGGAGATAGCTAGATACAGATGGAAATTAATACAGTAGATAGAAATATAAGTAATAGAGAGAGAGAGAAAGCAGATGACAGGGAAAATTATATTACGAAATGTACACAAATAACACTAGCGACCTCTGTTTTCTAAAGAGTCAGCGAGGTTACGAGGTTTTCGGTCTGTTTTCTAAAGGATCTTTGCCATTTTGATGTTTTCATATGGTTAAATATGGCTGAAACATCAAACAATAAATAATTATGTCCATTAATAAAGGAGTTAATTAGATACAGGAAAAATTTATGGCACAAACCACATATATTCCTTGTATTTTTTTGTTTTTATTTATTTATATATATTTTTTTTTTTTTTTTGTGGGGGTGGACAACTCGAGATGGTGTAGATGGGGGAGGATGTGCTCAGGTGCGTGACAGCGGTACAAGTGAAGTGTGTCCCAGACCAGATGGCTGGAGTAGGAGTACAAAGGAGTACAAAGGAAATAAAGCAACAACAGGTCTAGTGACCCTTCTAGGCTGCTTGTCCTCCAAAACACTGAGGATCAAGTGTCCAAACAGTGGGTAAGGGAACATTGGAAAGGGAACTACTGCCCTGGAACTAATGTCCGTGGCAGGATTGGGAAGTTAGTAGGGGACAGATGGGTTAGTAACTGAGGGGAGGATAAAATAAAATTATTCATTTACAAACGCAGTCAGTCGCGGGTTTGATGCGAGATATTTGTCTATGCGAAGTTTAAATGAATCAACGGTGCTGCAGTCTATAACATCTCGGGGAAGCCCATTCCATAAGTTGACAACTCTATTGAAGAAGAAATTTTTAGCTTCGTGTGAGTTAAAAGATTTACCAATAATTTTGCACCCGTTTCCCCGCGTGTAATTAGATTGTTCGATAGTGAAGTACTTACTACAGTTCATATTGTCGATGCCTTTGATGATTAATTTGAACACTTGAATTAAGTCGCCTCTTAATCTGCGCTGGGTTAAAGGAAATAGATTTAATTCTCTAAGACGCTCCTCGTATGGTTTGTTCTTTAGGCTAGGTATCATTTTGGTAACTCTACGTTGAACTCGTTCTAGCTTGTCTATATCTTTTTGGTAATAAGGGCACCAGGATTGAACGCAGTATTATAGTATAGTAGGAAAGAAGAGTAATTGGACAGAGGAAGAACAAGCTGAGAAGTGAGAAGTACAGTAGAAGACTGAAAGTTCTCGGGCTCAAGTGAAGTGTATGGTGGCGTCTCCCCTCCTTTTGTAGTACGGCTGGGCTGTATTGGGTTGCATTCGACCAGGGTTCGTCCACCAATCGAGCAGTGTTTTTTGTATTCGTGCAGCATTTGTCTAGCATTCGCGCAGCCAAAAAAACGTTAAATTTTTAAAATGTGAAAACATCGGGCAATGTTTGTCCAGGCATCGTGTAGGTCGGTCTGCATTCATGCAGCGTTCGATGTACGCTGTGGCGCGTTCGTTTTGCATTCCTTTTGCATTCTGTCTTATCACAGTTCGGCCATCTTTTTCGGCCGAATGAGGCCGATTCGGAAACAGGCTGCATTCGGGCTCCGGTTCGGCTATGTGTGAAGGGCCCTTTAGGTTTCAGCCATCCAGACAAATACAGATGGCTGAGTGCTGACATACAAGTCTGGATATCAAACTCCGATGTACAGCCCCTTCTGAAACTGATTACAGTGTTCCCCCAGTATACACTGACCCAAAGCATGTGATTTCTAAGTATACTGAAGATATAAATGATACTCGATTGTATAAAGTAGGCCTAGGCCTATGTTTTTTTTTTTTTTTTCAAAGTATGTGCACCAATGCACATCAGTAAAAAGTCCCTTTATTAAACAAAGACTCTTTCTGAGATGCACCCTGACCAAATTATAATTCCGACCCACCACTACCAGTCAGAAACCATTACCAACAAACCACCTAAATCAATCAGGATTGCTTCCATATGGGAAATTCAAAGTGATACCAGCCCAGACCAGCCATTTCCAAATAACAGCGCCTCCCCTGAAGTTGCGCGCGCACCACCAGCCAACATAGAAAGCGGAGAGAACGGGAAGACCAGGGGAAACTAATTTATTCCCATCCACAACAGCCCCTCGAGACCTCACAAGATCATCAACCCAGCACTACCGAGCAGCCCAAAAGCCCCAACTTCGCCAGCAACACCAGCCACCACCAGCACAACAGGCGGGAACACCATTCGTCAGCACAAAGGCGTAACTTGGGGAACACGTGGGGACCCTCCCCACTAGACCTCGACATCTTCCTCCCCAAATTCCCCACTTGCACTTTGCACACCCGAGATTCTTTGCAAGCCCCTCTGGTGCGGTCCCTGGAAAAATATCCATACCCTCCTCAGCAACGTAAATTTCCTCCATCACGTCCCCTCAATAACCCTCCAGACTTGGAGAAAATGTTCACCACGAACAACCTCAATATATCTACCACCTCATCAAACAACGACAAGGCCTTGGCCTTGCTTGGGGCCTTGGGGCTGTTTGGCCAGGCAGCTTGGGGAACACCAACAACAACAACAATGACAACCACCATAGTTCAACTTAATCACTACCGAAGGAGCTATGCAAAACCACAACTACCGCACCTCTAACCAGTCCTGCAGCTTCAGGAGAAACCTCCAGTTCAACCGTGCCCTTACTACCCCGAAGTACATTGACAGGGACCAAGCGGCCGAAAGAGACACTACCACTGCCAGCCGATGGAAAAGCAAGCAATCAGCCTGCTAGCTTAGACCCAAGTTTTGGATCTTGAAGGAGAAATCCTAAGATAGAAAGGATAGAAGGAAGCAATAAGCCTCAGTACCGACTTACTCAATCAGGTGGTAGCCCTGGCCGTAGAGCCGAGTCTGAGACTATTGCAACTTGTTGTGTTAGTCCTGTGGTAGACAGGCGGAAACAGTCTCAATGCCCACTTATTCAATCAGGTGGTAGCCCTGGCCGCATAGGACAGTTCTCTCAATCAGGTGGTAGCCCTGTCTGTAGAGCGGAGCCTGAGACTAAAACCAAACACCAAGGAAGGCGAAACAGCCTCAGTGCCCACTTACTCAATCAGGTGGTAGCCCTGGCCGCATAAGCAAGTCCTCTCAATCAGGTGGTAGCCCTGGCCGTAGAGCGGAGTCTGAGACTGTTCCCAAACACCATCTGCTTCCCAAGATAAACACACAAAAATGTCCTCTTACTCCAGGTAAGTCCTTGGACAAACTTAGAGTTAAGAGGAACACAGTTTCTTTCCTCAGAACCAGTATGAAGGAATTCCGGAGACGTGACCGAGAGGAGAGAAAAGTGAAGAATCGAGCTGGAAGACTGTTGGAATGGTTTGGCTCTGACGACAGTGACTAAACCTCATCAACGTGGTACAGAAGTTCGCCTGTTAAGTGTTACCAGACCTGCCAAAATCCAGTCCCAGAGTTACACCATCCTCTTATGTCTCTCCAGAAATTCCTTTAAGCGTCTTTTCATCTTCATTTTTTAGGGTAACGTGATCATTGTGAGGGTGTGAATTTAGGTGTGCCAAGGATCTTGTATATATTCGTGTTAACGTAATTTATGAGAATCTTTCCTCTCCCTTCTTGTGTTGTTCGTTGTTATCTCATTAGTGAGAAACAAATAGGCTACACTCCTGTCCACATTGGGAATCGATATACAGGTATATATACTTTCTCGAAGCTCGGGCTCCCGTGTTTCACTGAAGAGAAAATGTACATACCAGATATCCCCGTTAATTAACCCTTTCACGCATATGACGCGATTTTAGGCCTATTGGGGATACTTTAAAACCGTTGGTACCATCAGGGGTATTTAGAAACCTTTAGTTTAGTTACTTCAACCTCTGCAGTTGTCTTTGAGTTTGATGTGGGTAGAAAACTAATTTTGGAGAGGTAATTATAAGAGTGAGAGAACTCTATTTCTTATTGCTAATCTGGCAACCTCTGCATCATAAAAGCGTGAAAGGGTTAATACATAACACTCCTACACATAATTCAAGATCACTTGCTGCATACCTACGTTTATAAGTTCGATGTCACTAGTTTCATAGCCATAATTGGGAGTGTAAATTCCGCAGAGTTGAGTGCTTCATATTAATTACTTTATGTTACTTACCTATCTAACTAAAGTTATATTCAGTATATTATTGTGTTAACGGACTCAGTGTCCAATGTGCTCCATTTTAATCTTGAAGGTTATTGTTATTAACTCTTTGTTGATTTAAATCATTCTCCTGTTCCAAACTCAGTATTTCAGCACTTGTTAATAATCGATCTTGATCTTATGTCCTTTTCGACTCTGTCCATTTGAGTATTGTATATAGTACACTCTCTCTGTGATCATATTTTTATCGATATTTAGGACGATTTACTGGTGTCGAGGTTATTGCCTCTAATTTATTTATTTAATACATACATTACATGCTTTATATCCACAGCAGTGTTATTGAATTGTGAAATATATTTATGGTTACAAACTCTTACTTGTGTGAATAATAAATGGTGTAATCTTTCCTTGTGTTTCTGTTTATTGCCTGTTATTTTGTGTGGTGATTTGGGGATTTTTGAGTCAGTTTTCACCCATTTGAGCATTCTTTTGTTATATCAGATTATATCACGTTTCTTGAAAACGTGGCATATAACACTGGTGGCAGCGGTGTCTTAACTCGGAAAGACGACCTGTCAGGAAGATTCCTGTTCTTAATTTATTCACCACCAAGTAACTGCAACAAACAAGCACAATGGCGGGAAAATCGCTAGATATTATTCCATTCAAGCCGGAGGAGCACAATATTACGACATATCTTGAAGTTGTCAAACCTGTGTTAGATATTGTGTTCAAAACTGACGAATCGCCAAAAATTCATACAGTGGTAATGAAGCTGGGACGTCATATGTCCTTAGTTTCCAGTTACGTGCGTGATAATCAGACTAACCTGGGAACAGTTTGAGACTTATGCTAAATCTGCAATAAATCCAGTGTTTGGAAGTGTGATTGCGGATCATTAACTCTCTGCCATATAAACTGGCAGAGACTTCTTGCTATGTACCCAGTTGAGTGCTACTTGACTATCGCACCATACGTGAACGACTTCAATACTCAACTCGCTCTCGTATGCTGTGCCAGACATGCTAATAGCAGCATGGCAGTCAGTTCCATTTTAGGGATAGTTACTATTTAGTAATGGTTCTCTCCGTCAATGACATGAGAGCCTTATATATATAAGGGCTCCCCGGTGACCCCCGTGAGGGTCCCGGAGAAAGCATAACGCGACCCAAATATATAAAAAGTATATCCTAGGGTGAAACCCTTTACTTAGTTCCTAGGGAACGTCATTAAAAAAGGTAACCATTAGAAAAAGAAAGAAATTTGTTATGAGTAAGGGTTAGAAACTATGAATTTTGTCTTACTAAATCAATCAGCGCGCCGTTATACAGTTCTTCCCTTGCACGCGTCTCCCAGCTGGACACGCTGGGGTTATACAGTACGTCCTTCTTGTGGTCGCGTCCCGTGAGGAAGGATGTGCGTGTTTTAGTGCTTCAAGAAATGCTACTCTTCATCGTTGATCCGCCTCCTGCTAACTCTCTGTGAGTGTATGTTATCTTATAGTAAGGAGGCATCATAGATATGTATGTTTATATTGAGCATTTCCAGAGAGCTGACACCTTCCACGGGATGCACCACATGCTACGACTATTATCGTTATACATTATTATTATTATTAGTTACTATATTTCTTTCTTTTCCTCTTTATATTATTACATCATATTATGTAAGCCAGGTTAGTTAGATTGCCTCGATTTCAGTTGTTTAGACTTCGTTAGTTGTCTTTAGCAGTCGCCAATTTTAGGCCTAGGCCTTTGCCTATAGTCCATTTATGCTTTTCCAAGCTCCAAATTCAATATTCTTAATTCTAACTATCCAGTATTAGTATATTTTTGATCAATCGTCGTTTCTATTCGTCTCAACTTTTCGTACGGATAGCCTAACTTTTCTCCAAACGTCGCGTGTTCGTTTACTTTTTAACCCTCCGGATCCGGGGGCCTTCATATGAGGCGATCGTCGTGTCCCGGGGGTATTCCTGAAAAATGGCTAAATTCACAGTTTGATATCTACTGATTGAGACCACCTAGAGCAGTCAAACTAAATTGCATAGTGTAGAACCAACCTTTTTCTGTAGAATGGCGTTGAGTTGACATCGCTACGACAAGTGGTTGCCGAGATACGATGATGGGAATGGAGGTAATTTCCCGCGTATTTTCGCCTGTGTCCGAACGCTTCGCTGCGGCCCTGGCTAGCACGCACTAAGTCACTCGTCGCTCCCGTGGCTTTTGTACCGGTACACGATATTATGTATTTATGGAGATAATGTGATATTATTGTGTCATTTATTACTTGTTCAACCTTTATTTGAGTTATATGAAACTTTATATAACATATTTTTGGCGCTTTCACTGTTATTGTAATATTATTGTGTCACTTTCACTGTTATTGTAATAGTATTGTGTCACTTACTTTTATTACTCTTCTTGTTATGAATTATTGTCACTCTTACTGTTATTATTGAGTTATTATTACTTATACATTTTGTGTCACTTTCAATTACTAGGTTTAGAGGCTAGGCTAGGCTAGGCTACGCAAGCGTACAATACCGTACGGTATCGTATTTGACACTTGTAATTTTTTTTTATTTTTTTTTTTAAGAGACAATGAACGGAGGAAGGAAAAACACAGATAAAACAAAAAGGTCCATGTGCCTAAAGGCATCCTCCATTCATAAAATGTTTGTAACAACTGGATTTAAACATTTGTAGATTGTAAGTTTGTGGAAAGCAATTCGAGGGAAGTGAATTCCAAAGAGTAGTAGCTCTGCGGATAAATGAATTCTGATAAGCAGAAGTTCTGCATTGTGGAGGAGAAAGTGTAAATTCATGGGCGCTCTCAGCTGCCCTAGTTTTACGGGGAAAGATGTGGAGAGGCGGCACAATTGAAGCAAGTTCCTCGGAACAATTGCTGTGAAAATATCTGTAGAATAATGCAAGGGATGCAACGTTTCTTCGTATGGATAATGTAGGAAGGTCCTGTGTGATTGCAGGGTTATTGATTAATCTAATAGCTTTATTTTGAATTTTGTCCAACTGCCTCAATGCAACCACTCCACTTCCACCCCACAGAGGTGAACAGTAATCCATCTGAGAATGCACATGACTTTTATATATTACGGCCAACTGCTCGTCAGTGAAGAATTCTCGAACTCTGTACAGGAGTCCCAGTTTTTTAGAGGCATTCTTAGCAATGCTTCTAACATAATGTGTCCAGCTCAAGTTAGTAGTTAATGTTACACCGAGAATGTCAATACTAGGGGAAGTGGGAATATTTACATCATTAAAAAATATATGGGAGTCAGTGAGATTCTGTCAGTTAGAAAATTGAATGTACTTGATTTTCTGTGCATTAAAGGAAACTAGATTCTTTTGTCCCCATTCATTAATTCTAGAAAGGTCCTGGTTCAGAGAAATTGTTGTTGTTGTTGTTGTTGTTCCCTAAGCTGCCTGGCCGAACAGCCCCGAGTCCCTGAGGAAGGCCATGGCCACGATCGGGCTTTCCCACAGAGCTCTCATTGAGTGTAGATTATGTTGTTGGCGTAAGTGGTTGTGTGAAATGCAGTCTTCTATGATGTGTTTAATGGTATGGGGTGCTGTGTTACATCCCGGGCAGGCGTCGACAACGGAGTCATCCAGTCTCTTCTGATAGCTCAGGAGAGCTGGATGGTGTCCGCATCTCACCCTGGCCAGGTGGACTCTGTCCTCGCGAGGGAGGGAGGATTCGGAAGGATGGATTTCGGGATGTCGTGCATGTAGCTGCGTGTTGTTTGTGAGTGAGTGGATGGATTGGCGAGAGATATGAGTATGGATGTGCTTCTGGAAGTTGGTTCGGGGTGGGCAGGGAGGGAGAGAGGACAATAATTGTGTGTGATACCGTGTGCTGGGTGTTGTTTTGATATTTATTGGTGTCTGTGGGTGTGTTGCCATGTAGTTTAGTGGGTGGTCTTGGTTCGTGGAGGCTGCTGCCAGGAATTGAGTGCCTCTCATGTCCAGATGGTCTTTGACTTTGAGGATTTTGGTTTCTTGATGTAGGTGATCTGTGGGTGCAGTAGCTGTGCAGCCTGTAATGATCTTCAGGGCTTTGCTTTGAATAGTCTGTAAGATCTTATGATGTGTTTCAGCTAGGTTAAAAGCCCAGGCTGGGCTTGCGTATTCCATCACTGATCTTATGTATTGTTTATATACTGTGGTGGTAGTTTCTTTGTTGTGTCCAAATTTTGTGTGAGCAAGTGACCTGAGGGCGTTAAGTCTGGGGGTCAGTTTCTTTTTAATGTTTGTGGTGTGCTGTTTGAATGTCATATGAGTATCATATGTTACTCCTAGGATTTTGGGTGTGTGTGTATGTGTTAAGGGTGTGTTGTTTATGGTGAGTTGAGGGATGTATTCGTGTTCACCTGTCCAGCTTGTGAGCAGAGTTGCGGTGGATTTGGCTGGGGCTAGATTAAGTCTGTTTGTAGTGCACCAGCCATGTAGTGTGTTGAGATAGGGTTGAAGGAGATCTGTTGCTCTTCTTGGGTCATGGTGTGTGCATGTGAGTGTTATGTCATCTTCATAGGAGGCTAAGTTTATTTGGGGCGTATTGGGTGTAGTTATATCGTGCATGTACAGATTGAAGAGTGCGGGCGATAGGACGGATCCTTGTGGGACTCCGTTTGGAAAGTTTCTGATTTTAGATGACTGACCGGCAAAAGATACATGTGCACATCTGCCTGCTAGGAAGTTGGCCAGCCACCTTTTTGTGTTGTTGTGCATGTTTGTGTTGTAGATTTTGTTTGTTAGGTTGTGGCGGGGGATGGCATCGAAGGCTTTACTAATGTCGAGTGTGGCTAATAGAGTAATAGTGATCTGTGTGGTGGTCTAGCTGAGTTGATGCCGTCAAAAGCTCTTTATGTAAGGTCTGTGAGAAGAGTGTTTGTGGAGTGCAGTGGCCTAAAGCCATGTTGTGTTGGAGCTAGGGGTAGGTCGGGTGTAATTAGTTGTAATACTAGGCGTTCCATGACTTTGGAGGGGGAGCAAAGGAGTGTGATGGGGCGGTGCGAGGAGGGTAGCGTGGGGTCTTTGTAGGGCTTGGGGAATATGATGATGATACCATGCTTCCAAATGTCTGGTATTGTGTTGTGTGAATAGCTGTAGTTTGATATGTTAGTGAGTGCTTGTATGCCTTGTGGTCTGAGGTGTATGTTGCTTATGTTGTCTAGGCCACAGGCGGGTGAGTGCTTGAGATTGTTGATGATATGCTTTGTCTGGTGATTGGTGAAGGGTGTATAGTCAGGGTCTGTGGGGAATTGTCTCTTACGTCGGATGACACGTCGGTCGTCTTTGTGAGGTTTTAGGTGGCTGACATGTGAGAAGTGATTGATGAGAGTGTTTGCTTGTTGTTTACATGAAGGAGTAGAGTCTGTTGTTGTGATTGCAGCATGTGATTGTGTTGTGTTGCTGTTGGAAAGTGTGATGCTGTTTTAGTGTTTTGTAGAGTTTTTTTGGGGTTTGTTTTTTGATCAAGTGTTTGTAGGAAGTTATTCCAATTTAGTTTTTGTTGTTCTTGTATTTTGTTGTTAGTTTGGGTGTTGAGTGCTTGAATTTGTTGTGTGATGTCTTGTGTGTGGGGTGCTGGGGAGTGTTTCAGTATGTCGCGTTGTATGATGAGGTTTTGAATTTCTGGTGTGAAGTTGGGGTTGTGTCTTTTTCTGTTACCTCTTGGAATGTGTTTCTTGTCAGCGTTTTGGATAGTTTTATTGAGTATGTGTACAGCATTGTTGATGTTAGTGATGGGTGTACTGTTTAGAGTTGTGAAGTGTTGTTCTGTCTCATTTGTAAATGCTTCCCAGTTAGCTCTTTTATAATTGGTGTATGTGTGTTTGTGGCTAGCTGGGGTGAGTCTGGTTTTGGTGGTGATAATGATCGGGAGGTGGTCAGAGCCTAAGGTTCTGACCACCCTCCAGGATGTTGTGGGGGCGAGTTCTGGGGAGCAAAAGGTGATGTCTGGAGATGATGGGTTATAGAGGGCTTGGTGAGGAATATGGGTATGTTGATGGATGTCGTTAAGGACGATGAGGTTATCTGTTTGGTTGTTGTTGTTGTTGTTTTTCCCCAAGCTGCCTGGCCGAACAGCCCCAAGGCCCCGAGTAAGGCCAAGGCCATAAACGAGCGCCCCCACAGAACCCTCCCTGCCGACCACAATAAAGCCTGGGTGACCGAAGCCACTCCATGGCGGGGAGCTGAGAGGGTGCGTAAACGCCGGGAAATCAAAGCCCCACCCAGGGCCCTGTGCCCCTCAGCAATTATGAAGAGAAAGTTGAGGGGCAAAGGAATAATGTGACGCTTTAGCTTCCAATCTTGGTATATTGGGAGGTCAATCCACGGAAGAGACGCCGTCACTTGAGATTTAGAAAATATATAAGTAAAAGGAACAGTCAGAGTAAGCTATAGGTATGGCAGAGATCGCTCAGGTCTCACTCTGATAGACCAGCCCATCGCCATCTGTTTGGTTCAGAGAAATTGTAGTGTTTATTTTGAATTTATAAGATCGGGTTGGGTGAAAGAATTGGTAAATGTGAAGGAACTGTGGAGTGTTGAGTCATCTGCGTAAGAATGTATTGGATTATGAGTGGTAGATATGAGATCATTGATATGAATGAGGAACAGAGTTGGGGCCAAAACTGATCCCTGGGGAACACCAGCATTTATTGAGTGAAATTGAGAATAAAGGCCATCTACCATTACACATATTTTTCTGTTATGAAGATAAGAAGAAATTAGTGGAACTAATGATGCAAGGCCGTAGTGTGACATCTTCGACAATAAGGATTGATGCCAGACTCTATCAAATGCCTTTGATATATCCAGTGCTATTGTATGTGTTTCACCATGTTGGTCTGTAGCTTGGTTAATTTGATGCGTATGAAGGCAAAGAATGTCTGCAGTTGATCGACATCGTCTAAAACCATATTGCCTATCACTGATTAATTTATTATTCTCAAGATGCTTAATTATGTGATTATTTAATATAATTTCAAAGACTTTACCAAATGGAAGTTATAGCTATTGGTCTGTAGTTTGATGGATCTGAAGAGGCACCTTTTTTAGGAACTGGATGGATGTTTGCTTCTTTCTAGGGTACTGGGAAGCATGAGGTATGAGTACACAGACGGAAAAAGTTTGCCAATACAGGAGCGAGCACCACGGAGCAATTCTTAAGTACTATTGGAGGAATTTCATCTGGACCAGGAGCCTTATCTACTGAGAGATTCTGCAAAATAGTTTTGACATGTCTGGTGTGGATCTTAACCCTCCAGCCCCGGCTATGTATTATATATATTCCTCGAAACCCGGGGTTTTGGCCGAAACGTCTAGGCTAGGCTACCGTATATTCATTAATCAGACTGCTTCCCGCATTCCCGCGCATCCCCAAGCGTAGCTGTGTTATTTACCTGTAGAATGGCATTAAGTAGAGCTCTCTAAGTCAACTGGTTGAGCTGTGATGATGATTTCATTGGAGATAACTTTATGGCCAAAACAGCCACTTTACACCACTTTTCGATACTTAACAACAACATACAGGCACACACGAACAAGCGACGCTCTCCTTCTTGTGGCCGGAGATGCGGGGCGTCGGTCCAGCCGGCTGTTGTTTACATGCGTCGGACCGACGCCTCGCACACGAAGCTCACAGGCTTTCAACCACTGGGCGTTCAAGAGCCCTTCCGGGTACCTGTTATATGCTTTTTTATGGGCGTTCAAGAGCCCTTCCGTGGTGAGAGGGTTAAGTGAGGGAATTTCAGGCGAATTAAATTAAGTACAGGGACATCTTGATTTATTTCATCTAAGGTTGAGTTGGTGGAGAAAATATCCGCAAGAAGGTTAGCTTTACCTCGTGGGTCACTTACAAGATTGCCAGTCGGAGATTTTAATGGTGGAATGGATGAAGCAGTAGTGAAGTTGGATTTGAATGAGTTAAGAGTAGACCAAAATATTTTGTTATCATTTGGATTATTTAGAATTTTATTTGCCTGCTTGTGGAGAAAGTTTGATTTAGTTAGGTTTAACCCACTGAGCCCCAGCGACGCAGGGTTTGCGTCCACAATGTATGTAACGCTAAACCCAAGCGACGCATGGTTTGCGTCCTGGCCGGTCCGGTCCTAATTACTCCGGTCCTATGGCACTCCGAGGGCTCAGATTTGTATGGGAACTGTGTAAGTATCCCACGCACCCATGCCGATGGTTGAAAACTCAAAGTCCAACCGCGTGCGCGTGAGCGCGCAAAAACATGTTTTTTTGGGGCTCTGTAGGACCATTTTTTGCACTTTTTGACCAATTTTTTTTTTTCCCCTTCATTCCTAACCCATTCGCTATTGTTTCTGGAATAAAAAAAAAATCAGAATCAGCCAGTCCTGGGTGGTACATTTATAAATATTTAGCTGGTACTCAGCGGGTTAATACAGTTTTGGCATGATTTCTGATGTTTCTAAAGTAATTAAAGGCTTCATGTGTTTTTGATCTTGTGTATGCATTGTAGGCTATTGCTTTTTGTTCAGTTACTCTAGCACAATTATGGTCAAACCATTTAGGTGAATTAGATCTTTTACTGTACTTTTGATGAGGAATAAAAGTTTCCATTCCAATTTTACAAAATCTTGTACAGTGGAGCCCCCATCCTAGCTGCTAATCGGTTCCGCAGAAATAGAGCTAGGATTGAAACAGCCAAGATCGGGGCACTGTTCTTATGGGGAAAATTCAATCGGTTCCGTGCTCATGCCAAAATTTGCGTCTTTTTCTATTTTTTGCCTATGAAAACATGTTTTATTGTACACAAATAAATTTTATGCATTATACTGTATCATATAATACACCATAGAATAAGTTTTTAATAACTAGAAAAAAAGGCCCAATATCTAAACATTACCGCACTTTTTCCCAGTGTTAGGCTATGAAAACATGTTTTTGTCTAGGCTACATCAAGTAGCCTAGGCCTAAATCTTATGCATTGTAAATAATAATATAGACATGGCTAAATGACAGTCCTAACCATAAATACTGTAGATTGGGGCATTGTTTCTATCATGCAAATTGTTTAGGCCTAGCCTAGGCCTAGGTTCTAAAGTCGTCCAGCCACCCCTCAAGTACCCATTTCACCCCAAATACATCCAATAAATACATATTATGAGGAAAACACGTATAAATATGTATTATGAGAAGATTACTTACCACACAGATTTTATTATAAATCATTGTCATATTTAGCCTAGACTAGGCTAACATCGTCTAGGCTAGGCATTTCAATCGCTTTCGTCCGACATGGACTGGTCTTTGCTCTGTGTTTTGAGCATGAAATTCCTTCATTGCTACCACCAGGCCAACCATCCCTATCACTAGATGTATTAGAGGTTATAATAAACACGAGAGATAAGGGGTTCAGGCACAAAAAGGCTTGCAAACGGTTGTTTTGTCAACACAGGTACTAGCTAAACTGCAAGCATCTGCTTAGTGATGACGTCATACAAAGATGGCAGCATCTTGCGCATTTGATGATCGGATCTCGGATTCACTCGGATTTCGTCTCTAAACGGCAAGCTACTGGCAGATTCTTTCGTTATGTTAAAACAAAATTATTGTTTTTGTTTGTTTTCTAGTTTTATGTCGAGTTTTTCGTTATTTTTGCTAATTTTTCGGGTTTCGGCTGGGATTTTGATGCGAGAATTGAGGCTTTTGGCGCGAGAATTGAAATTGGGAATATTTGGTGTGTGGTGCGAGAATTGAATCAACGAAGACCGGTGTAGCGAAGATGGGGGCTCCACTGTATGTGGCTCAAGGTGGAGTGTGCATCATTAGAACAGAAAGAGGTCCAGGGAATATCAATAAAGAAACCTTGAAGACCCTCCCAGTCTGCACTATCGTAATGCCATTTAGTCACCAAAACAGGTTCAGCGTGGGAAGGTGTGGTAGGTGATAGACTGGTGGCCTGTATCAGGCAGTGCTCAGAAGATCCAAGCGGGGACCTCACTGTAACATCATAATTTTCTGAGTTGGTTGTTAAAAATAAGTCCAGTAGGTGGGAATTATGATTAGGATTATCTGGTACACGGGTGGGTTGGTTGACTAGTTGAGTGAGATTAAATGAGTCTGCAAATAGCTCACATTCAAAGACCAGCATCATCAGTCCTGGCTGAAAGAGTGAGCCATTCAACATTATGGACATTAAAATCACCCAACACAGTGATTTCAGAAGAAGCATTTAAGTTGAGGACACTGAGTTGTGAGGACAGAGAATCAAAAAGACTTTGCTCTGGAGGAGTATTTGGGGAACGGTAGATGCAACATATGTATTTAAATTTACCAGCAGAAATTAATTTGTATATAGAATAATCAAAATAGGGACAATTGAAACTAGTAACCTCCTCCAGGGCAATTTCAGATTTTGCGAAGCAACATACACCTCCTTTAGGTCTGAAATTTTCGAGCAGTTGATAACCTGGAAAATTAAATCTAGACGTGTCAGATGTGGATGTTACTTGAGTCTCTGTCAAAAAAAGGAGAGTAGGGGATTCTGCTTGAAGAAATTGGTGTACAGAATTGATGTTAGAGTGAAGTCCCCTTATATTACTAAAGAAAAAGCTGCACCGACGAGCAGCTTTGGGACGTTGCAATGCTCTTGACACAGTCGCATGATGACGACCGGGAGGGCCCTGTGTCAATGACCCAACCCTGCCGGGGGTGGATATCCGAGGAACCACCAGGTTTGCTCTTAACAATTGTACTGCGATATATTAGGTAAGTGTATGGTGTTACATGTATGATATGTAGTGGGAAGAGTAGTGTTTTATGGATAGAGGATAGCGATGTAGGGCAATGTCGTGAAGTTGGATGTGTATGTTATATAAAGAGGGTTTTCCTGATACCCCTGATGTGTGAGGCAGAAAGATATGTATCCAGCTACCAAGGCCTGGGAGAGAAAATGGAATTCAGGCTATTCCCTGAGTCTCCCGAAACCTTGGCGGTAGTACTTCCCTGGGCGGGGCTGCCTACCCCTACTACCTACTATTATTACATTTGGTTGTTTCTTTCTGTCACTTTCACTTTTTACAGGTTTCACTTATAAATACTTATTGAATAGTTACTCTAATATATAGTTGTTGTGTCTCTTTCACTTGCACATATTGTTATATTGTTTTTAGTGTCACTTTCACTCTTTACAGGTTTCACTTATAAATACTTATTGAATAGTTACTCTAATTATAGGTTTGACTCCTGCAAGGAGATAAAGAAAACCTAATATTTAGTAGTGGCCCCGTAATCATTGACGAACATGCCTATTACATAAGGCACCCTCTTCAAACACTCATCCGCCGTAGTTTGAATCTACCGCGCAGAGCATAACAATTTTGGGGAGCCTTCATCATGAGTGCACGCGACCTCACTCATGGCTTCAGTCATTATGAATTGGGTTCTCACTACGAAAAAACTTTGTAAAAAATAAAAACAAAAAGAAAATAAGAATAACTATTCAATAAGCTTTCCATCATATCGTGGATGTACTTGTGTGGATCTTTGACCAGACGCTAATTCAGGCGTCATTCTTCCTTCACTGACATATCAAGTAAACCAAAATCCTCAATACATCAACGAATGGGAAGGGGATGGTCGGGAGGGCCCCAGTCGTCAATGATTACGGGGCCACTACTAAATATTAGGTTTTCTTTATCTCCTTGCAGGAGTCAAACCTATAATTTATTAGTGGCCCCTCCATCATTGACGAACATGCCTGATATCTAAGACTGGAGGGGTACATTCGTAATCATATCATAACTCTAGTAAAAGCAGATAATCAAACAACCACATAGTATTCTTACTTTGTAAAAAAGATATATTTGGGTGCATAAACTTTATACAGCCTAAATCTTCAAAAAGGGGTACAAGCAGGCGCGTGCTTCGAAGAAGCCTGCTTGAAAAAGGGTTAACTCTGAGACTCTGTACACAGATCTGCTAGTTAAGAAGGCACCCCACTTAAAGTAAGTGGTGAAAAATAAAAACTTATAAGTTCACATGTGCACATATAAACCCCATTAAACTAGTGGATATATTCCTAAAAATATAACCAAACATAAATGAATTCTTGTACTTTCGCAGAAGTATTGAATTCGTGTACTTATGCAGAAGTACTTACATCAAAAATAAAAGTCGTAGTTGCAACTACTGAGATTTCTTAAAAATCTATTGCTTCACAGCCAAAACTACTTACAACAAGAATTGTTGTATTACTACTATTGGACTTTAGCACAATTTCCTGTAATGAATACTACAGAGAAATTTTATATCACAATACCTACACACAGTATCACAGTTTGTATGTTCCGTACACATACTCCGGCGGGGCCTAGGGTGTCCTATGTTACACTGACTGCACCCCCCCCCCCCCCCCTCTTTTCTTGAAATTAAACAAAAAGTGACTAAAAGTGCCGCCTAGACCCTCTGCCTTAAAGCTATACATGGCAAGGAAGGTTTGTCTAGAGCTACTGAAAGGTATCGAGTCAAAAACGTATGATTAGAGGCCCACAACTGTGTGGACTTAATATCTTCAACCGAAAGATTATTAAGGAAACGTAAAGAGGCTGCCCCCTTGCGTAAATCGTGGGTTTTGCCCACAACGCCGGGATTACTCTCTTTAAAGACCTCGACCAAGAGAGAAGCCAGTGTACGTTTCATCAAGCGTTTACCCGTAGTTGCTACCCATAAAGCACCCTGGTGATTTAGAGGTGCCACTCTCAAATATTTGGTTAGAGCTTGCACTGGACAAAATGATGGTGCACCTTTCCCCTTTTCAACGCCGGCACCATGAACTCTGAAAACACGTGTTCACTGTGCTCATTCTTGGCTATGAATCCTGGGGAAGGTGCAATATGAATACACTCATTAAGCCTACCAAACCTGAGGCAATTAGGTGTGTTGCTCATCGCCGCTAGCTCAGAAACTCTGTTCCCGGTAGCCAAAGCCATAAGGAATACTGCCCTTTTTATAAAAGTAATGTAAAATCTGCAGTTTTTTTGGTACAGACGGGAACGAAGTAACGACAATGCTTTGTCAAGAGACCAGGTAGGCATGAGCTGACGGGGAGGTGGGCGGAGTTTAAAACATGCCCTCATAAATCACTACAGATAAATGTTTCTGCACGAACAGATAATTTAAATAATTAACAACCAACGCCACCGAGGGCACAGTTTGTTCTGTTCTAAGAATCCAAGACGTAAAAGCTTGCCAATGCGATTGATACTGTCGCTTTGTAGACTGGGTATATTGATTTATGAATTTATTGGTCACGTTGCTACCATATGGTGCTAGCCACTTGGCCTCCTGAATGTCCATAATGCACAAGTCAGCGAGGTTTCTAGGTTGCCAATTGTGTCTTAAGTGGAACAACCCGACCGGGAGTGACACCGGGTGCGGGCACCACGTGTTCAATTGCTGGTACCACAACTGCGCCGGCCACAGGGGCGCGATTAGCGAGACTACGCCCCGCTAATCCTGTAGTTTGTTAACTACGTGGCATATTAGAGACGCGTCTGACGGCGGAAAATAGATAAATGGAACTCCACCTGTTCCAGTCCGTCATCAGAGCGTCTGGTCCGCCCGCCGGCGTTATCGTCCGGCAGGTGAGGTACAGTGGGAGTTTGTGAGTCTCCTCTGACGCAAACAAATCCACTTGTGGATAGTAAGGCTCCGCAATCGCATGAGCGCCCATTCTACTGTTGTGCTTTGTCTCCGAGACAGAGCGTCTGCCCAGACGTTTGCTACGCCTGGGAGATAAGATGCGTAAAGATGAATGTCCAGCCTGTTGGCTAGTATAAAAATCTTTTCTGACGCGTTTAGCAACTTCCGAGATCTCATTGACCCTTGTTTCTGAATACAGTGAACCCCATTCAGATTGTCCATTCTGAAGGCCACCGACTTGCCCCGTAAAGCAGAGCCGTGAGCCTGAAGGACAGATAAGGGGACTAGTAAGTCTTTGACATTGATGTGGAAGATTTCTAAATGGGACCAAAACCCTTGACCCTGATGCCCGAGGTTTGACTAAAAGCCCCAACCTATCGTCCCTGACGCATCCGTGTCCACCCATACCGACGGCGGAGGAGAGGTTCATGACATGACTGAGTGCAACATTTCTCTCTTCGCCCAAACTGCTAGTAAGTTGTGTAATAACGTTGGGATAGGCCATAATATTCCCGCCGGTAATAGTGGGAAAAATGTGTTGCCCTCCAAGATTAAACGTTTGACCTTCAACCGGCCCAACTTCACAGTTAGTTGAACCCAGTTGAGAGAACCGACTAGAGATTCCCACAGTCTCCGTGTCGTAGTCAGACTGTGGAGAAACATAAACATTTTTTTGCGAAATCTGTTTCGATTGTCCACACTCTGACTCAGAGTGAGAGAAGCTGTGTCCTCGACCAGCCCTATCCCCTGAAATACTCGTGAGGGAACAAGGGTTTGACTTTTACTAAGTTGACCTTGAATCCTAGAGATTTGAGATGGTTTAACGTAATGTAGACATGAGTGATGCATAACTTTTCTGTCTCTGCCACCACCGTTAGTCGTCCAGATACCACAAGATCCTGATCCCTTGTTCTAACATGGGCATCAGGGCTTGCTGGGACTTTGCTTGAATGCTTGTGCCAAAATGAAAACAGTCATCCAAACTGCTGGTGAAATCAAAGAAGGAGTTAGAACTGGAGACAGAACTACTTGGCTTGCAATACGGTCAGGAAGTTTCTTCACTAAGAACATCCTCAGATCCTGCCTTGCTCGAACTGCCTCTAATAAGGCCGTCCGAATATCTCCTAAAGACTTGGATGGAAGTCTGGAGAAGCAAGCGCCGGGAAAGTTCAATGGCTTTCCTGACTTCCGCGGCTTCTATTGCCTGAGAAGAACGTAACAGAGACTTTGTTACTTGCTGGGTAACCATATATTGCGAAAACAGTCTAAACGCTTTTCCTCTTAACCTAAACTCGCGGTCTAGGTAAGCTGGGGAAGGCGTGCTAAAGGGATCTTTTAATTCGCACAAATTGATTATTTGGGGGGCAGCCAAGAAGTCAAACAAAGCAGAGGGGACTCCGCCGGCACTAAAAACCGGAAGAGAGAACCAAGAATGGTGTTCTTGAGGGATTTGGTGGGAAGATTTTGATGTGAAAGTAGTTGCAAATTGTGAGCCTCTGTTTCTCATGCCACCCAAGGTCCCGTACCCAACTGCCCCACCTGCAAGACTGGATTAGAGGCTGAGTTTGTGATCGGAAACATATCCAACTCCGGCGTCAAAGCAGAAAGTGCCTTGACGTCGTTAAAGCCGTCATTCTTAGTCCAGTCAGAAATAGCTTGAAAGCTGAGGCAGGGAACAGGGCTGGTGTTGATGCATACACAAAAAAGTCATGGTTATAATAACTTGGAATGGCCTTAATATAAACATCCAAAAAATGTCCTTGACTATCCAAAGCTCTGAGTTTTCTAGACTTATTGCCTTGGATTACCCACTCATGTGGTACAGGGAACTCCCCCGAAATAGTAGCTTGTGCTGCCTCTGGCTTAGTTGGTAACATTGCTACCCATGACTCATCAGGCCCATATAAAAGAGGGATAGCTCCTTTTTTGACTGGCGCCTTGTTTAAAGGAGGGGGAGATATGTCTGATATGACTCGCACATTGGAAGTAGTGAGAGCTGCTGTGCCTGGCACATTGGAAATTGGATCTGACACAAGAGGAGGGTTAGGTATTTTAGCTAAAGCAAAGGATGTAGCCAGAGGTCGCACATTCGTCGACACCGCGGGAGCTCCCGCACCAACTGTAGGAGTTTCCGGCGTAGGGCCAAAGAACCTATTAATTGCATTCAATAGTAATCCATCAATCTCTTCCGCCGTTACATACCTAGCCGATGACGAAATCCGTGGAGATTCGACAGTACCCTGAGAGTCGTCTAGAAGGTGACTGGACTCTTCAACCTCCATCTCTGTAACCAGAGATCGTTGTTCTTCATCCGTTAAGTCTGGCTTATCATGGGAAGATCCGCCGAAGCCGGGACCTCCACATGTTGCCATGTTAAATCTGGGATAGAAGATGGTACATCGGCATCCCGGTGGACGTCAGCCACTAGTTGAGTCACAAAGGGATGTGTTCTGTCCTGCCAGGACTGTGAGTATCGCCATACACCTTGGCTGTGGCTGTCACTCGCTTGCGAGCTTGGTATACTCTCCGATTGAGAGCCCTCGCCCGAGCCCCGTAAAGGTTTATGATAATAAAAGCTCCCATAGCTCAAGGATATCACATTGCAATGCTTTATGTGCTACATTCGTTGAGTGAGTAGCGAGAAGTTGTTTCCCTTCTTGTAAAGCCACCGCCGCAGGATTATCTTTCTGAATTAGAACTTTAACAGTTAGGAGGTTACAAATAGCGCAATTCTTTGTCACCCATATCCCCCGTGACCGATCTGGGCATTTAACACATTTAAAGTAGAGCTGGTGAGCAAAAACAGGGATACCTGAGCAAAACGGCAACGCCGGTACTCCGCCCTGGAAAGAGAAATTTCCAGGGATTAATGCTCCTAAGGTTACCCCCAAAAAATGGTACAAAACATGTGCCACAACACCGCCGGTCAACGAACCGTAGCACTGCACCACTACTTTTCGTTTTCCTTTAGTTTCATATTAAAGATTTCAGCATATCTTTACCTGTCCAAAAGATTTAAGCCGCATAAAGATGAAGTATATCTTTATTAGAAAGCTGTGATACCCTAGTGTATCAATCAATTGTTTGGCAAATTATCGCGAATTGCACATTCGTTAACATAACCACCCGAAGGTACAACCGCCGGGTTTTATATATCATGTCAAACCAATTGTACCTGCCCCAGACCTCTTTGTAAAAAGGTCGCCGGGAGGGAAAGACCAAACAAACAAACAGCATTGTTTCAATGGCTTATTAAAGATTTCAGCATATCTTTACCTGTCCAAAAGATTTAAGCATATCTTCTGAAACCTCATAAAGATGAAGCATATCTTTATTAAAGATGAAGTCTTTCAAGTATCCCTTTACACTTGAAACACTAGTAAGATTCAGGCATCTTTTTATCCCATAAAAAGTCTAAGCCTATCTTAATCTCTAATCCGGCTCTCCCAGAAGCCCACATAGATCGCCGTCTTGAAGGCCGTGATACCCTTTGTATCAATCAATCGTTTGGCAAATTATCGCGAATTTGCAAATCCGTTAATATAACCACCCGAAGGTACAACCGCCGGGTTTTATATGCAATGTCAAAACCAATTGTACCTGCCCCAGACCTCTTCGTAAAAAGGTCGCCGGGAGGGAAAGACCAAATAAACAAACAGCATGGTTTCAATGGCCTTGAAAAACCGAGAAAACCATATCCAACAGGTGTCAGCATGATCACCTAGATAACTGTGTGGAGCCCCCCTCGTCGGGAATAACACAGGAAGCCTGATCACAGGCTCGACCACAGAAAACGCAGTTGCTAATGAGCCCTCAAGCTACCAAACTCGCCGGGGTAACTTACCTATTTTAGCCATCCTGACTAAAACTCGGTAAACAAAAACGGCTTTCTCGGAGCAACGAGAAAAACGCCGGAAAGGTAACCCACACCAAACAGAACGCAGTTTGATAAACATAATCAGACCCACGAATAAATTTTTATTATAATAAACAATGAAAACACTTGCATACGTGAAAAAACTACGAGTGGCCGGCTAGGCCTGGTGAGAACGGAAAAAACACTTAATGACTTCGAAACACCATCGAAAAGCACTCCATCCCACCAAAACTGGAACAGCCGCCACATCAAATCGTAGAAAACACCCGGGTAAGGGTAACTCGCCGGGTAACGAGACGTAATACACAGCTATCACAGCTCGCCACGCTTCATAAGTAAAGATTTCAGAATATCTTAACCTGTCCAAAAGATTTACGTATATCCTCTGACATGATATAAAGACCAGCATGGCTTTATAAAAGACGCTGTCATCCCAGTGGGGTTTGTTAAGTTTTTTACTGGGAAACCCATAAAAAGACGCCGGCCCCTGAATTAACTCCCAGATCAAAAACTGGGAAGCCTGTCTGAAATGCTAGATCTGACTTCTCCCGAAGCCTCCTAGATCGCCGGATGTTGGAGGCGGCGATACCTTAACGTATCCCTCAATTGTCTGGTCAACTATACTGAATTGCAAATCCGTTAATCCCAACCTCCCACGGTGCAACCGCCGGGTGTGAATTAAAATCTATAACGTTAACCCCAATTGTTCCTGTCCCCACTTCTTTGCCAAAAGAACGCCGGGGAGGAAAGACCAATCAACAAACCGCCTAGTTTACTGGCTTTGCAAAACCGGGAAAAAAACTACTCAACAAGTGTCCGTATGAACACTTAGTTAAATGGGTAAAGCCATCCCGCCGGGAAACACAGTAAGCCTGAACACAGGCTCCACTACAGACGCAGTCCTGGAGAGCCGCAAGCCACCACTCGCCGGGGGAAACAAGCCTAATTTAACCACGCGTGATTAAAACTCGGCAACCAGCCGGTTTTGCAAGGTGTAACCGAGAAAACCCGCCGGAAAAGGCAACCCACCCCGCCCAGATTCAATCTGAACGCACCAAAAAGACCGTGGAATTAGCCAAAGCACAACCAACCCAGGACTCACAAATAACCCGTGGAATTAGCCAATACACAACTAATCCAGGATACACAAATAGTCCGTGGAATTAGCAAATACACAACTAATCCAGGACACACATGACACAGTATTACATATTTAAAGCATAAATCAATAACACTTGGACATGTGGCAAGCTACGAGAGGCTGGCTAGGCCTAAGCAGACGGAAATAAAAGGAAATAAAGTCGTAATATAAACAAAAACCTTGAATCATATCACAACAGGAACCACCGTCAACACACCACTGTAGCCCAAAATTCCCGGCGAAGGGAAAAACTGACTCGGGACCCAGAAAAAACTTCACTAAGTGAAGAAAAATACGCTGGGAACGTCAGAGAAAAAAGCTACATCATCAGAAAGATAAAAGGAAGCAATAATAACGCGTAAAGAAAGCCGCCTACATCACAAAGCTAGCTAACTGTGAAAAAGTTCACCTGTCCACAACAGGACCACGAGGGTACACCCGAAATAGATGCCCCAAACACACGACCCAAAATACACTGCACTGCGGGCAACTAGACGCATATCCTAACCTTACTCGAGACATCCCGGAGTAAACAAATGAGAAAAACTCACTAGGGACGCAACAAATGCGGAACCAGCGGAGCGTGGGGAGGCACGTCCGGGCAGGTTGACCGCAGAGCAGAGAAGGAAGAATGACGCCTGAATTAGCGTCTGGTCAAAGATCCACACAAGTACATCCACGATATGATGGAAAGCTTATTGAATAGTTATTCTTATTTTCTTTTTGTTTTGATTTTTTACGAAGTTTTTTCGTAGTGAGAACCCAATTCATAATGACTGAAGCCATGAGTGAGGTCGCGTGCGCTCATGATGAAGGCTCCTCAAATTTGTTATGCTCTGCGCGGTAGATTCAAACTACGGCGGATGAGTGTTTGAAGAGGGTGCCTTATGTAATAGGCATGTTCGTCAATGATGGAGGGGCCACTAATAAATATATAGTTGTTGTGTCTCTTTCACTTTCACATATTGTTATATTGTTTTTAGTGTCACTTTCACTTATAATAATTATAGAATAGTGTCTCTTTTACTTGCACATAGTGTTTTATTGTTCTAGTGTCACTTTCACTAGTGTTCTCAGGGTCAGTGCCACTTAGAAGTTTACCAGGATGTGGAAATCATCGTGGCAAGGCGTGATGCACAGTGCTACCTGACATTCCTGGCACTGATACGACGTTTTGGTGGTTGTCTGGGGTCTTCGGGTGGTGTGGCTGGAGACATGGCACCGTTTCTGGGTCTTGCGACCAGCAGCTACTGGAAGGGCGACGATCCTGTGCTTCTTGTGGTGTTCGGAAGCGTATGTGCGGTCCATGGTGCCAGCTCCTGGCATATGTTGAGCTCATGGGGCATCCTCAGGCATGGCATATTCCCCAATGAGATCCAGAATGAGCTGTTTCTGGAATCTCCGAAGGTTGGTGTACTTCCTGGGCATTGTGGGGTTCATCAACTTGTACAGGTTGTACGAGTTGAGCACAGACACATCCATCATGTGCAGGAAGAACTTCTTATACCACCTGCAGGAGGTCCGCAGGCAGTTGATGAAGCCGACCTGCATGTCTGACTTGTCAACCAGACGCATGTTTATGTTGTAGTCTGGCTTCATGATGGGCTCCCTGGTCCTGTGGTTGACTTTGCCAGAGTCAACCAGGTTGCCCTTGTGGATGGTGCTCTTCATGTTGACCTTCCTTTGGTCGTGCCAATGGATTGCCAGCATCGGACCATGTTGCTTGAGGAAGATGTCCTTCTTCTTGGTCTATTTGGGGAATTCTGGCATGTTCTTCCTCGTCCCTCGTACTTTGCCCACAGTCTGGGTTTGCTGCCTGTTCAGGTACTTGGTGAGGATGGGGGACGTATAGTAGTTGTCCGTGTAGAGTATGTGGTTCTTGTTGAAGTAGCGATCCATCATCGCCTTCACCACTGCTCCACCGAACCCTATTTCTTGATCTGCAAGAACCTCACCCTCCTTCCCACTGTAGACAATGAAGTCCAGCACATAACCCGTCTTACAGTCACAGAGGATGAGGAGCTTGATGCCGAATCGATGTCTCTTGGAGGGTATGTACTGCCGGAAGTGAAGGTTCCCCCGGAACAGCACAAGAGACTCGTCGATCACGACCTTTTGAAAAGGCTTCAAGAATGTGGAAAACTTGGCCTTCATCATGCCGTAGAATCCCCTTATCTTCCACAGGCAGTCTGTTTGGTGTACGTTGGTGTTGGTAACGAAGTGCAGGCTACCAAGTATGGCGAAGTAGCGGTCCCGGGACATAAGTTTTCCAAAAGAAGCACGGTGTGGCAATTATGTCGCCTGTGATCCAGTAGTCTGCCAGCCGATGCATCTTCACATGTGCCATGAGCATGGTCAGTGCTATGAACACATACATTTGGGCAATGGTGACAGGCTTCCAGGCCTTCATGTGGGAACTATGGGTCTTGCCGCTGAGGTGGTCACTGAGGGCCTTCTGCTTATTGGTCTCATCGACAACAATTGACATGACCTCATTGTCGAAAAAGGATTTGAAAAGCTGGCCAGGTGATGAGTTGGGACCCCAGGGAAAGATGGATCAATCCCTGCGGCATTTTGGGCGTCATCGAATGTGGCATCTTGTGGCTGAAAGGTGGCCCCATCCTCCCACGTCCAGACATCAGCATGCCTGGCACGGGGACGGGGACGGGCAGCAGGGGCGGCAGCAGCCGGGGCGTCGGCAGCAGCAGGGGCGTCGGCAGCAGCAGGGGCGGCCTGGCCACGGCCACGCCCACGCTGACCAGCAGGGCCCCTGGCACGGCCACGTCCACGGGCATGGCCACCCCGAGCACGGCCACCCCAAGCACGGGGACGTCCAGAGCCACGGCGGGGTGCTGGGTGGTCCAACCACTCAGCTTCGTCCACAACAGGGTCGTCTGGCAGGTCATAATTATCCTGCCCAGAATCTCCACTGTGGTCGTCCATAAATCTTGAAGGGCGGCCATATTCGTGGGTATCTTCTGGGTCATAGGTGGGATCCTAGTCGTCACTTGGTGGTGGTACATCAGGTGGCGACTGCTGGCGTGGGCGGCTAGGGGGTGGTGAAGGTGAGCTAGTTGGCTCTGAAGTTTTCAGGCGACGACAAGAGCGTTTTTGGGACAGCTTAGGGCCTGAGGTGCTGCTTTCTGCCCCCCCTGTGGCTATGAACAAGGCCCTTCTGGAGATGCGTTGACCACTTGCACCACTTGTTGATGGCTGTGGGTCATGCGGGGCCAAATTCCGCACCACTTGCACCCCTTACACCACTTCTTGAGGGCTGTGGGTCATGCGGGGCCAATTCCGCACCACTTGCACCACTTCTTGAGGGCTGTGGGTCATGCGGGGCCAATTCCGCACCACTTGTTGAGGGCTGTGTGTCATGCGGGGTCAATGAGGCACCAGCCGTGGGCGACGAGGGCCCGGGAGACAATGGAATAGGCCTACCCACGCTCGACTCTTCACTCTCATCCTCACTATCAGCATCTTCACCTCTTTCCCTTTCGGCCGCCTACCGTGCCTGCTTCCTTGCACTATCCAGTACAGCTCTCCTTTAGAAGTAACTGGCTATTTTGGCCGGGGAAGGAGTCCCCGGAGTCCTCACAGCCGATGCCGGGGTCGCAAGCGTGCGCGCCGGGTCACGTTCACATGATGCGGGTAGAACACTTCCCATTTCACCCACACTTTCATCACCTTGATGATGTTCATCGCATCCAACATTGTCATCAATATCATCATCACTATCGTCATCATCAGTGCTATGAAAGCCCTGGAATTCTTCGCCATCTTCCACTTCATCAACATCTTCACTAACCACATGCTCTTCCTCAAAATCACTCTCAATCTCACTAAGGTCATGATCACTTAACTCTTGTAACACACGGGCAAAACCACCGGGACTTAGCAACGTTTGCTTGGTCGTTTTAGCTTTGCCTTTCGTAGGCTTACGGGTCGCGGCGGCGGGCGTGAATTCGGACACAGCGATTTTTTTTTTGGGTTAACTCCAGCCATCTTGTTTGTGTGATAACAACTGATGTTGCCTGGTAGTTTGTGCTTGGTGGTGCTGCGGTCGCCCACGCACCAAACAAAATCAGCCCTTGCACTTTGAATGCTTTGATTTTGCCTCATATGAAGCTTCCCGGACTCCTAACCATTATATGTTTTGCCTCATATGAGTCCTCCCGGATCCCAAGGGTTAATGGCGGACGAGGGCGATCACATTTTCTGTAATTTCTTATCGAAAATTCTAGGGGCTTCAAATTTCATTCTTTTGATGTTTTCTTGCCATTGAGTTTTTAATGTTACATTTTAATAAGTTTTTACGATGTATTTTATTTTGCACTTTATATATACAAAATTTTAGACGATTATTTCTTACGTCTTCATAGTCTCTGTATCTTCCAGATTTTCTGTCTTGTTGCGGAAGCGGAGTTATATTGTTCTGTTATGATTCTGTTACATGTAATTATTTTTCACACATGCCAACGTAGCCTATCCTTGCAAGTTTTTATGTTTTTTTAGCTACGAACCAACCTTCAGTTGGGCCCATTTTTGGGAGTCGCACTCCGGTCCTTTAGGTCGGTTAGTGTTAGACCGGGCTTATTTATATCTCCGGTCACTAGGAGATCCCCGTGTTCTTTTTGAAGTCTGGGGGGTAGCATAGTAGGCAGAGGATGGGGCCTCATTTGTATATCTGTTATTGGTGCCTACTCTGCCGGAGTTCTCTAGTTTTTATCTACGAAACTCCGGGTATTTTTACCTACCTTTTTACTGATACAAGGTGCCTTGTCATACACCTCAACCCTATCAGGCACTCAGAGTTTTTCCGGGTTGTGCTTAACTCCGCCTGATATCTGGGTCCTCTTTGTTAAGAGACATTAGTTTATGCTACCTGCAAAAAATATACACACGAAATCTCCGGGGCCCCGGAGTTAGGAAACTTTCCTTCACAAATGTTTACTAACTCCGGGTCACCGAGGGCTACGATAACTCTGGGAGCAATTATTTTATAGATTCATATTTTATCTGGTTCACTAACAACCTAGAATATCAAAACAAGGATAAACTTGACAGGGGATTTGAGATAAATCAGTCGTCTAAATTCTGAATATTATACACTTGCCTCTAGTAATTCTCAATATAAAATATGTTATTTTTTAACTCTAGTAGTTAATAATATTTATTCTTATCCAGACGAGACAAGGAAGAGCTGGACACACTCCGGTTGCCTGGAGACTCTTACAGAAGCCGGAGCTCTCGTGTTCCCCTAGTTACCAGCACTCCTTCCTCACCCAGAACCCCCACCGGAAGCCGGAGTGAGAGGCCCTGTTCGCCTCCACTCCGCCCCAAATTCCGACTCTCGTATCAACACGAGTGGGTACAAACTAACTCTTATTAACAGAATACAATCACAAAATTCCAGGTTATCAAACGAACATCCAAATTGCACATTCGAAGTTATTAGTCCTACGTGCAATATACTACTTGGTTTAACTAGTAATTTTTTGTTAATTACCACTAGCCAATAAGGTCACTATAAATTAAATGGGATACCAGAATTTTCCATGTTTAATCTTCACACAGTGGCACACTTAAAGGGAATTGTATTCAATAATTAATAGGAATCTAGCATAAATCAGCATTACAAGATTCCAGGCTCATAGATTACCCAACTCAGATTACGGAATCTCCCCTGGGTTGTCACCTCTACACTCGAGGTCCTACTTCACGCTGGAGGACGAGTGCGAGTTCCCGGGATTCGCCACTCCAGGTCCTTCCTCCGAGCGAATGGCGTCTTTGCAACAACATCCCTCCACACCACCGCCGGAACACATCCAGGGGTGTTCAACAGAGGGATGTCATCAAATTCCCTTAATAGCACATAATCAATGCTTATTTCATGTACCGTGCATAGATCGCACTAAGGCAGCTTGGAATACCCTTGTCTGCCAATCATGTTCTTTCTACGTTTACCAAATTCCATGAGCATAGTGTCCCTCAAGATCAATCTCTTGCTACACAAGTACTTTTATCTGCATGGGAAGAGATCAAGACTTACATTTCAAAGGTTCTCAAAAAGGTTCCGTCTCTGGCTGACCCGAAAGCTCTTGAATTTTTGAAGATCACTATTCCCCCTTCTCAGAGGACTAGCCGTTCAGTAACCCCCTCTAAGATTAAACATTCATCCGATCGGAAACGTAAATCTTCATCAAGCTCTAGTTCAAGAAATAAAACAATTGCTCGGAGTAACTCCCCTCAGTCTGATACGAGCACAGCTGTTACAATTAATCTGGACTCTGATCACCAAGCCAATGCTTTAACCCCTCCATCCCGGAAGGGCTCTTGAACGCCCATAACAACCTCGGCCCGCGCAACCCGGAAGGGCTCTTGAACGCCCATTGCTTGCGTGCGTGCTTTCGAATGCCGCGCGTACATTTTTGGTATCGTGGGACGGTAGGTGGCGCCACCAGGCGTAAACGACGCCACAGCAACAGTATCTACCCCGACGCCATCATGGACAGTACGCCGAATAGTGATTCCGCTGTGTCCGATACCGTGCTTCCTACGACGCCCTTGCTAGTTCGTCGCGCCTTACCCCGACGCCATCGCCTAAATGTGTTATCTCCCGGAGGTATTGAGACGACATTGAGACTTTATGAGCGTGCTGATGCCAAGTATATTGTTGATGATGAAGTCAGTGACGACTCCAGTAATTATAAGTCGAGTGATTATGGCCATGAGAGTGACAAAGAAGAGCAATTCCTGGGATTTGCGAGAGAACATGACAGTGATGAGAGTGATGAAGGTGATGTACCAGTTGTTGAGGAAGCTGGTTTACCTAAAGACAGTGAACTTGAGAGAGTGAGTGAGTGGGAGAGTTCAAGGTCACTCACCAAATTTCGCATAAGTGACACGACGCCAAGCCCTTCCGCAGGTAAATCGCCTTTCAAGCTACACTTATATAAGCAGAAAATACTTGAGAAGGCGGCCGCGGCAGCTAGGGAACAAGCAAAAATACTTGTTGAGGATGAGGCTGTGAGTGAGGGTGAGCGTGGTGACCCTTGTCGCCCGCCATTGTCTCCCTTATCTACCCACGCCACCCAAGATGACCCGGATGCCCCGCATTCTTCCCCACCCCCCCCACCACTGCCAAGGGTTGAGGACCCCCCACTTTCGTCCTATTTGCCTCCTAGGTCCTCCGACAGGAGACATACTGCTGCCGAAAAGGGGAAAGGCAGGAAATATACCAAAAAAATTAAGAAAAGTAAGAGAGTTTTGTTCGCGGCTCCCGCGGCATCCACCCCTGCCGTCCCCAGCCATACGCCCCTGCAACTTTCCCCACGGTCCTCCCCACCTCTCCCGCCTTCAACATGTCTTCCTGAAGAAGTCTTTGAGCTCGCATCACCAATACCTGGGCCTAGTGACAGTGAAGCATTGCTTTCTGTCACTCGTTGCAGGCCAAGGAGCCCAGGACCTCGGGGGGGACACAGCCTCACCTGCCACTCCTTCCCCACCTCGCCCACCCGCACGCCGCCCACGCATCACTCGTTCCCCGCCAGATTATGTGGGGGCCACTGATGATGAAGGGCACCTCTCTGAAGACTCTGGCCATGATTACATAGGTCCACCGTCAGGGCAAGATGACCACTCTGACGATGACTATATGGACATCGACAGCCCTAGACCCATCCGCTTGGCCCGGCGTCGTGCTGCCCGTTGTGCTGGCCGACGCCCTGACCGCCGCCCTCGCCGCCCTAGGGCGCGCCTCCCGAGTTGGCCGTGGGCGTGCTGGGCCACCAGCTGGAGCTCCTCGTCAGCGTAGACAAGACCCATTCTACGTTTTTCAGTGGCAAGACGTAGTTGATGGGGATGGATACAACCCTGATGTGCCAGCTTTTGATGAGGTACTGGAGGGTTCAGGCATTACCCCCAATTTTCCTGCAGGCCCCAATGCTCCACCACACAAACTATTTGAGGCCTTCTTTGATGAGGAGGTGGTAGGCTATGTTGTCAAAGAGACAAATAAGCAGCACCAATACCAGGTCCACTTTTTGGGCAAGGTGACCAAGGGCCACATGAGGCAGTGGACCCCAGTGACTCATAAAGAGTTCATGGTGTTCCTGGCACTCACCATGCTAATGCCTCATGTCAAGAAGCATAGGTTGCCTGACTATTGGATCACCAATGATCTCATATCCACCCCTGCCTTCGGGAAATATATGTCTCGCGACCGGTACCTTGATATCCTCGCAGCGCTCCATCTTGTCACCAACCTTGACGTCCACCTCCCAGACAAGCTGTGGAAGATTAGGACGTTGTACGAGATGATGCGAGAACGCTTCACCTCCTACTTCAAGCCCTTCCGCAAGGTCGTCATTGACGAGTCTCTTGTGCTGTTCCGGGGAAAACTCAGCTTCCGGCAGTACATCCCCTCAAAAAGACATCGCTTTGGCATAAAATTCTTTGTGCTGTGCGACTGCCAAACTGGCTATGTCCTGGACTTCCTGGTCTACAGCGGGAAGGAAGGGGACTTGCTTGTGGACCCCCTCATTGGCTTTGGCGGAGCAGTGGTGCAAGCCATGATGGACCGCTACTTTCATAAGAATCACATCCTCTACACGGACAATTATTACAAGTCCCCCACTCTCTCACAGTACCTGCATGAGCGCAAGACGGGGACTGTAGGCACAGTACGAGGGAAAAGGAAGGGCATGCCACCTTTCCCTCCAAAGACCAAAAAAGGTGATGTGTTCAAGAAGAAGTCGGGGCCCATTCTGGCTATCCACTGGCACGACCAGCGGAAGGTCAACCTCCTGACCACCATCCACAAGGGGGAAATGGTGGAGACTGGCAAGGTGGATCGCCGCACCCAGGCCAGGGTGACCAAGCCCGATGCTGTCCTGGACTACAACATCAACATGAGGCTGGTGGACAAGTCCGACATGCAGATAGGCTTCATTGACTGCCTGTGTACCTCGTGCAGATGGTACAAAAAGTTCTTTCTGCATATGGTGGACATGTCAGTTCTGAATGCCTACAATATATACAAGCTTCGGAATGTGAACACACCCATGAAGTTCAATAGCCTGCGGAGGTTCCAAAAGCAGGTGTTGACGGAGCTCCTGGAGAAGTATGCTACGCCACAGAGGGCAGTGGCACATCCTGGGCCCGCCGTTATTGACCGCTTGCAGTGTGCTCAATACTTGATTAGGCACAGGCTTGGTTCCCTGCCTCAGAATGAATCAGGAAGAACGCAGCAGAAGCGGTGCCATGTCTGCTACAACAGCAGGGTGAGGCCGAGGCCAGGTAAAAAGTCAATCATGGAGTGTGTGGAGTGCAAGGTGGCAGTCTGTGCTTTAGAGTGCTTCTTTGATTACCACTCCAAGCTGGAGTTCTAATAATCATACTGAAATTGCCAAATAAAATGACAATATGTACACTATAATTATATATAGGCAAAAAGTGGAAGAAAACCAATTTATTGTAATACAAAAGTCATGTATTATGAGAAAATTGATACAAATACAATTACACCATAATAATATGTGAAAGTGACACATATGTATATACCAAGTGACATTCATATGATTAGAACCTATAGAAATATATAAATCGGTGAAAAAAGACAATAAATTGTATATAAAACGTTTACAAATCATATAACTAAGTGAAAGTGACACAAGACCTAATATTTGATGGCCAAAGTATAATAAACACCTGTGATAACGAATAATCAGTGCCTAATACAACAATAACCTACCTCAATTACTAATAAAATGTACGGTATCGAGTGAAAATGAGCATTATCAGTGACAGTGACACTCTCTAAAGCATATTTGTCAAAGTGAAAGTGACACAAGACCTAATATTTGATGGCCAAAGTATAATAAACACCTGTGATAACGAATAATCAGTGCCTAATATAACAATAACCTACCTCAATTACTAATAAAATGTACGGTATCGAGTGAAAATGAGCATTATCAGTGACAGTGACACTCTCTAAAGCATATTTGTCAAAGTGAAAGTGACACAAGACCTAATATTTGATGGCCAAAGTATAATAAACACCTGTGATAACGAATAATCAGTGCCTAATACAACAATAACCTACCTCAATTACTAATAAAATGTACGGTATCGAGTGAAAATTAGCAATATCAGTGACAGTGATACCCTAATAAACATACTTTATATAATTGGCCTCAAAATAACTATAAAAATATCAAATAAACATCACATTCTCAATATCAAACACTAAAATCGTCTAAGGGAGATAAATACTTTGGCGCGACGTGCGGCTAGGTGCGTCGTAGCCATGGCCGGGGCGACGCGTCCGAACGCGGGAAGAATTTGCCGCCGAAAAGCACTCGTCTTCCCGCGCTTACCATTATGCAACCAGAGGGGCTAGAGACCTCTACTCAACGCCATTCGACAGAGAAAGGTTTGTGGAACATCATTCTTTTTTATTCACAACATTACATGCCATATTCATTGACTTACAGAGTAGTTAACATAGCCCAAAGATCGTCAAAACACCCGGTACCGCAGCACAGTCACGAGCTATAGCCCCCGGGGCTGGAGGGTTAAGAGAACATGAAGCTCTCGAAACTCCTTATCCAGAACAATCTCTTGAGTCAATTCATTCTTCCATACCTAGCTTTCAGATTAAACCACTTGTGCAGACTAATACATCAATCAATCCAGCCGTAATCACTGTTCACGCTGATATTCACCATTCAGGAGATTCACCAGTCAGACGGAATCTTCCAATCACTCCTCTCCAAAACAAACTTATATCTCAACAACCTTACATATTAGCAACTGACATGCCTGAAATTTTAGATAGTCAGTTAACACCAGGTCAAGGAGTAGACGAAGAAATTTATCTTTAAAATTCACAGGATAATTTGCATGACACCTACCCAGAAGATCCAGGTGAAGGAGATTTTGAAGGGTTCCCTAACTATCAATCTTATGAGGAAGATGACCCTTGGTTCCAAGGTCAACATAGCCATGAACGACCCTTCTCTCCTTCACAGGCATCTGAAGGAGATGTGTCTCATAATACTTCCGTATCTAAAGAATATGTTACTAATGTAGTTCAAGAATCCCTAGAAGAGTTTGCTTCACTAGTGGCTAAAGATATGGATAGTAAACTAGACAGGGTGTTGCAAGCTATCTCTAAAACACCTTCTCACACTCTGACCAAACCTGACCACCAGACAGTCAACCCTTAGCAGTCAATCAGAATTCATTTATCCCCAGAGCTACTACTCTTTGGAATTCACTACCCTCGAATTGCTTTCCACAAACTTACAATCTACAAATGTTTAAATCCAGTTGTTACAAACATTTTATGAATGGAGAATGCCTTTAGGCACATGGACCTTTTTGTTTTATCTGTGTTTTTCCTTCCTCCGTTCATTGTCTCTTTAACCCTTCTTACCCGGTCTGCCTTAGGTAAGGACAGCTCGAAAGAAGGGCCGCTACCCGGTATGCCTTACCTAAGGCAGCAGCTTAATAGCCTTATTAAGATTGGTCTGAACGCCGTTTGCGTACGACGTATGTCAACAAACCCAAGCGTTCGTCACCGCACCTCCGAAAACAAGAAGGAGAAGACTCTTCAATGTTATTGTTCTGACGTCACGACGAAATTAGTGTCTGAAAAGCCCCCATATTGGCAACATCTCTGCAATATATGCTCCACTGAAATCGTCATCACAACTGAACCAGTTGGCTTACAGAGCTCTACTCAACGCCAAAATACAGATTGAAAACCGCACTACGATTATAGATGAGTGGGAAAGTTCTAGCAGTGAAAATAAACATAAATACGGTAGCCTAGGCCTAGACATTTTTCAGCCATTTCGCCCGGGTAGGGGCGACCGTCATTGGGTAAGACAGCCCGGGTAGGAAGGGTTAAAAAAAAAAAAAAAACAAAAAAAAAATCCTATTCTACCTAAACCATCTTCCAATATTACTCTTGGACAGCCAGTTACTCAACCCAAGTAACAGAGCTGCTTGCTTCAACAACCTATTTTTCTGTCTCCCATTACACCGACTGCTCTCGAGATTGATCCCGACCCTCCTAAAAAAAACCTACCTCGTCTCTATGGCCCTCCTCGTCAATGGGACAAAGTACCCATCCTCACACCAATAGAGGCCACATCAGATTCCTCAGATTCTTTCCCAGTATCACGAGACTGGTCAGTCGAAATTAATGAATTTCGACAGTTACGAGCAAAGGATAAAGAGGGTAGGGTGTTGGATGTGTTAGTATACCCCTTCCCATCAACACAAGATACTAGATTTTTTGTGTACAAATTAGCTCCTGCCATTACTTCCACTAAACTATTCAAACCGTGGTCAGATTTAAAAAAATCAGACGGCCACGATGCATTAAAATTACTTTCTTCCCTTTGCACAACTGGATGCACCACGATCCTAGGTGAGTCACAAAATCAAATACTAGAAATCACTGATATTGGTTATGGTCCATGGTCAGAATGGGCAAAGGAAGCCAGTAAATTTGCTATGAGTACCTATGATTCTTCAACTACGAGGATTCCTAATGAGGATCACCACCTTGCATCTCTTTTCGTGTACATGTCAGACTCTCTGCCCAAAGAATTCTAGGAATTTTTGAGAGGCCTGAAAATTGCATGCCAAAATTTAACAGACCCTCTCTTATACTTACTTATACCTACTCAGAGCATGCTGGAGAAGGATTGTAAACTTAGACAAAAAGCCCATAGATTGTTATCCAACTTTTTGTTAAACAGACAACTCACTCACACTATTCAGGATACAAACTCTAGGGCAGCTTTATCCCACATCAGGAGAGCCTCTCTTAGCAACTCTCTTATGACAGCGGGAGACGTCAGGACAGCCATTTTCGAAGCGGCCAAAAAAACGTCAAGATATCCGCATTTTTCTCTCTAGGAACCTGCCCAAAGATATCAAAACAAGAATCTTGCTCTCTCCCCTATACTCGAACAGATTAATACCAACCTCTACTTGGTCTGAAGTATCTACACTGCTCTTACAACCCTCTGTCAATACCTATCGAGCTAACTTTCTCAAACTCGGATCACAACGACTCCCCAGGGGCCAAAGTAGTCGAGGCAGACGAGGTCTTTTTTACACAGTACCTACACATTCCAGAGGGTCTTTTCAGTCGCCCTTTCGCGGCCAACATACCTACCGAGGCAGGTTCAATTCCACGTCTCAACGAAGTAGGAGGCCTAGCCAAACCAGATTTACCAATAGGCAGAATTTCTCGCCTAGACAGTCACAGAACCACTCTGGAGAACAAACATCTTTTAGATCTCAACAACCAGCTCATGCCTCTTTTGCAAGTAACTAACAACAAAACAGTTTGGAACAAGTAGTCTTCGATTTACCTCTTTCCTCCCCCAGACACAACACTAATGTGCAGAGTTTTGCAACGACTTAACTTATCTCAGGGTCAAGTGTGTCTCATAGCACCGGTCTGGCCAACACAAGTGTGGTTCAATCAACTATCTCTATGGTGTCCAAATCCAATACCTCTTCCGATGTCATGTTTCCACTTAGAGCAGATTGGCAACCTGCAGACTTGTCTAAATTTTGCTTTATGGATATTTTCAAAGGCTAAATTCTTATGATCAAGCTGTTCACGACAAATTAACCAAACAATTTACACCTTCCACAATTAGACAGTATGAGTCACTTTGGAAACACTTTACAACGTGGATTGTCGAATCCAACCAACAAAGTGCCTCAGTAAGTTTAATTTTAAAGTACTTAAATTACCTTTTCGAAGACAAACACCTATCAGTCAACACACTTCGCCATTAAAGAACCATTCTATGACCTTACTGGCCTTAGACTTCCACCTAAAGACGAAGCAGGTTTTATTAAAGCTTGTTTTAGATTACGAGCTCCTGCTAGACAGATTCTACCTCAGTGGTCTCTAGACAAAGTGTTAAATCTATTAAGTAGTAGACCTTACACGGTCAACCCCTCTGATGACAAGCTCTTATCTAAATGTGTTTTCTTAATTTCGTTAGTAACAGCACATAGAGTGTCTGAACTTGCGGCCATGGCTAGATCTGCGAACTGCTTACAATTTAAAGAAGATCTGAGTGCGGTTACACTCGCACCAGCTCCTGATTTAATAGCCAAGAACGAAAGAGAAGATCATATGTTCTCACCTTTTGATATAATGGCCCTAAAACAAAAGAATAAACATCACACACTATGCCCAGTGTTGGCTTTGTATAAGTATGTACAACTAACTACACCCTTATACCCTTCTCATTTGTGGAGCTCTTCACATGATAAATCAAGATTATCTAAACGTCAACTTGCTTCAATTCTAGTGGACGTTATCAAAACAGCCGAACCGTCAGCGGTAGCAAGGGCCCATGATGTGAGAAAGTGGGCCACGACAGTCAGATTTCTTAACAATTACTCGATCCAAGACATTAAGCAAACAAGAGTCTGGTCATCTCACCACACATTTTTATCCAAATATCTTTAGGTTCATTTGAAGAGACCCACTGTGCCATGCATAGCCATGAGAATTAGTCATAAACCTAACTGATCTCTGTTTATTGCAATAATGCCATGTTTTATGTTACAAGTACGTGTGAGGTTCACCAAGTACTGACTTACTTTTAGGAGTTTCCGACAAAACGGGGGGGGGGGGGGTTCCGTACTGGAGAACCTCTCACAAGTGTTGTTCAATGTTAACATTAATAAGATTATAATCTCTAAGAATTAATTTCTAATACAAGATATTAGATTAATAAATACACAAATTCTTTTTTGGGGTAAGTTTAATAGGTATGAATAGATTTTCTTTTTTACAAATCATTCTAGTACTACAGTATATAAATTTCTTATGTGTTACACTATATAGTGGCTCTTTTATTAAGTTTTACTGCATCCTTATCATTATCTACCTTTCTATTACTTCCTAAGGCTTAATTAGAAACCCTGCCTTTATACTTTACACTTTTTCTTAATTCTAGTTATTTAATTACAACAGCGCGAGCCGTTAGTTTTGGTTCTCTTCAGTTTTTTACGTTGAGCATGAGATGTCCCAACCACCGATCTTGGTATTCTTAGGCTCTCACGTCATTGACGGAGAGAACCATTACTAAATTACGGGTTTGACAACCCGAAGGGAAGGAAGGAAAACTAACTATTTAGTAATGGTTCCGTAGTCAATGACGTAAAGCGGCCCTCCCTCCTCCCTCTTCCCATGCACATGCGCAACTTTGTACTATGAAGGACGTATAACCCCAGCGTGTCCAGCTGGGAGACGCGTGCAAGGGAAGAACTGTATAACGGCGCGCTAATTGATTTAGTAAGACAACATTATAGGTTTGACTCCTGTAAGGAGATAAAGAAAACCTAATATTTAGTAGTGGCCCCGTAATCATTGACGAACATGCCTATTACATAAGGCACCCTCTTCAAACACTCATCCGCCGTAGTTTGAATCTACCGCGCAGAGCATTTAAAATTTGAGGAGCCTTCATCATGAGCGCACGCGACCTCACTCATGGCTTCAGTCATTATGAATTGGGTTCTCACTACGAAAAAACTTCGTAAAAAAATAAAAACAAAAAGAAAATAAGAATAACTATTCAATAAGCTTTCCATAATATCGTGGATGTACTTGTGTGGATCTTTGACCAGACGCTGACTCAGGCGTCATTCTTCCTTCACTGACATATCAAGTAAACCAAAATCCTTAATACATCAACGAATGGGAAGGGGATGGTCGGGAGGGCCCCAGTCGTCAATGATTACGGGGCCACTACTAAATATTAGGTTTTCTTTATCTCCTTACAGGAGTCAAACCTATAATTTATTAGTGGCCCCTCCATCATTGACGAACATGCCTGATTTCTAAGACTGGAGGGGGACATTCGTAATCATATCATAACTCTAGAAAAGCAGATAATCAAACAACCACATAGTATTCTTACTTTGAAAAATATATTTAATGGCGCAGCACATATATACAAAAGGGGGTCAAGCAGGGGCGTGCTTCAAAGAAGCCTGCTTGACACAAAAGGTTAACTCTTGAGACTCTGCGAACAGATCTGTAAGTTAAAAAGGCACCCCACTCAACATAAGTGGTGAAAAATAAAAACTTATAAGTTTACATGTGCACATATAACCCCATAATACTCGTGGAAATATTTTGCAAAATATATCCAATGCTTAAACTAAATTGCTTTCACAGCTAAACTACTATAACAACACTGTTGTTTGTACTATCATTGTACTAGCACAATTTCCTGCACTGAATAGTACAGAGAAATTTTCATATCAACAATACCCATAACTAGTATCACAGCTCTAATACTCCGGCGGGGTCTAGGGTGTCCTATGTTACCTTGACTGCCCCCCCCCCCCCTTTTCCTTGAAATTAAAACAAAAAGTGACTTAAGGGCCACCTAGACCCTCTGCCTTAAAGCTATACATGGCAAGGAAGGTTTGTCTAGAGCTACTGACAGGTATCGAGTCAAAAACGTATGATTAGAGGCCCACAAATGCGTGGACGTAATATCTTCCACAGAAAAATTCTTCAGGAAACGCAAAGAGGTTGCCCATTTGCGTAAATCGTGGGCCCTACCCACAACGCCGGGATTACTCTCCTTAATGACTTCGACTAAAAGAGAAGCCAATCTACGTTTGAGCAAGCGCTTACCCGTACTTGCTACCCATAAAGCACCCTGGGGGTTTAGAGGAGCTACCCTCAAATATTTGGTTAGAGCCTGCACTGGACATAAATTATGGTGCACCTTTCCCCTTTTCAACGCCGGCACAGTGAACTCAGAAAACATGTGTGCACTGTGCTCATTCTTGGCTACAAACCCTGGGGAAGGTGCAATGTGAATACATTCATTAAGCCTACCAAACCTGAGGCAATTAGGTGTGTTGCTCATCGCCGCCAGCTCAGACACTCTGTTCCCGGTGGCCAAAGCCAAAAGGAATACAGCCTTTTTTAAGAGTAATGTAAAATCTGCAGTATTTTGGTACAGATGGGAGTGAAGTAATGACAATGCTTTGTCCAGAGACCAAGTAGGCATGAGCTGACGGGGAGGTGGGCGGAGTTTAAAACATGCCCTCATAAAACCTGTTTCCTCCGCAACTGGTATGGAGAGACCGGTAAGGTCCCAAAATGGTATTCTAATCGCTGTTAAGTGATTTCTTAACGTTACCACAGATAAACGTTTCTGTTCAAATAGATAATTTAAATAATTAAAAACTAACGCCACCGAGGGCACAGTCTGTTCCGTTCTAAGGATCCAAGAAGTAAAGGCTTGCCAATGTGATTGATACTGTCGTTTTGTAGACGGAGTATATTGATTCAATAATTTATTGGTCACATCTCTACCATATGGTGCTAGCCACTTGGCCTCCTGAATGTCCATAATGCAAAAGTCAGCGAGGTCGCTAGGTTGCCAATCGTGTCTAAGTGGAAACACCCGACCGGGAGCGACACCGGGTGCGGGCACCACGTTTTCAATTGCTGGTACCACAACTGCGCTAGCCACAGGGGCGCGATTATCGAGACTAAGCCCCGATAATCCCGTAGTTTGTTTACTACATGGCACATTAGAGACGCGTCTGGCGGCGGAAACAGATAGATGGAACTCCACCTGTTCCAGTCTGTCACCAGGGCGTCTGGTCCCCCTGCCGACGTTATCGTCCGGCGTGTGAGGTACAGTGGGAGTTTGTGAGTCTCCTCGGACGCGAACAGATCCACTTGTGGATGGTAAAGCTCTGCAATCATTAGGTTGAAAATGGGTTGCTTGAGCGCCCATTCTACTGTTGTGCTCTGTCTCCGAGACAGAGCGTCTGCCCAGACGTTTGCTACGCCTGGGAGATAAGATGCGTGAAGATGAATGTCCAGCCTGTTGGCTAGAATAAAAATCTCTTCTGACACGTTTAGCAACGTCCGAGACCTCGTTGACCCTTGTTTCTGAATACAGTGAACTGCATTCAGATTGTCCATTCTGAAGGCCACCGACTTGCCCCGTAAAGTAGAGCCGTGAGCCTGAAGGAAATATAAGGGGACTAGTAATTCTTTGACATTGATGTGGGAGATTTCTAAATGGGACCAAAGCCCTTGACCCTGGTGCTCTTGGTTTGACTGAAAACCCCAACCTATCGTTCCTGATGCATCCGTGTCTACCCATACCGTCAGCGGAGGAGAGGTCCATGACATTATTGAGTGCAACATTTCCCTCTTCGCCCAGACCGCTAGTAAGCTGTGGATTAATTTTGGTATGGGCCATAATTTTTCCGCCGGTAATAGTGGAAAATATTTGTTGCCCTCCAATATTAAGCGTTTTACTTTCAACCGGCCCAACATTACAGTTAGTTGAATCCAGTTGAGAGAGCCGACCAGAGACTCCCAGATTCTCCGTGTCGTAGTCAGACTGTGAAGGAACATGAACAGTTTCCTGCGAAATCTGTTCCGATTGTCCACACTCTGACTCAGAGTGAGAGCAGCTGTGTCCCAAACCAGCCCTATCCACTGAACTACTCGTGAGGGAACAAGGTTTGACTTTACCAGATTTACCTTGAACCCTAGAGTTTTGACATGTTTTAATGTTATGTTGACATGATTTATGCATACTTGCTCTGTCTCTGCCACCACTAGCCAGTCGTCTAGGTACCACAAAATCCTGATCCCTTATTTTAACAATGGCATCAGTGCTTGCCGGACTAATTTCGTGAAAAAGCGAGGTGCCAGGTTCAAACCGAATGGCATCCTTTGAAAAACATAAGTTTGATCCCTGATCCGTAAGGCCAGGAATCTTTTAAATCTTTTGTTTACCGAGACATGCCAATAAGCGTCTGTCAGGTCTAAGGAACACATTCAACCTCCCGGCGGAAGTGTTAGCCTGATTTGGTGCACTGTTAACATCCTGAATGACTCGTTGTGAATATGAAAGTTCAGATACGACGGGTCTCATCTGAACACTGTCCCTTTTGGGAACCAAAAATAGCTTGGATGTGAAGACTGGGTAATTTTGAGGGACCGGGATGATGACATTCTTGGCAATCATTTCCTTGACCAGTGACTCCACCTCTAAAGAAACTAGATTCGCCGTTGTCGGCTGACGTAAGCGAGGTCGCCGGAGCCACTGCCAAGTGATACCTTTGCGTGCCACCATCCTTGCCCAAGTGTTTAACGGCCATGCTTGGTGACACGTTCGGAACGACCCAGTTAGCAGACAAGGGTTCGCCGGCTGTACTACCCTCGGATCCACTCGCCTTGAGACCGGCCCCGGGAATGAGAGAGACATTAGTTTTTTTATGGAGGTGGTGGTGGTGGACGCTTCGCCGGCTGGCTGGCGTTGGCAGAAGACGGGCCCTGACCTGGTTTATTATAGCCTCGTCCTTTCTGACCTGTAAACTTACCCTGTCTATACCTGTACTGACCTTGAGGGGAGGAGGACTTAGGTAGATGAAAGGGCTTCGATCCCCCCGGCTGTGCTTTTGCGACTGGCTTGGGTTTGGGGAAGTTAAAGGCAGGTTTCTTAGAAGGGGCGGGACTCTGTTTAAAGGTCTGAGCCATATTAAAAACTGTTCTCCACACCTCAGGGGACATTAAAGAGGGAGTGAGCACTGGTGACATGACCACCTGATTCGCAATACGATCAGGAAGCTTCCATACCAAGGACATCCTGAGATCTTGTCGAGCTCGCACCGCCTCAAGCAAGGCTGTGCGTATGTCACCCAATGACTGAATTGACGACTGAAGGAGCAGTCGCCGAGACAGTTCAACCGATCTTCTGGCATCTGCGTCTGCGATTGCCTGAGTGGACCGGAGCATCGATTTAGCGACCTGTTGCGTCACAATGTACTGTGAGAAAAGTCTAAATGCTTTCCCCCGTAGCCTAAATTCTCGGTCTAGGTGAGTTGGGGTAGGGGTAGTGAAAGGGTCCTTGAGTTCACATAAATTGATTTTGGGGGCAGCTAAGAAATCAAACAAAGCCGAAGGGACTCCGCCGGCAGAACACATTGGCATAGAGAACCAAGAATGACTATCCTGAGGGATCTGGTGGGAAGATTTTGAGGTGAAGGTGGTCGCAAAGTTCTGAGCCTCCGTCTCCCATTCCACCCAAGGTCCCGGACCCAACTGCCCCACCTTCAACACTGGATTAGCGGCTGAGTCTGTGACAGTTCGCAAATCGAGTTCTGGTGTGAGAGCTGACAGTGTCTTTATGTCATTAAAACCATCCTGTTTGGACCAGTCAGAAAACAGTCTCGAAGCTGAGGCAGGGCAGGTTTAGCAGTATAAACAAAATAGTCCTGGTGATAATAGTTAGGAATGGCCTTAACATTAACATCTAGTACATTCCCCAAAGTATCCAAGGCCCGTAATTTTTTAGATTTATTGCCTTGTATTACCCACTCTCATGGCACTGGAAGTTCCCCTGACAAGGTAGGTTGAGCGACCTCTGGTTTAGTGGGGATCAAGTGAACCCATGACTCATCCGGACCGTACAGTAAGGGCATAGCTACCTTTTTCATAGGTGCTTTATCTAAAGGGGGCGGATTGACATCCGTTATAACCCTGACATTAGAAGTAGTCAGTGCCGCCGTAGCAGGCCTAGTGACCACCGATGGTGATATAGAGGGAAGGTGAGGGATCTGAGTCAAGGCAATAGAAGTCATCAGAGGCCGGACATTAGAACTTGTCCTAGGAGCTCCCAGGTCCACTGTAGGAGTCTCTGGCTGTTGGCCAAAAACTTTAGTGAGAGCATTAACCAGCAGCCCATCTATTTCCTCTGCTGTGACAAATTTATTTGATGATGAACTCAAAGGTGAATCATTACAATCCTGTGCGGCGTCTAAAACTGAACCCGACTCTTGCACTTCCATATCTGAGATGATAGATACCTCGTCTTTGTCATCCGGCTTACCATGAGAGGATTCTGCCGAAGCCGGAGTCCCATCTTGTTGCCAAGACAAGTCAGGAATAGATGATGGGATCGCCGCGTCCCGGTGGACCTCAGCCACTGTTTGTATAGTTTGAGCCAGAGGTTGAGAATACCGCCAAACACCCAGGCCTTGGCCTGCACTCCCTTGGGAGTCCGAAATACCCTCAATCATGGAGCTCCCACTTGACTCTGCCATTGGACGATCACTGTCCACTGAACTTTCCAATTCTAGGGTTAAAATACTAAGAGGTAAACTGTCTTTTGGTACTGGTACTAAACTATCTCCATGAGATTGAACACTAGCTCTGTCGGGGGTAGAGGTATGACGAGAGGCACTAGACTCCGGTGAACGCCGGGAGGCCTTTCGATCATGTGAGTCCTTTCGGGAAGACTTGTGGCTACGGTGCGACCGCGAACTGCTCTTGGATTTAGAAGATTTCTCGCTATATCCACTTGTTGACCCCTCCGTCTTACTCTTCTTGCTCGTTGGTGAAGTAGAGCGACTCGGCGGCTGTTGTCTAAGCGGGGACCTGGACCTAGATCTCGCCCGTGACGAGGAGGCTGCCACCGGGGGCGTCGGTTCTCACTGTCGCTTAGATGTGCCTGGGGCTGGAGCAAGTATAGAACCCTGTCCAGTCTCCGCCGGTTTACGAACAGTTACTCTAGAGGGACGTTTAATGGGAGGGTTCTCAATTAGTAACTTATCCCAAAGCGGGACGTTATCGCATTGAAGTGACTTATGAGCTACAGTAGTAGTACAGTCTGGCCTGCCAATACGCGAGAATATGGGCGACACGCGAGGGCGCGGAATGAAAATTCGCGTATTAGCAATAGAGTATTATATGGGAATAAATCTATATGGGCGGCACTGACTCCAAGTTGTCTACTTTAGGCCTATTTATCTCCGTCAATTGCCACAAAAGGTACATATATGTATACATAAACATCCAAATCATAAGAAAATATAACAATAATAATAAACTCACCTTAAAATTAACAGTAAATGTCCAACACGAGTCGGACAGCTGGTGCGCGAGCGTGGACTGAGGGTAGACTGGCGTATCCCACAATGCCCTGCGTGCCTACGTAACTGGCGCGGAATGGTGGGGGACCTCGCGTATTAGCTGAACTCCCCGGAATTGCCCTTATATCGGCCCCGGATTCGCGTTTTAAAGGTACATCACGCGTTTTGAAAGTTTTGGGTATGATTCGACCCCCTCCTCGCGTATAAGGTGAATCGCGTATTAAAAGCTCGCGTATTGGCAGGTCAGACTGTATAAGTAGTCATTTGCTGCCTGACCTCCCTTAAGGCGACCGCTGCGGTCTTATCATTGTCTTGTAAAACTTTAACGCTGAGTTGCGAGCAAAAGGTACAGTTTCGCATCACCCACAGACCCCTTGAGCGGTCTAGACATTTAACACATTTTATTCAAAGGGTGTGCGCAAAAATAGGGATACCTGAACAGGAGGGCGTAATGCATAAAGTAAAAACCTGGGCAAAGGTAGCCATGACAGAGACTGGTGGGAAACTACTCCAGGTTCTCTAAAGACTCGCCGGGGCCCAGCTCTGGAAAAAAAGAACATTTCCAGGAATTAATGCTCATAAGGTTAACCCAACATGTTCGCACACAAGTGTTAATAACCCGCCGGGTAACGAGACGTAATACTCTACGATCACAGCTCGCTACGCGGTGGGGTTCCTATGTAAAGATATCAGAATGTCTGAACTTGTCCAAGAGATTTAAGAATACCCTCTGACACAATATAAAAAACCAGCATGGTGTTTATAATTGAAATAGTCTTTCCGGTGGTGTCTGATTCAAGATTCAATTTTGGCAAAACAACCCCCCAAAAAGACGCCGGCCCCTGAATTATCTCGCAGATCAAAAACTGGGAAGGCTGACAAAATACGAGATCTGACTTCTAAAGAATTGTCTTAGGATCGCCGTACGTTGAAGGCGGCGATACACAAATGTATCCCTCAATTGTCTTGGTCAACTAAACCGAATTGTAAATTCGTTATTCCACCCTACCAAGGAGCACCCGCCGGGTGTGAAAGTACGTTTTTATTATTAAAAAAGTTAACCCCAATTGAGCCCTCAATCGCCGTATGTTGAAGGTGGCGATAAAAAAAGTATCCCTTAATTGTCCGGTTAACTAAACTGAATTACCAATTCGTTCATCCCACCCTTCCAAGGTGCACCCGCCGGGTGTGCAAGATGTTAAAAGTTAACCCCAATTGTTCCTGTCCCCACTTCTTTGTAAAAGATCGCCGGGGAGCAAAACCAAACAACAACAGCTAGGTTTTTTCCTGGTTTTGCAAAACCGGGGAAAACAACTTCACAACACGTGTCCGCATGAACACTGTTAGATGGGTACAGCCATTCCGCCGGGAATCATAGGGAGCCTGAAACAGGCACCACCACAGAGATGCAGTCCTGGGGAGCCACAGACACCTATTCGCCGGGGAAACAAGCCTGTGTGTTTTGAAACCACGTGTGGCCAAAACTCGGCACCCAGCCGGGTTTTTCATGGTGAAACCGAGAAAAACCCGCCGGGAAACAACCCACCTCGTCCAGATACCATCTGAACGCCACATAGGACCGAAGAGTTAGCCAAAACACAACTAACCCCGGGCCCACAAATAGTCCGTGGAATTAGCCAATACACAACTAATCCAGGAAACAAAAATAGTCCATGGAATTAGCCAATACACAACTAAACCAAGACACACACGACACAGTAGTACATATTTATAATATAAATCAATAACACTTGTACATGTGGCAAAGCTACAAGAGGCTGGCTAGGCCTAGGCAGACGGAAAAGATAACAAGTCGGAATATAAACAAAAAGCACTGAATTATATCACAACAGGAACCACCGCCAACACACCACTGTAGCAAAAACTTCCGGCAAAGGGAAGACTGACTCGGGACCCAGAAAAAACTTCACTAAGTGAAGAAAAATACGCTGGGAACGTCAGCAAAGCAACACTACTTCATCAGAAAGATAAAAGGCAGCGATAGTAACGCGTAATGAAAGCCGCCTGCATCACAAGCTAACTAACTGTGAAAAAGTTCACATGTCCACAACAGGACCACGAGGGTACATCCGAAATAGACGCCCCAAACACACGACCCAACATACACTGCACTGCGGGCAACCAGCCCAGGACACTCCTGCTACGCATATCCTAACCTTACTCGATACATCCCGGAGTAAACAAATGAGAAAAAACTCACTAGGGACGCAGCAAATGCGGAACCAGCGGAGCGTGGGGAGACACGTCCGGGCAGGCTGAGCGCAGAGCAGAGAAGGAAGAATGACGCCTGAGTCAGCGTCTGGTCAAAGATCCACACAAGTACATTCACGATATTATGGAAAGCTTATTGAATAGTTATTCTTATTTTCTTTTTGTTTTTATTTTTTACGAAGTTTTTTCGTAGTGAGAACCCAATTCATAATGACTGAAGCCATGAGTGAGGTCGCGTGCGCTCATGATGAAGGCTCCTCAAATTTTAAATGCTCTGCGCGGTAGATTCAAACTACGGCGGATGAGTGTTTGAAGAGGGTGCCTTATGTAATAGGCATGTTCGTCAATGACTACGGAATCATTACTAAATAGTTAGTTTTCCTTCCTTCCCTTCGGGTTGTCAAACCCGTTTTCTTTGCCGGTGCTACTTTGGCCCGGGCTGTAACTAAATGCACCCCAAATGAAGTAACAACATAAATGGCTACCCCGTATGCCATGGTGCTAACATCGCAAAACGTATGTAATGTAACGTCACCAAATGTCGCCACCTTACGAGGTAGCTGTTTAGTACATAGGATATCATACTTTTTCAACAATAATGTCCCTTGATCATTTAAGGCGACCGACTGGTTATTTATAAACTTCCAGGTCTTACTTTAAATTTAAATGAAATTTGGCACAGGTGTAGCCTATATAACCATAAAACTAGATAAAAAAAAAAAAAAAAAAAAAAATTGTTTGCCTTTTTCTTTCAATTTAGGTAAAAAAAAGTTGAAAACTATAGCACTGCTGAAATTGATAAACTCCTACAGAAATCCCCATAGCACATGTTTTATGTGATCAAACAAATCACTAAAGGTGTATCTGTAGTTGCTATAAGAAACATTTTATATTTGTGTATTTTTTGGATTTAGGTGATTACGGATTCAGGTGAATATATTTATAGAAAATTACAACTTTGACGACATATTGTGAAAAAAAAAAAAACGAGTAAATTGGCTTTATAGGACCTGTAGTGTTTTTTATTACCTTTCCAATGGTATATACACCATTCCTATAGGTCCAATAATACATTTAATGTAACATCCGAAAGTGCGACAAAACAGTTGTGAGAAAAACATGTGAAAGTCTAAGGTAACTAGGTGAAATTTTTTTTTTTTTTTTTTTTTACAATATTTTACGCAGGAACACGGCAGAGTAGAAGATAAAGCGTATGGGAGGTTGTAGAGTATTTCACGCTCTTTCCATTTATATATGTATGATCCTCGTACGACCAGTAATTACTGAGCATGTCAATTTCAAAGTTCGCTATATAACGTTCTTAGAATTACAGGAAAAGTTTGGAAAAAAATAAAAATAAAAATCTAATGGGTTTTCAGTAATAAAATTTCACTGGCTTATGAAGGGATGTTGACTCTTGTTAAGTAAACACCTAATGGAACTTTCAGGATTTCGAGCTTTTTAAGCCTAAATAACCGGTCGGTCCCCTTAAGTCCTCGGGCAAACTGTCATCCCACCCTACTTTGCGTCTCCAAAATTCCTGCATCAGAATCCTAGCTCTTATGGTAACGGGTAATGCTAGACCCAAAGGATCAAAAAATCGCTAAATTTTTCTCAACAGACTTCTCTTCGAGTGCGTTCCTGTCTGCTGAACAAAAGACTTTGTGTGAAAGGTTAGAATGTCTTGTTTTGGTTGCCAGATCATCCCCAAATTTCTGGTCTTTTCCTGGTTATGAGATACCGTACCGTCCATCTGAATTAAACATTGAAGATTTTCACTATTAGTAACCCACTCGCGGAGAAATAAATTAGCTTCTGTAAACAATCTACGTGCTTGCCAGTAGGTATGTAACAATTCATCCTGACTATCGCTAGAACCCTGCAAATTGTCTATATACAACCCGCGAGATAGTTTATTAGTGTCCTCATGAGTATCTGCGGATGTTTCTTAATTGTGGCATTTAACAAAAACTGCGAGCATGTAGCACCAAAGAGTACGACCCGAAAACGGTAAATCACGACCGGACTTCCAGAGCGCTAATATCTTCTAACCAAAGAAAGCGAGTGACATCTCTATCTTCCTCCTGCAATTTGACCATCGAGAAGGCTTTCTCAATATCACTGGTAAAAGCATATTGCCCCAGTCTAAATCGCAATAGGTGTTGAGACAAATCCGACACCATGGACGGACCAGTCAGTAAGCAATCATTTAGACTGGGTTGTTGACCTTGATGGGCCGAGCAGTCATACACCACCCGTATTGGTGTAGTGGCACTGTCTTTTTTCACCCCATGATGGGCTAGATAGTGGACCCTACCCTTTCTAATGGGTTTTTTCATATCGACTCGTTCTATGAAGCCTCGGTCTAAGTAGTCCCGAAATACATCGTCATACGCCTGGCGCGTGCTCGGTTCATGTGTTAATTTACGCTGTAATGCGCGCAAGCGACCCAATGCCAATCAATAATTTGTTGGCAGGCTCACCTCACTATATATCTTTCCAGGGTAGACTAACCTCGTAATGTTTTTCTGCGGCACAATAACTAACAGATTCCTCAAACTTCTTTATCGCAATTTCCGAGTCATAATCAGTCTCCACAGGATTAATGCCTATGTGATCTAATTTCCACAGTCTTTCCAGGTCGAACTCGGCAGTCGTTTTAGGGTCACTAGGTTGGGAATCTTCCCTTCCCAACTCCTCTGTCCCGGTTACATTCACCCTTAGTATAGAGGCCGTGTCGACCAGGATGTTTGACAGTGGTATGTACCTTTCCGCTCATGCAATAACCAAATTTAGTAGTATTCTCTACGTTATCCAACATAGGGCTTATAAGTTCAGCCGCTGGGACAGCGGACGGATTTATCGGTACTACATGTGCAGTCCAATATCTTCTAGAGTAGCACCTAAAATCTCTACTAGGTACGTTGTAGGCCTACACACTTCGAGGCTACTTATTGAGAATAGAAAACGAAAAAGGTAGGGTAGAAATTTTTTAAAATAGTTGCCCACTCAATCTAGCTTCCCTCTGGACGCATGCGCGAACTCAATATACCTGCCCTCAGCCAGGTACAACCATCAATCAGTCTCTGCACACCCTCGGTCCAAACTACAACGAATTGTTGCTCTTGGGTTTCTTGTCTTTTCCACACCCTTCACTTCTTTAAGCGAGTTGTGAGCCTTCTCAGGGCTTTTGAAGTTTTAGAAGGATGATTCCGTGATGTAGACATGCTTTTATGGGCAAAATTCGGGTAGTTTTTGGAGGGTGTACAGGGTTCTGGAGACGTCTTATTGTTGTGGTATTGTTGTGGGGGCGCGTTTTCGTTCGACAATTGCTTTGCGATAGTTGGGGGACTAGGCCTACCTCACTTTTGTTTTGTTTTTGTTTTTTTTGTGGGTTAATTTTCACTTGTTCTTATGTAGCGTCACTTATGTGGATTACAGGCAGTTTTGCTTTATTCGCCAGGTTTAATGTTCATTTAGGGTCATTTTGCACTGCCTTTTATGTTGTGTTTTCGGTGAATAGGGTGCGTTTTTGGTATTTCGAAGTATTCTTGGGTTGGACTTGACTTATTGTTTGAGTTTGGGGTACATGCCTTTATTCTCTTACAACTGCTTTTTTGGGCCACTCCCCTTAATTGGACACTTCCCTTGTCTTTCACCGACGTATGGAATGCTTGCCCTCCTTTCGTTTACTTCGTCTTGCTTATACTTTTGCCTTTTACTTGGTGTCGCCCTGGTCCCACCGATCGGCGACACGGGTGTCTGGCAACAGTGTCATACGCTGGCCTGGACTAGAAATGTACGTTTTCAGGGGTTCTATTTTAACTGTTACCCTAATTATTTTTGGTTTTTTTGGGCAGTGTTTTTTAGCTTTGATGCATAGGTTATTTCAATTAGGTTTTGGACACTGCCTTTATTGTTTTTTCATCTTTTTGATAAACTTTATGTACCTATCCTGGATCGCTAATCCTTGTGGTGGTCCACTCCCCACTTCAAGCACACCTACTAGTCTTACACCGGCTAGTTTAGGTTTATGGTTCTAGTTAATTGGCTTACATGTTCCCTAGGTCCGCCCACTCCCTTAACTCCGGGGGTGGTTCAGTCCTAGTCTTACGTGTCCGAGATCCCTTGAACTGGTGGTCCCTGCTCTACCGGCGGGCGGACCCGTCTGTACTATTCCGCTCCACTCGCGGTTGTACCCCTGTGTATAAACGCGGCCCCGCTATTATACAGACGGTTGGTCGTGCTTATTTCCCACACTTGCCCCGCCTATCCACCCCTGGGTGTGGCTCCTGTGTTGCTCACACTCCATGTTTTTCTTATAGCCTGCTCATCGGACTGCTCCGCAGGTGTACGGTTCCGCCTCCTGGGCGGTATACATATAGTGTCCGTTCCTGCTCTTAGGCGGTCCAGTTCGCGCTTACGGTAGGAATGTCCAGGCCTCCTGCTACGGTTCCTACCTTCTGCCACCACCTTCCACCCTTCTACTGGGTTAAATTGTCAGGTACTTGCTTAGGCACTTTTTGGTAGTGGGGTGTTTATCCTTTCTTGGGAAGGGTGCCATGTTCCCTAGGGCTACCCAGTGGGCTCCAGCTCTGGTGCTCACGGTTTTGTGTGGAGGGTTCCTGCTCCTTCCTGTACCATGACCATATTTGCTATACTGCACAATACTTGTCATTTCTGCTATATTCGTCCTTCCTGTACCATGATCATATTTGCTATACTGCACAATAAATGACGTGTCTGCTATATCAATTTGAGTTATATGTAGCTAAAAAGAACAGTTTTAACACATGCCCGTCATTCATAGTAATGCAAAAACATAGACTTGTCTTAAACCAAAAAGGTACTGTACCCAAAATCCCTTTTCTTCCAAAACCAACAAAAACACTGAACACAATAACAAAACACAATTTTCAATGTGGCAAAAACACTTATGTACTGTAACAATACATAATCCCAAACTTGCTATCAAGTGTTGCAAACCCGTACTCCCCCCCCCCCCCCCCTTTGTCAAATAAAACAAAGGAAAAGAACGAGGGACAAGGGGGGAAGACCAGGTATCTTCGCCAGAGCACGAGGAAACACGACCCCCGAGAGCCATCACCGGCCGAGGGGGTCGAACACTGGACATGGAGAGGTAGGAGGAGATGAAGGAATTGATAGAAGACCACAAAACCGCTGAGGCGATGTCAGGGAAGGATCGACGTTGCAGGAACCGGAAGGAGGCAGCAAAGGATCACACATCGTGCGCAGAACCCCTACAAACAGGGTTACTGGCACGAATGGGCCGACAAATGTGGCGTCCCATCTGCACCTGCGAGAGCCTTCCACCTGTCCGAGGACACCCACACAGCAGTACCCGAAGGCGGCGCCACAGACGCAACAGAGGAGTGCAAGGCTGACACCGGGCACAACACATGGCGAGTATGCCCACGCCGGAAAGCCTGGACGGTGAAATGCTGGAAAACGTGGGTATCCCTCTCATTCGTGGCAACAAAATGAGGGGAGGAGGCGAACATGACGCCATGCAAGGACGGGGCCGTGACAATGCCGCTAGTGCAGACACCCGATCCCCAGTGGGCAGAGCGACAAGGAAGAGTGTACGCCCGAGCAACGGAACCGGTGTAGCGGCCCGTGTATACGTGGGTGAAGCCAGAAGGTCCAGAGCCCGCCCCAGATCCCACCGTGGAGGGACCTGGCGTGGAGGCGGGCGTTCCCAGAAGGCAGCCGTCATGAAGGAATCCAGCTCCTGCGGCGGAACGACCAGCCCAGCGACGGACGCAAAGACCCCCCGGACGGCAGACAAGTGTACAAAGGAGTACAAAGGAAATCAAGCAACAACAGATCTAGTGACCCTTCTAGGTTGCTTGTCCTCCAAAACACTGAGGATCAAGTGTCCAAACAGTGGTTTAGAGTGGGTAAGGGAACATTGGAAAGGGAACTACTGCCCTGCCACTAACGTGGCAGGACTAGGAAGTTAGTAGGGGACATATGGGTTAGTAACTGAGGGGAGGATAAAGTTATTCATTTACAAACGCAGTCAGTCGCGGGTTTGATGCGAGATATTTGTCTAGGCGGAATTTAAATGAATCAACGGTGCTGCAGTCTATAACGTCTCGGGGAAGCCCATTCCACAAGTTGACAACTCGATTGAAGAAGAAATTCTTAGATTCGTGCGAGTTAAAAGATTTACCAATAATTTTGCAACCGTTTCCCCGCGTGTAATTAGATTGGTCGATAGTGAAGTACTTACTACAGTTCATATTGTCGATGCCTTTGATGATTTTGAACACTTGAATTAAGTCGCCTCTTAATCTGCGCTGGGTTAAAGGAAATCGATTTAATTCTCTAAGACGCTCTTCGTATGGTTTGTTCTTTAGGCTAGGTATCATTTTGGTAACTCTACGTTGAACTCGTTCTAGCTTGTTTATATCTTTTTGGTAATAAGGGCACCAGGATTGAACGCAGTATTCCAGAAGAGGGCGGACTAAGGAATTGTAAAGGGTTAGGATAACTTCTTTGGATTTATGCTCAAATGACCTGCCTATAAAGCCAATTATTTTGTTTGCCTTCTTAACAACTTCTGAACATTGTTGACTCGGTTTTAGGTTACTCGATATTGTTACTCCCAGATCAGTTTCTCTGTTTACATTCTTAAGCTGAGTGCCATTCATCGAATAGTTTGCTTTCTCATTTAGGTATCCGACATGTAGTACTTTACATTTATCCGCATTGAAACTCATTTGCCAAATTTGGGCCCAACATGACAATTTATCTAGATTGTGTTGCATATCGTCAACTTGTTCTTTTGAGAGTACGCTATTTGCAATTTTTGTATCGTCAGCAAATTTTGAGATTGTGCAGGTGAGACCCTCATCTATGTCGTTGATGTAAATTAGAAAGAGAATTGGTCCTAGTACCGATCCCTGGGGTACCCCGCTACTTACATTGGTCCATTTAGATGCCTTACCGTTTATGACTACCCTTTGCTTTCTGTTGCTGAGCCAATTTTCTATCCATTTCAACACACCGTCTTGTATTCCATGCGCTTTTAGTTTTAGCAGTAAACGTTTGTGGGGAACTTTGTCAAAGGCCTTTTGAAAATCAAGGTATATAATATCTACAGCTTTACTCTCATCGTAGAGGTTGAGGATATCGTGGAAGAAGTCTAAGAGGTTTGTTAAACAGGAACGTTTTTTACGAAAGCCGTGTTGAGTATCTTTAAGTATGTTATTTTCCTCTAAGTGATTTACGAGTCTGTCTCGTATGACCGTTTCTAGCATTTTACATACAACTGAGGTTAAGCTAATTGGACGATAGTTACTGGGTAGGGATTTGCTGCCTTTTTTGAATATCGGAAGTGGTTACGTATAGCGTCGACGTGAAAGTGACGTGTACGGAAGAGGTGAAACAAGGAGTGGAGGACGAGGGAAGGAGAGCCAACTGGCTGGCGAGTGTCCCGTATCCACCTAGTAAAAGACCTCCAGCGGGACCCGTAAGGCCCCCAAGGAGAAGTCGGCCAGGAACGCTTCAGGAAGTCAGGCAGGTCCCGGCCGTGGACTGGGAGCCACCGTGCCTCATGAACACCCACGATGCGAAGGCCAACGAGGTCCGCAGGGCCCCAACCTAGCGCAAGCGGAAGTCGGAGACAGGTAGAGGGACCGGACTCGGGCACCACCGCGTCAACTGGGCGTACCAAGCCCGTGCCGGCCACAGAGGCACGAGGAGCCAGACGCTGCCGCGGTACAGCCGCAGCCTCGCGAGGACGTTGCACAGCAACAGTGCGTCTGGTGGCGGAAATATGTACATCGACCGCCACCTGTTCCAGTCTACCATGAAAGCGTCCGGACCCCCCTCCGGAGAGCGAGGCCGGAGGGAGAGGTACCGAGGCAACTGGCGCGGCACCTCCAATGCGAACAAGGCGACCTCCGGAACACCCCAAGAAGCCGCGAGGTCGTCGAACACAGTCCGTTGCATTGCCCATCTGACAAGAACGCCCTGTCTTCTCGACAGGGCGTCCGCCCACAGGGTGGCAGGCCCGGGCAGGGAGGAGGCATGCAGGGAGAAGGTGTGTCGGTCCGCGAGGAAGAACAACTTCACCGAGAACCCCAATAGAGTCAATGACCTGGAGGACCCCCGCTTTAGGAAATAGTGGACAGCTGTCTGAGTGTCCAATCACGAAGGCCACCGACTTTCCCCGAAGGGCCAGCGCGTGGGCCCTCAGGAAGAACAAAGGAACCAACAGTTCGAGGGCATAGACGGGTAAGGGGCGTGAGTCCCACCCATCCGCCGGGAAGTTGACGGCCCAGGTTCGATGGGTAACCATTACCCTACCACGCTCGACGCATCTGTGTCTACCCAGATCGTCGGCGGGGGGGGCGGTCCAGGGCACAGCCGCAGAGAGCGTGCCCCGAGCAACCCAGTGTCCCAAGTGTCCGCGAATGGCACGCAGGAGCGGCAGGAGCCGATCCATAGGGGTCAACGGAAACACCTCGGTGCCCATGAGGAGGAGGCGGCGTAGCCTGAGGCTCCCTAAGGGAATGGGCAGAGCGGCCCAATGCAGCGAACCCACTAACGAGTCCCAGAGCCACCCCGGGAGGGAGACCGAGTGCAACACGGCGAAGACCTTCCGCCGAAGGTGCACCACGTCCGGCAGACCCTGGGTCACCGGAGCGCCGGACAAAACCCAGGCGAGACCGACCCATGGCACGACATGCGACGGGGTCAAGCGTGACTTGGGAACATCGACGGGGAACCCTAACTGTGCGACGTGGCGAACGACTGTGAGGGCGTCGCGGACGCACAGTCCGAGGGCCTCGGAAACTATCAACCAATCGGCCAAGGAAAACAGGAGCTGGAGCCCGCTCCTGAGGAGAGGACCCAGAGCCTGTCCCACCAGTTCGGAGAAGATCCGCGGCGCGATGTGGAGACCGAAGGGAAGGCCGGCGAACAGGAACACACGATCGGAAGGCCGAACGGCCAAGAATCGCTGGAATCGAGGATGGAGAGGAACGAGCCAAGACGCAGCCTGGAGGGCCAGCGACACTACCCACGACAGAGGGCGCAGGGCCAGGTGTACCTGGGGTACCGGCAGCATCCGAAACCGTGTGTGCACGATGCGCCCGGTGAGGGCCAACATAGCCACCACCGGGCGCATCGCGTCGCAGTTCCACCCCGGTACCAGAAATACACGGGAGAGGAAAACCGGGTGACCGGCGGTCAACTCCCTCGACGATACCCTGCTCGTGCACGGACGTGAACACGTGGGCCACCTCTGAAGAGATGGGCCAGTGTTGGTGACAAGAGCGGAGTGGGGGTCTGGACGTCCACCTCCAGGTGAGACCCCTCCGCGCAATCCGCCGCCTCCAACGTCCCTCGCGGCCACCGAGGGGCGCAAGGGCGAAAACAAGCCGTGGGAGCTCTCGAGAGGAGGGGAGCGACCCGGGCGGCCAGGCGAGAAGGAGAACAAGGAGACCGACCCAGAGAACCTACACATTGTTTTGACGTGGAGGTACCCCCGGTACGGTCTGTGCGGGCATGAGCGCCACGTTGACCTCCTCTACCCCCCCCCCTCCCCCCCCTCAACTTCGTCGAAAAGGGCGGGCCACCCCAACCCCTGGCTGTCGCGGGGCCGACCCCGGCGAAGGGCGGCCGGAAGTGGAAGGCCGGCCAGCCCCGACACGGCGGGGATGAAAAGGGGGCAAAAACAGAAGGGCGAGGCGGAACTGACGCACTGGCCTGTAACGTCCCTGTCCTGCGCCCGAGCATGGCGGCAGCACTTGCAGCAGCACCCCGAAGAGGACCGGCAGAAGGACGGGACTGAGAAGACCCCGCTCGCGACACAGCGCGTCGTCGCGTGTCGTAAGCAGGGTCCGCCGATAGAGAAGCGTAGCGGACCCAAGCATCCCGCGCAAAAAAGCCCCGACGGAGAGAGCGCAGAGTACAACAAACCCTGACGAATATCCAAGGGGGCTGTCCGGCAGAACGAGGACCGTACCGTCCGGCGTTGCCGAGGTGCCACGCACAAAACCGCCTTCAGCTCGGGAACCAAGGACACCGCGAGCCGAAGGGGGATCCGCCGAACGCGGCCCAAACCCTCGCGAAGATCGCCTGGTGCAGACGCCGCGAGAAGCCGCAGGTGGTGAACAGAAGTCTGGAGGGAACCAAAAGACAAGAGAAGAAGTTCGGCACCCACCGCCGCAAGGGAAAAACCCTGTCGACAGAGGACTGAACAGGGTGAGAGAAGAACGGGGTAGCAATAGAACAAAGTTCAAGAACGGGCACGCTGAACCAGGACCAGAACGCGCCGTCCAACCCGTCGAGAGACACAAGAGGAGGCAAAAGCAGTGATGACTCCGGGGGAGGGACTGAAGGAGAGCCGGCAACGGAACGGCCGGCGAAGACGAAGGCCTCAGCAAACCAGGCCCCCAACGGGAGAGGGTGATCGAGCAAGATGGCTAAGCCAGGCGTACCGTCGTCGCACAAACCCGTCCCATAGGAGGACAGTCCCGTCAACACAGCCTGAAGGATATCCCGGCGGCTGAAGTCGGACCAGAGCATAGGCCTGCAGAAGGGAGGGGGACCGTAGCAGGGGTAGGTATGGTGAGGCGTTGAGGGTGTGTCACCGCCAAGAAGCGCGATAAGAGGGAGTCTTTCATCGACTCCAAGCGCCCGTCGATGCGTGACACAAGCCACCCCTGCATAGCCGACAATCGATCCGAGAGAGGCGGCCCCCCCCCCAAGAACGGTCGGCCCGCAGGGGTGAGCGCGAGCGGGAGCGAGATCCACGACACAAACCAGCAGAGTCGCGGCCCAAGGAAGGCGAGCGACCACGGTTGTGTCGCCGCAGAGGGACTCGTCCCTGAACACGAACGCCCGAGGGGGAAACAGCACTATCCCCCTCTTCCAGCGACACGTCAGCCCCTGAGAAAGGGGACCCCGAAACCATGCGATACCCCACCGAGCCAAGAGGAGGGGTACCCCCGTGGCGAGACGGTAAGTGAAGGTCAGGGAGAGAAGAAGGAGGAGGAGCAGGACGACGGGAGTGGGGAGGCTGGCCGGGTGAAAAGACAGCATCTGGTGTTCCCAGGCGGTCACCCATCCAAGTACGAACCAGACCCTACGGTGCTTAACTTCGCTGATCGGACGAGAAGCGGTGCATTCAACGTGGTATGGCCGTTGGCTGAAAAGAGGTCAGAAGTAGCCACGGGGGGAAACAGAGCAAGGGTCCCCGGGGCAGAGATAACAGGGCGGCCCGACACCGAGGCGGAGGAGGGAGGGACTGCCACCGTGGGATGAGACCGTGAAGGAAGAATAGGCACCGAAGCAGGTGAAGTAGGAGGAGAAGCAACTACATCCTGGCGGACCCTCCTGGACAGTGTAGGAGGAGGGAGCAGAGGGCCAGCTACAGCCTGAACCTCCGCGCGCGTAGAGGACAAAGGAAGAGGACGTCGTACGAGCAGGGGAAGCGGGCGGTAGGTAGTAGAGCCCCGACCCGGAGAGGCCAGGGGAGGGCGCACAGGGGCAGAGCCGCTAACCCCGGCCTCAGGGCGAGAACCATGACGAGGGCGATGGGCGCCGTCAAGGCGATAAGGAGGACAACGAGGGGCAGGAGAGGACGGGCAACGAGGCGAGCGAGAGCGTGGACGGAGCAGGGGATCCCCCCGACGATGTGACGACCGGCTGCGGGACCCAGGGGAGAGGGCCCGAGCAGGGAGAGGGCCAGGCGAACGGCCTTCAGTCGGGTCAGGGATACCCAGGGCGACGTGGATCCGGGCGGCAACAAAGGCCGGGGAACGGTGGCCCACAGTCCAAAAGTGGCGGGAGACTATCGCCCACACCGACTGAAGTGAAGCAGAGGCCACTGCCGCCACCGAGGAACCAGGGCTATGGTGCACCACATCCACCAGGGCCAGACACGGGCCACACAGAGCAGGGAGGTAGGCCGTAGAGGACACACAGTGCGAGTGGCGCAAGCAGAACTTGTGGCTCACCAAGCACGGGGAGCTACAACCATGGCGAAAGCAAGGCAGCCTACCTGCACTGGAAGAACACACACCATAATCAGCACGTCGAAGGAGTAAGTGGAGAGAATGTCCAAGAAGAACCAGGGAAGAAGCATGGGGAAACAGGAACACACATGCAAACAGGTATCCGTACTCACCCTAAACCGGGAGCACAGAGGTAGGTGAGTAGGGCGGGCGAGGTGGAAGAGCACTAGCAGAACCTGCAAAGATGGAGAAAGTGTTAACCACCACTCAACATCTTACATGCAGGGCCTATAACACCAGTAAAGTGCACACACCAAATAGTATCAGGCAACAAGATGACATAAAAAAGGTCAATAGTGAAAGCCAACTATTACCGCAAATTTGCGGGCCAATGGAGGCATAACCGTACCGACACCACCCTCCCGCAATTTTGCGGGACCCCCCAGCGATCTCCGCAAATTTGCGGGGAGCCGAAACGTCCCAGAGGACCGAATCGAGCTCCCGCAAATTTGCGGGACCGGCCGAGATGGTCCGGCGCCGAAAAAGCGAGAGGAGCGTCTAGGGAATACCAAAAAAGGGCCACAAAAATGCGTCATCTCCTTATGAACTCCAAGCGATGATGGCCATCAAGCTGAGCAGTGTCTTCCTTGAAAATATCCTAACTCAACCGGTAAAGGGAGACGTAAGGAAGACACACCAGGGGAGAGGAGGCACATCCCCCAGGAACCACCCAACCCACAGAGATAGAGCAAAGCCCATGAGGAGAAGCGGCAGGGAGGGTGGTTTCGCACAAACAGAGGCCCCCGTGGGGTACCCCTGGATTGGGCAAAAAAGACTTTGAAAGGATGGAGGTGAAACAGGAAGAGAAAACAAAAACCAGTAAATGAAACTGGTGAGAAAAAGGGTGTCCTAGCCGAGAGCAGAGAATGTGTCAGGGGCGAAAAACCCTGTGGTGTGAAGGAGGGGCCCCCGTGGGGTACCCCTGGATTATCATGAACCACCTGTCGCCCAGGCCCTTGAGACACAGTGAAGGCTCGAAAGGGGGGACTCGGGAATAACGCTAATAATGCGGCCGACACAAACTCTACAAACAGCACCGCCACCAACGAAATCTCAGATTGTTTACCAACGGTACACCTTAGGCTATGAAAAAATGAAAACTCATAGGGGCAAAGCAATTCCTGAATGAGAAAACGAGCTAGGCTAAATTAAGCTAAAAGCTAAACTATGCCCAGACTAACAGGAAAAAAGAATATGAAAAGAGAAAGAATGAAAAACATATACGAGGAACGCCAGGCGCCCCCGTACCTTCGGTAGGCTATTTCCACACGCGTCTCCATTATACACACTTAGGAGCCCATTTACGTGTGCCCTAGATCACGTAACATCTGTCTAACAAAAAGAAGGCCAGATAAGCCGAAACGAACCTAAAACAGGGTGAATTGAAGGAGCACAACAAAAGCGGACTCAACATGGAGACGCGTGAAAAAATTATGACAAGAGAGGGTCGCTCATGCGCACGTTCGACAGGGATCTGCACATGACGGAACACGGGATGGGCCTTAAGCGGTCACTAAGGTAAACCCCTTTTTCTTCTCTTCTATGCTTTTTTCACCTTCGGTGGTAGGTTTGGTTAATGTACAACGTCTCCTAGAGCAAGATAAGGAGTAGACTCTACAGAGGTGGGCAGGTGCGCGCCATTTGGCGCTCTGCGATCCGGTGCGCATTACCAATATAGAGGAGCGCGGAGCGAGGAGCGGCAAAATTCTGAAATCGGAGTGCAGGCGGGGAGCGCAGCTAGAAATTTGCGCTCCTTTCTGGCGCTCCGGAGGCGATTTTTCCTGTCAACAACAGGTACAAGAACGTCATTATCGTGTACAGTCATCGTACCGTTCGTACGGTGTTACTCACGGTGTTACTCACGGTGTTAGTGAACTGTGATACAGTGATACTACGATAGTGACAGACTGACAGTGTTACAGTTGTTAACTTGTTATTTTTTTTTTTTTTGGCTTTTGCTATCAATATTATGGTATCGATAGTTCGATACTATCGGAATGTTACTTGAATGTATGGGTGGGAGGGTGGTTTAGTGGATGGTGGGGGGGAAGGTAGAAGCGTAATTGACTCGTGTTACAAATATGAAGCGATTGGTGAGGTAGTTTCGCCACCACAGATTTTATTTGTTTTCCTTTTCTTCGTACGGATACGCTGGAAGTGGGTTGTGGGAGGCAGTTGGGGGTGTGGTGGAAGGAAGGCATAAGGGTAAGGCACTTGTCACACAATTATGGAACCGATTGGTGCAATCGTTTCGCCGCCACAGATTTTTTTTTTTTTTCCTTGTGAGGCGACCGATAGTCAGCGAGTGGGTGGGAGGAGGGGTTTGGGGTAGTGGTGGTGCCGTCACATGATATTAAATGATTATTCATTTAATCATGTAATCAACTAAATACTAATCATGTTGTATTGTTGTTATTGTATTGTTAGGCTTGTTAGAATGTTAGCTTGATAAGTTTAACTGTTTAAGTTTCTCAGTTTGGACAGTTTCTGTAATTCTTTATGTCATATCATAGATATCAATGGACAGTCACAATGTCACAAACTCACAATGATATCAATCATATCATATCATTGACATTTGCAATGATATGATTCATATCATATCATTGACATTTGATTCGTTGATATGACATAAAGAATAACAGAAACTGAGAAAGTGAGAAACTTAAACAGTTAAACTTCAGAAAGACACCATGACTTGAGTTTTTTTTAATGTTTTGAATTCTTGGAATTTAGTGAAGTGAAAGACAAAGGACAAAGTGAAGGACAAAGGTAAATAATTAAATAACTTCTAGAAGCTGTTTTGTTTGTTTTGTTTTTTATATACCTATTTTTGGGAGCGCGGAGCAGGAAGCGCATCGGGTCTGCTGACAAAAGGAGCGCGTGAGCGCTGCCGCATTACCTTATGTCTGATGAGCGCGGAGCGCTGCCGCATTACCGGTCCCACCGGAGCGCGCCCACCTCTGAGACTCTAGACGTTTTCTTTTTAACCGCGGTTGGAATGACGACATAGCAGTCAAAATAGACAAGTCGTCATTGCAATTAGGTTAATAGCCTTGACGTTGGATTTTCCAAGACTACTAACAAATATAATATTTATATATCTATATAGGAAGAGATCATCTATCTCTTATATTATAAAATTCAGTAGTGATGCTCGAGCTAGGCCCATTGGCTGCTTCCGTGATCGCGTGCTAGCGTGAGAATATCCCGATATAAGAATCCATAAGTAGAGTCCAGAGCATATCTGCTCAAATTAATGTTACCAATGTGTAACTATGAAAGTGTAGAATACTTTGATATATGTGCAAATAAGTAGTGATCACGTAAACTGCAGACTATGTACGTAATACGTATCTGCCATAACTTATATAAGAATGGATTCCAGGGGGATATATTCTATCAGCTATCATGAATATGATTAGAGTGCTATCTAATCGGGATAGTATCCTGAGGAAAACATTGTTCCTCTTCTTTATCTAGGTCAAGCCTAACAAGTTTGGGGTGAGGACGGTTAGGGGAGGAAGTGCCTTTTAACTCTGTAGGTATAGACCGCTTTGTAGGGGTTTCTGTTGTGGAAGACACAGAGCGTCCAGTAAGAAATAAACATAGTCCCTACTGACCGTGTCTGGGACTTTTTTTTTTTTTTTTAGTTGAGGATATATAAACTTTCACTTCATCCCAAATGTTTAGTAATACCTGAGTCGCCCCCGCTGCTGTTATGTGGCCACTCGGATTGTGGTAGTGTTACACGAAGAGTGCACAATTTGTACATTTTTAAGGAGCCCACTTAGTCAATGTACGATTCACACAAGCCATCTGGCATACATACCTCGTCAGTTGTGGCTCAGGTGAGGGGGCGGAGCTTACTACGCAGAGCTATAGCCCACCTGTCAGAAAAAGGCCAAGAATCAATGTTACATAATATAAGAGCAAAGAACCAAAGCATGTACCAGTTCCTTATGTATAAGGCTCATGTAATGTCGAGTAGCCTGCTGGCCCTATGAATGTTTTAAAGAATTTAGAGTAGGGTAGCATATTCGCTACATCGTATATAAGAATGGATTTAAGTGGGATAGTCTATAGGCTATCCTAAATGCCACTGGAGTACTCTCCTCCCTTCTTTTTCCATTCATTGTTCTACATTGAGAACTCGGAGGGTAACTTTGGTCTTTAATTTAACCGGAACCTTTTGGTACATCGGATGTTTATTTCTGAAGGAAAACATTGTTTCCCCCCCCCCCCCCCCCGGGTTCCCGGAGTACCCGGAGTACTTGGAGGAAACTCTCGTTCCTTAACACACAAAGAGCGGGTGGTAGGGTATTTTACACTGTGCCGCCCAGCGGGTTTTTTTTTTACCCTAAATAGGGTTGTTTCCGTGCTCATTTTCATGCATAAACAAGACCCAGAGTGTAAAACAAGTATCTATCCCTGAAAGGGCATAAACAGAGCTTTCCAATGACACCCGAACAATCCTTGTACGACCACTGGTTCTCTTGCAACGACCGTGCAACACGAGTGCAAAAAACCTAAAATAAGGTAATTTCCGTACATAATTCCCTGTGTAGCGAGTGAGAAAGGGGGGAGGAAGGTGGTATACAGTTCAGTACGTCCACGGTGGTCGTGGGAGCGGTCATAAGGTTACTACGCTCGTCCCACCGCTCAGCTCTCTCTCAGCAACATTACGTGCTGAAAATGGCACTCGACATATGTGGTGCACCGCCACATAGTCCACATTTATTTAACTCGACAGATGTCGTGTGCCGTTGGTTAAGGGTTAATTTAACCTGAACCTCATGGTTCCTTGGTTTTCAGTATTACCCGGAGTACCCGGAGTACTTGGAGGAAGCTATCGTTCCTTTTTTTTTCCTTTTTTTTTTAAATCTGAACCTCTTGGTTCCTGGGTTGTCAGTGTTTACCCGGAGTACCCGGAGTACTTGGAGGAAGCTCTTGTTCCTTAATTTTAACCTGAACCTCTTGGTTCCTGGGTTTTCAGTATGTACCCGGAGTACTTGGAGGAAGCTTTTGTTCCTTAATTTTAACCTGAACCTCTTGGTTCCTGGGTTTTCAGTATGTACCCGGAGTACCCGGTGTACTTGGAGGAAGCTCTTGTTCCTTAATTTTAACCTGAACCTCATGGTTCCTGGGTTTTCAGTATGTACGCAGAGTACCCGGAGTACTTGGAGGAAGCTCTTGTTCCTTAATTTAACCTGAACCTCTTGGTTCCTTGGTTTTCAGTATTGCTCGGAGTACCCTGAGTACTTGGAGGAAGTCTTGTTCCTAAATTTAACCTGAACTTCTTGGTTCCCTGGTTTTCAGTAGTACCCGGAGTACCCGGAGTATTTGGAGGAAGCTCTCGTTCCTTAATTTAACCAGAACTTTTGGTTCCTTGGTTTTTGTATTACTCGGAGTACCCGGAGGAAGCACTCGTTCCTTTATGTTAACCTGAACCTTTTGGTTCCTTGGTTTTGTTGGTGTTTTGTGCACCTGGAGGAAAATCTTGTTTCTCCATTTACAGAGGTGGGCATGTGCGCGCCATTTGGCGCTCTGCGCTCTGCGATCCGGTGCGCATTACCAATATAGAGGAGCGAGGAGCGGCAAAATTCTGAAATCGGAGCGCAGGCGGGGAGCGCAGCAAGAAATTCGCATTCCTTTCTGGCGCTCCGGAGGCGATTTTTCCTGTCAACAACAGGTACAAGAACGTCATTATCGTGTACAGTCATCGTACCGTTCGTACGGTGTTACTCACGGTGTTAGTGAACTGTGATACAGTGATACTATGATAGTGACAGACTGACAGTGTTACAGTTGTTAACTTTTTTTTTTTTTTTTTTTTGGCTTTTACTAACGCAAAGCAAACCTTACGGGCAAGTTACAGCTTACGAAGGGGCCTAAGGGTAAGTCTGGCAGTGGTATAGCCCGAGCCTGTCTGACTGTCTGATAGTCAAAAGACACTATAGACTTCAGAGACTTTTATCATTTTATGGTATCGATACTATCGGAATGTTACTTGAATGTATGGGTGGGAGGGTGGTTTGGGGTATGGTGGGGGGAAGGTAGAAGCGTAATTGACTTGTGTTACAAATATGAAGCCGAGTGGTGAGGTAGTTTCGCCACCACAGATTTTATTTGATTTCCTTTTCTTTGTACGGATACGCTGGAAGTGGGTTGTGGGAGGCAGTTGGGGGTGTGGTGGAGGGAAGGCATAAGGGTAAGGCACTTGTCACACAAATATGGAACCGATTGGTGCAATCGTTTCGCCGCCACAGATTTTCTTTTTTTTTTCCTTGTGAGGCGACCGATAGTCAGCGAGTAGGTGGGAGGAGGGGTTTGGGGTAGTGGTGGTGCCGTGGTGGGTATGCAGAAGGGTAAGGTACATGTGGTAAAAAACTAAAAATATGAAAGCCATAGGTGCACTCGTTTCGCTGCTACGATTTTTTTTCGGCGAGTCAGTATATAATTATATACGGACCTGGCACTGGGCGTGACAACTGACGTCTGACAAGACCCTAGTCCCGGCCGTATATATATAATTATTATAAATTATATACCGTCGGACCTGGCAGTTTCGGACCTAGTTTCTCAGTTTGGACAGTTTCTGTAATTCTTTATGTCATATCATAGATATCAATGGACAGTCACAATGTCACAAACTCACAATGATATCAATCATATCATATCATTGATATTTGATTAATTGATATGACATAAAGAATAACAGAAACTGAGAAAGTGAGAAACTTAAACAGTTTAACTTCAGAAAGACACCATGACTTGAGGTTTTTTGAATGTTTTGAATTCTTGGAATTTAGTGAAGTGAAAGACAAAGGACAAAGTGAAGGACAAAGGTAAATAATTAAATAACTTCTAGAAGCTGTTTTGTTTGTTTTGTTTTTTATATACCTATTTTTGAGAGCGCGGAGCGCAGGAGCGCGGAGCGGGAAGCGCATCGGGTCTGCTGACAAAAGGAGCGCGTGAGCGCTGCTGCATTACCTTATGTTTGATGAGCGCGGAGCGCTGCCGCATTACCGGTCCCACCGGAGCGCGCCCACCTCTGTCCATTTAACCGGAACTTCTTTGTGCATCGGGGGTTTTTTTTTTTTTTTTATTGTTCCTCGGTTTCCTTGAAACCATTTAGTACCCGGAGGTCTAAAACCCTGAGACCCGGAGAGAACGGAGGGACACAGGAGCCCCGCCGACTCCGGGACTCGAAGCATGCAATTGTATAGGGTTAGTTGGTGCTCTTGCACTGGAGGAAACTTTGTTGCTCAATTTGTTTACATGCAAACTCTTTCTATTTTAAGAAATGAACACATAATTGTGTTGGTGCTCTTGCACTGGAGGAAACTTTGTTGCTCCATTTGGTTTCATGCAAACTCTTTCTATTTTAAGAAATTAACATATAATTGTGTTGGTGCTTATACTTTATTTACTCGAAACCATTTAGTACCCGGAGTTCTAAACCCGGAGAACCGGAGAGAACGGAGGGACACCTCCGCCGACCTCCGAGCTGTCAACACCTCGCAGCTGCTCCCCGATAATGAGTTACCTTGTGTGAAGTTGATAGGAGTGTCTAAGTGTTGTCCCGGAAATTTATATGTGCATTTCAATAAGTAATTAGGTGTTTTATGAGCAATTCAGATTTAATTGGATATTCCAAGTAATTGAAAATATGGATTAAGTAAAACAGTTCCTGGAGTGAGATGGGATAGTGGGGCGATTGTTGTTTTTAGGCTGGCAGACGACCACCTCGCGATGGCGGGAAGGCGTGAAAGCCTAGCTGGGGATGAGGAGGATTATGAATTTGAAGGCTTTATCACCGAGGACAAGGATGATCAGTTGGCAAGTATGAAAAAAACAATTAATGGGTCTTGTGAGATGGAGGGGAGTGATGGAAAATTGGAGGAAGGAGTTAGGGGCTAAAGTAGAAGTTTTGTCCGATATGTGTGGCGTTACTAGCGGGGTGGATAGGCCTAGGCCAGTAAGTGACAGCCTAGAGGCAGTGATGGCCAGAGTAGACGAGTTAGCGTCGGAAAATGTGGCACTCAAGGCTCAGCTTAAGGAATATGAGGGCCACCTGAGTGAGGAAGTAAAAGGAATTAGTGAGGTAAAAAATGAGTGGACAAGGGTAGAGAGTGCCACGATGGTAGCCCTTGAAGAAATTGTGAAGGAGCAGAAGGAAGAGAGAGAAAAGGAAAAGAAAGAGTTTGAAAAAAATGTAGTGCAAGTTTTAAAGAAGAAAGAGAAGGTAGTGAGAGAGACAATAGATAGAGGTAAGTGTGTAGTAATCTTTGGAGATGTGGAAGAGCACCTGGCAGATATGAAGGTAAGAAAGGAAAGGGATGTTGTGAAAGTCAAGGGGATACTGGATTACTTAGACGAGGGTTATGGATGGGTAAAAGAACTGGAGGAGGTGAGAAGGTTAGGAATATATAAGAAGGGCGAGATGAGACCACTAAGAGTGGAACTAAAGTTTAGATCAACAGCAGAAGCAGTAGCCAATGTGAGCTGGAAATTAAATTCGACAGAGCTGAATCATATAAGGGTAAAAAAGGACCTAAGTGTAGAAGAACGAGAACAGTTAAGGGAACTCCAAGCTAAGGCTGATGAAGAGAATGGAAAGTTGTCTGAAGAGCAAAAGAAGAATTTTTTTTGGAGAATAAGGGAAGGGCAAGTAAGGAAGTGGTACATCAGGAGCCACCAAGAACCGAAAGTAAGAGGAGTGATAGGGAAAGAGACAGAGAGACAAGTACGAAGTCAAAGCAAGGAGACGGAGCGAGAGATAATGCAGGGAGCAGGGGACCGGAGAGAGAGCCAGGATGTGGTGGAGAGGGTGGAACAGAGGGAGAGAGAGGGGGGAGGAGAATAGAATTAGTGGGGGAGGTGGAACTGGGTCAGGGAAGGGATGGAGGAGGAGGAGGTGAACCTGGTAGGAGGCAGAGAGGGAAGAGAAACAAGGAGGTGGATTCAAATATACTGTGCTACTACACTAATATAGATGGAATAAACAGTAAAAAGGTAGAGTTAGATAATATATTAAGAAAAGATCAACCACAGATAGTCTGTTTGACAGAGACAAAGCTGAACCAGGACTTTGACAGCAACATAGTGTTTAGTGAAGGATATAATATATGGAGAAATGATAGAAAGGGTAAAAGGGGAGGTGGAGTGGCAGTATTAGTTAAGAACCCTATGACAGCAAAGCACGTGGAGTTAAATAATGACAAGGCAGAAATAATGGCAGTTGAACTCAATGATATAGAAGGAAAAAAGCTAGACATAGCAGTAGCTTACATGCCACCAAAGACCAGAGCATGGAGGGAGTTGGAGTTTGAGGAGATGGTAGAGGATATGATTCAGTCGTTGAGAAGATTGCTTTTAACCTCTGAAGTGTGCATGGGGGTAATTGGAAACGTCCCCCTGTGCTGACGTATTTGAGGTGTTTCCGTCACTAAAATATTCATTGTGCCATTAATAGCATTAATACTTATCCATATGCGCCTATTATGGGTTGATTATAAAGGTATTAACCTGAAACAACAATAAAACGAGTGAAACAAGCGTTTGGATGGTCATCAAAATCGGAGATATAGCCCGCGAGTTGTATAATGTATGGGTGAGGCAATCTGCTTTCCCGCCAATTTCCCCCAAGGCCACTGAGACACAGTCGATCGATACTCTCTCTCTCTCTCTTGCACTCGCTTGCTATCAGTGATGACCACACCCTCCAATCGGATTTCTAATGTTAGCAAGAAAATATACCTCAGAATAAGGGAATAACAGGGAAAATAGGTGATAACTGAAGGAGAGGAGGAAAGTGGGGAAGGAGGGAGGTAGAGGACTGAGATTTTGCATGGCCCAGGGGCCAAAAAAAAAAAAAAAAAAAAAAAAAAAAATTCGATGTCAAAAGTTGATTTTTTTTTCTCTGACTCTTAAGAGTCTCCCCGCAGTGCGCCGGGGGAACTCTTAAGAGTCTCCCCGCAGCTCCCGGGTTAAGGAAGAATCGATTGATCTTGGTAGGAGATTTCAACTGTAGTGAGGTTGATTGGGAATCGGGAGATGCAGGGCCAAATCAGAGATCTTGGGGAAGTCGGCTAGTGGAGTTGGTTACGGAAAATGTACTTACACAACATGTGAAGGAAAATACAAGAATGAGGGGTAATAACGAACCTTCTAAACTCGATCTGATTTTTACAAAAGATCCTCACGAAATTAGTGATATAAACTATCTATGTCCTGTAGGTAAAAGTGATCACCTATTACTAAAACTAAAATGTAAAACTTGCAAACTAAACAAACCAAAATTGGGACAAGGACAATATAAAGTCAAATTAAATTATCAAAATCGCTATGTGGAAACAACGCTTACTAAAATGAAAATTATTAAATAAAAGAACACAATCCACCACATAGGGTGTACATCACTACATGAGCAAGTTAATCTGTTTCCCAAGCAAACCAATCGCACATATAACAACGCACTATCGTCACGTTAAAGGAAGTAGTCAAGTTTGGGAAGTCCGGGACGTTCTGGCAAATTTTACTAAACTCTGCATGAATAAAGAAACTACATGTTAAATGTCAAAATATTATTTAAGATCAAATTTGCAACATGACAAGACATTAACAATAGTAAAAAATACAAATATTGATAAGATATCTATACTATTACAAAATAATATATAAAATACAGTACAGCACTCACTAACGATAGTGCTATCGGGTAGGTACCTGTAAGCATAGCATGCCTCAAGTGACCCCTATCAATAACTACCCTACAAATAACCTACATTTATAGCACAAATAAACTAAGGAAATCGCAAAAGTAAGCAATTGATACTATCGACAATGAATACATATAATATAAAGAGAAATAATTGCAAAATATGAAGTAACAACAGATTTAAACAAAGAGTACTAAGAACAATAAATTTAAAAAATCATCAATATTAATAATAATAATAATAATAATAGAAAAAGAAAAAGATAAACAATAAATACAGACAAAAAGTAAGCAGAGGTTATACAAGAAACTTCAAGTTAAAAATGCTTGATTAAAATTATTGATGTCAAATTTTAGAATACAGTCACAATAATTGACCCTAAAAAGATTAAATTTATGGAACAATTTACTTGCCTCAAAACCTCTGTCCACTAAGAGTCTGTATAGTAACCTAGTTCTAGCCCAAAAGTCATCTACTTTAGTGCAGATTTTACAAAATCTTATTAATTGGGAATAAAAACAATTATAAGTGATTTTACTATCGATATTACTACTAGGGAAAGGAAAGTTTATTACGTTAAAATTAAAATCATCAACTTTGTGATATACTTTAAGTATGCACTGTTCATTAACAATCTCTATATTTATATCAAGAAAATTTTCAACTTTATAATTTACGTTACATTGTGTGAGGGGAATAGAATTAGGGTAAATAAGTTTAGCAACTTGATTAAAATTTAACAAATTGCAAACAAGAATATCATCAATATATCTACTATTATTACTTAACAGTTTAGCAAGTGCTAATTTTTCTGGAATTTTATTTTTCTTGCTACTGTCAACTAAGTCTTTTATATATTTAAATTCTAAAGCAAGCAAGAATAAGTCTGCAATTAAAGGGCTAGCATTTCCACCCATAGGAATTCCTAATATTTGTTTGAAAATGTACGGCCCGAATCTAACATAAGTATTGAAAAGGAGGAATTTAAGGGCATCTTTAAGTTGACCTCGAGTAATGCCAATAGATTAGACAATAGCTACATAAATGACAGATTAAATTATAGTAAAGCTGATTATGTATCCTTGAAAAGATATTTAGAGGGAGTAGATTGGGATCTTATTTTGAAGGAACGGGACATACAAGGTAAATATAGTAGATTCCTCGAAATTTATAGAGTAGGAACCAATATGTTTGTCCCAAGATATAAAACTGGAAATTTTACTAAGCAGAAAGATTGGTTTAATTTGAAATGCAAAAGAGCTTTGGGTAGGCGTGATGCAGCTTGGGCTAGATTAAGAAGAAGGAACACTGAGAGTAATCGGAATAAATATAAACAGGAGAGGAATAGATATGTTAACATAATTAGGCAAGTTAAAATGAACTATGAGAAGAACATAGTAAATAAATGTGAAAGTGACCCTAGATTATTTATAAATATATAAACAGTAAGTTGAAGGTAAAGAAACAAATTACTAAATTAAGAGTTGATGCTAGGACGTATGAAAATGTATCGGACATGTGTGAGGTAATGAATAACAAATTGGGGTCAGTTTTTACTAGAGAGGAAGGTTTTGACGAACCACAGGCGGGAGTACTGGAGAGTGGTCTTAGTAAGATTGAAATAACTAGAGATGAGCTGTTATCTGCGATGAGAGGACTTGAAGTAAGGAAAGCTATGGGACCGGATGAAGTGTCTGCCTGGGTTTTAAAGGAGTGTGCAGAGCAATTAGTGGAGCCAGTGAGGGACATAATTCAAGCTTCCTTAGATAAAGGACAGGTTCCTGTTGAATGGAAAAGAGCTAATATCATTCCGATATACAAGAATGAAAACCCTGAGGACCCTCTAAACTATAGTCAGTTTCACTTACTAGCATTGTATGCAAGATTTGTGAAAAGCTAATTAGGAAGAGATGGATGAAAATCTTGGAGAGAAAGAAAATAATAACCCCAAAGCAATTTGGATTCAGAGAAGGGACATCTTGTGTTACCAGTTTGCTATGTTATTACAGTAGGGTGATAGATGTACTCCAAGAAAGAGGCGGATGGGTGGACTGCGTCTACTTAGACCTTTCCAAAGCATTCGATAAGGTACCACATAAGAGATTGTTATCTAAGCTTGAGACGCTAGGATGTGTCAGGGGGAGTTTGCTGAAATGGATGGAGAGCTATTTAACAGATAGGGAAATGAGGACCAACATTAGAGGAACTTACTCATCGTGGCGGAAAGTTGAGAGTGGTGTGCCGCAGGGATCTGTGTTGGCACCTCTCATGTTCCTTATGTACGTGAATGACCTGCCGATAGGCATAAACTCTTACATGTCAATGTTTGCAGATGACGTAAAAATTATGAGACAAATAACAAATAAAAGTAGTTGTGAGGAGCTGCAAGGGGATTTAGATAAAATATACGAATGGAGCACCAAGTGGAAAATGAAATTTAATATAAGTAAATGTCATGTGTTAAATATGGGAAGAAGTGTGAATAGACCAAATTGGGAGTACAGGATGGGAGATAATAAAATTAGCAAGGCCGAAAAAGAAAAAGATTTAGGGTTGATTATACAAGATAATTTGTCGCCAGAGAAACATATTAACAAGCTCTTTAGCGGAATGTATGCAATGGCCGGGAATATGAAAGTTGCTCTGAACTATTTGGATGAGACCATGGTAGCGAAAATTATGAAGAGTATGATTAGACCAAGATTGGAGTATGCAGCAGTGGTGTGGTCCCCGCATCTAAAGAAGCATATTCACAAGTTAGAAAGAATCCAGAGAGCAGTCACTAGATTGGTTCCAAGTCTCAGAGAACTGCCATATGAAGGGAGGCTAGACAAATTAAATCTACCGAGTCTAAAAGAGAGGAGAGAGAGGGGAGACATGATAATGATGTACAAATGTACCCGGGGGCTGGAGAGGCTGGATAGGGAGGATATATTAATTATGGATACAGGAATAACTAGAGGCCACAGCTACAAAGTAAAAAGACCTACCTGCAAGAACGATATCAGGAAGTTTAGCTTCCCCTATAGATGTATTGACAAATGGAATGGGCTGGAGGAGGAGGTGGTAGGGGCAAGGAACATCCATATTTTCAAGAAAAATTGGATAAAAAGTAGACTGAGAGACGGGACAACACGAGCTTAGCTCAACTCCTGTAAACTACAATTAGGTAAATACAATTAGGTAAATACAGGAGCCCCGCCGACTCCGGGACTCGAAGCATGCAAATTGTATAGGTTTAACATCTTAAGTGCGCATGGGGGTAATTAGACACCTCTGCCTGTGCGCATGTATTTGAGCTGTTTCCATCACTAAAATATTCATTTTACCATAAATAGCATTAATACTTATCCATACGCGCCTATCATGGGTTGATTATAAAGGTATTAACCTGTTACAACAATAAAACGAGTGAAAACAGCGTTTGGATGGTCAAAATCGGAGATACAGGCCGCGAGTTATATAATGTATGGGTGAGGCAACCTGCTTTCCCGCCGATTTCCCCCAAGGCCACTGAGACACAGTCGATCGATACTCTCTCTCTCTCTCTCTCTCTCTCTCTCTTGCACTCGCTTGCTAACAGTGATGACAATGCCCTGCTTGCAACTCGCTAATGTTAGCACGAAAATATACCTCAGAATAAGGGAATAACAGGGAAAATAGGTGATAACTGAAGGAGGGGAGGTAGAGGAGTGATATTTTGCATGGCCCAGGGGCAAACAAATTATTTTTTTTTTCGATGTTTAACCCTTATTTAGCGGCGAGCAACATAAGTCGAGTTAAATAAAGCTGGACTATGTGGCGGCGCTCGACATAACTCGAGTGGCAATTTCAGCACGTAATGTGGCTGAGAGAGAGAGACAAGTGGTGGCAGGAGACTAGCGAGCGTATGACTGCTCCAGACCACCGCGGCGAACCTACTGACACAAATCTCAGCTCCCTCCTCCCTCTCTCACTCGCTACATACTCAATTATGTACTGAAAGTACCGAATTACCTGCTTTTTGCACTCGCGTTGCACGGTTATTGCAAGAAAACTATCCATCATACAAGGATCGTTATGGTGTCATTCGAAAGCTCTGTTTATGCCCTTTCAGGGATAGGTACTTGTTTTACGTTCTGGGTCTTATTTAGGCATGAAAATGATCACGTAAACAGCCCTATTTTGGCTAAAAACACCCCGCTGTGCGGTACACATAAATAAACCGCATAGGCCGCTCGTAAGGTGTTAAAGTTGATTTTTTTTTTTTCTCTGACTCTTAAGAGTCTTCCCGCAGTCCGCTGGGGGAATTCTTAAGAGTCTTCCCGCAGTTCCCGGGTTAATTGGTGCTCTTGCAAACTCTTAGGAATCTTTGGTATCGAAGCACTTCATAACATATTACTCATATAGGAAGAGAACAATTGGTCCCTCATGTAAAATTCAGTAGAGGGAAGCCGAGCTAGCTAGGCCTATTGGCCGCCTTCGTGGACACTTGCCCGAGGTGGCGAACAAAGCATGACCTTATAAATAAGTACTGGTACAAGAATGGGACATATAAGGGAATCAATACGTCTAGCTAAGACCCTATCAGCTCGAAGTTGTTGTTGTTGTTCCCTAAGCTGCCTGGCCGAACAGCCCCGAGTCCCTGAGAAAGGCCATGGCCACGATCGGGCTTTCCCACAGAGCTCTCATTGAGTGTAGATTGTGTTGTTGGCGTAAGTGGTTGTGTGAAATGCAGTCTTCTATGATGTGTTTAATGGTATGGGGTGCTGTGTTACATCCCGGGCAGGCGTCGACAACGGAGTGATCCAGTCTCTTCTGATAGCTCAGGAGAGCTGGATGGTGTCCGCATCTCAGCCTGGCCAGGTGGACTCTGTCCTCGCGAGGAAGGGAGGATTCGGAAGGATGGATTTCGGGAGGTCGTGCATGCAGCTGCGTGTTGTCTGTGAGTGAGTGGATGGATCGGTGAGAGATACGAGTATGGATGTGCTTCTGGAAGTTGGTTCGGGGTGGGCAGGGAGGGAGAGAGGACAATAATTGTGTGTGATACCGTGTGCTGGGTGTTGTTTTGATATTTCTTGGTGTCTGTGGGTGTGTTGCCATGTAGTTTAGTGGGTGGTCTTGGTTCGTGGAGGCTGCTGCCAGGAATTGAGTGCCTCTCATGTCCAGATGGTCTTTGACTTTGAGGATTTTGGTTTCTTGATGTAGGTGATCTGTGGGTGCAGTAGCTGTGCAGCCTGTAATGATCTTCAGGGCTCTGTTTTGAATAGTCTGTAAGGTCTTATGATGTGTTTCAGCTAGGTTAGAAGCCCAGGCTGGGCTTGCGTATTCCATCACTGATCTTATGTATTGTTTATATACTGTGGTGGTAGTTTCTTTGTTGTGTCCAAATTTTGTGTGAGCAAGTGACCTGAGGGCGTTAAGTCTGGGTGTCAGTTTCTTTTTAATGTTTGTGGTGTGCTGTTTGAATGTCATATGAGTATCATATGTTACTCCTAGGATTTTGTGTGTGTGTGTATGTGTTAGGGGTGTGTTGTTTATGGTGAGTTGAGGGATGTATTCGTGTTCTCCTGTCCAACTTGTGAGCAGGGTTGCGGTGGATTTGGCTGGGGCTAGATTAAGTCTGTTTGTAGTGCACCAGCCATGTAGTGTGTTGAGATAGGGTTGAAGGAGATCTGTTGCTCTTTTTGGGTCATGGTGTGTGCATGTGAGTGTTATGTCATCTGCATAGGAGGCTAAGTTTATTTGGGGCGTATTGGGTGTAGTTATATCGTGCATGTACAGATTGAAGAGTGCGGGCGATAGGACGGATCCTTGTGGGACTCCGTTTGGAAAGTTTCTGATTTTAGATGACTGACCGGCAAAAGATACGTTTGCACATCTGCCTGCTAGGAAGTTGGCCAGCCACCGTTTTGTGTTGTTGTGCATGTTTGTGTTGTAGATTTTGTTTGTTAGGTTGTGGCGGGGGATGGCATCGAAGGCTTTACTAATGTCGAGTGTGGCTAATAGTGATCTGTGTGGTGGTCTAGCTGAATTGATGCCGTCGAAAGCTCTTTGTGTAAGGTCTGTGAGAAGAGTGTTTGTGGAGTGCAGTGGCCTAAAGCCAGTTGTGTTGGAGCTAGGGATAGGTCAGGTGTAATTAGTTGTAATACTAGGCATTCCATCACTTTGGAGGGGGAGCAAAGGAGTGTGATGGGGCGGTGCGAGGAGGGTAGCGTGGGGTCTTTGTTGGGTTTGGGGAATGTGATGATGATACCATGCTTCCAAATGTCTGGTATTGTGTTGTGTGAATAGCTGTAGTTTGATATGTTAGTGAGTGCTTGTATGCCTTGTGGTCCCAGGTGTCTGAGGTGTATGTTGCTTATGTTGTCTAGGCCACAGGCGGGTGAGTGCTTGAGATTGTTGATGATATGCTTTGTCTGGTGATTGGTGAAGGGTGTATAGTCAGGGTCTGTGGGGAATTGTCTCTTACGTCGGATGACACGTCGGTCGTCTTTGTGAGGTTTTAGGTGGCTGACATGTGAAAAGTGATTGATGAGAGTGTTTGCTTGTTGTTTACATGAAGGAGTAGAGTCTGTTGTTGTGATTGCAGCATGTGATTGTGTTGTGTTGCTGTTGGAAAGTGTGATGCTGTTTAGTGTTTTGTAGAGTTTTTTGGGGTTTGTTTTGTGATCAAGTGTTTGTAGGAAGTTATTCCAATTTAGTTTTTGTTGTTCTTGTATTTTGTTGTTAGTTTGGGTGTTGAGTGCTTGAATTTGTTGTGTGATGTCTTGTGTGTGGGGTGCTGGGGAGTGTTTCAGTATGTCGCGTTGTCTGATGAAGTTTTTAATTTCTGGTGTGAAGTTGGGGTTGTGTCTTTTTCTGTTACCTCTTGGAATGTGTTTCTTGTCAGCGTTTTGGATAGTTTTATTGAGTATGTGTACAGCATTGTTGATGTTAGTGATGGGTGTACTGTTTAGAGTTGTGAAGTGTTGTTCTGTCTCATTTGTGAATGCTTCCCAGTTAGCTCTTTTATAATTGGTGTATGTGTGTTTGTGGCTAACTGGGGTGAGTCTGGTTTTGGTGGTGATAATGATCGGGAGGTGGTCAGAGCCTAAGGTTCTGACCACCCTCCAGGATGTTGTGGGGGCGAGTTCTGGGGAGCAAAAGGTGATGTCTGGAGATGATGGGTTATAGAGGGCTTGGTGAGGAATATGGGTATGTTGATGGATGTCGTTAAGGATGATGAGGTTATCGGTTTGGTTTTGTAGTACCAGCCCTCTGTCTGTGTCGGGGTTGTCGACAAACCAGGCCGACGTCTTGGCGTTGAAGTCACCACCCAGGATGATGTGTGGGGTGTTTGTGATGTGTTGTAAGTGTGGTCTGTATTCATTTGGTACTGTAGGGGATGTTTGGGGAGGGATGTATGTGTTTATGATGGTTATGTTGGAGTTGTTGCCAGTGCGTATTTTAATTGACTGTATTTCTGTTGTGTTATCATTTGGGGGGAGGAGTGATTTGGTTTGTACACTGGTTACTATGTATGATATTTCTTTGTGTACCAGGGTGATGAGTCCACCGCCCCGCCGACAGCCCGGTCTTGTCTGATGGTGGTGAAATTATGAAATGTGGGTGTTTTTTGTGTTGTGCGGAGTTTTGTTTCTTGTAAGATGGCAATGTGTATGTTGTGTTGTTTGATGAAGTGTGAGAGTTTGTGTTTCTTTGTGTTGATGCCATCTATGTTCAGTTGAAGAATGTTAATGTTATGTGCACGATGTATGTTGGGTGCTGCTGCACGAGGATGGGGTGGGGGGGGTGGGGGGGGTGACGGAGGGGCTGGGGGTTGGGATGGGTGAGGTGGGGGTGGGGATTGGGGAGCAGGAGATGGGGGTTGGAATGGATTAGGATGGGGTGTGGTGTGTTGAGTTGAGGATGTGGATGGTATGGGAAGGTTAGGTGGGTTAGGGAGGAGAGGTGGACGGGTTTTAGGGGGGGGGAGTGGATGATATGGGAAGGTTAGGTGGGTTGGGGAGGAGAGGTGGACGGGTTTTAGGTGAGGGATTTGACTGGGAGAGGGAGGGGCTCGAAGTAATGCTAGAAGCATGAAAACTAAAAAGTGAAGCGACTTATAAAAGTTAAGCGACTTTGAAAAATTTAATACTAGTAGAATTTCAGGAAATAATGTAGGCTACTTTACGACAAAGAAAACTTTGAATTAATAATATCCTTAGAGTTCAACGTGTATCCTTGTAAGGGGGGGGTTTTCGTAGTCTTTGCTTTTCTTTTCTAATGTTCCTTGTCTTTGCTGTTACCCCCTCCCTATTTATTATTTCCTTGTTCATTCCATTATTGTGTTTCTTCCTTACTTGATGATTGGTCCAACTTATTACTCTGGTAGCTTAATGGCCGTTGCATGCAAGGAAATACAGGTGAATGAATGCAAATGGTCTAAATGACACAGGATAAATAAAAACACAATATACCGTTTGGTATTCTTAACTATATTAAAACACTGTAAAGAGAAATACACTTTTCACTGTGATACACAAATCAATACGATTATTACTTTAGTCCCCCTTGCCACATGACTCGTTGCCGCCGTTTGGGGGCTTCCGGGCTTGTAGGTGGAGCGGCCAAGGTTCTTGACCGCTCTCCCTATCACCTCCAACTAATTTTGTCATGTCCTTTTATTTCTCCTCCTTTCTAGTTTTCATTTTTCCCTCTTCCGCTTTCTCCTGGGGCTGCCATCAGAGACCGGTCTCCCACCCTTGAACTTTTGTGGTCCCGTCCCTCCCTTCCCTTCCGGTTGACTTCCCTGTTTGCTTCCTTCCTTTCTCTTTAACTGCTTCGGAGGTTCTAGTTTCCTTAGGGCTTCGCCTTGGTGTCTCTAATCACTGCTGAGTTGGCAGAGTCCACCTGGCGACAGGTGCTGCCGGCCAGGGCTCGCAAGGCTCGTTGCTGGAGGATAGGCACTATAGGGTTGCTTTGGGGTTTCTGACTCTCTTCTCTCTTCCCAGTGAGTGTGTCAGGTGACTACGCTGGCCCCGTTCTCCATGGGACAAAGCTGCAGGACAAATGCCCGGGTTGTACAAGGTCCCTAGCTCAAAGCCGAGACCTGTCCCATCTCAATTGGCCGCATTCTGGGTTTCGTGGCCCTGCGGAGGTCTTTCTCCCTTTCGTTGCCAGGGGCACCTGGTAACCGCAGTATCTTCTTCCATGCTTTACCCCCTTTTCTCTTGCTATGGTGACGACTTATGCTTTTTTCCCTGTTCTTCCCTGTTTATGGCTTCTGCTTTAGTTGTTCCGGTGAGTGAGCCCCTTGTGGCATGCAGCCTGCCACTTGGGGGTCTGTTGTCTGGCTGTCAGTCCGGTTCACCGCGGGAGCACGGTGAGTCGGGGATGGTTTTGGGTGCTCTCGACCGGCCCGCTGAAATATCCCTCGGTCGTCGCTCGTCCCTCTCGTCCATTACCGTTCCGGATCCTTCTACTACCCTTCCGTCTTCGTCACGTCTTTCTCCGCCCTCCACTACCCAGGATTTCATCTCCTCTCCTGTAGTTATTTCTGCGTCTTCCTCTTCTCCCTCTAGTCATGTCACCCTCGACCCTTTTCTGCCCTCCCTCCCTCGTTCTCTTTCCTCTTCTTCTCCAGTTTCGTCCTCTTCTCGTCCTCGCTCCTCGGTCCTCCCTCTGTCCTCTCTCTTTGCACCTCCTTCCTTTACTAAGTTTTTCTCCATCCCTGCTTCTGCGCCTCTAGCCGGTGATGACCTCCTCTTCCACCTGCGTCTCCTTCAACAGGTGGGAAAGGACGTCACCTTCCACTCCCGCCATGATGCCTCCCGTCTTGTTACCGTCCAAAACGAACTTCAGGCTACTGCTATGTCCTCTTTCGTCGATTGTTCTGGCACCCCCATCCCGGCTCAAAAAGATCAACGACTCAACTCCTGTACAGGGACTGTCCTGATCCCCGCTTCCATCCGTCTCGGGGGTCGTCCATTCGCGGATTGCGCCGACCTCGTCAAGGACATCGTTGTCGCTCAAGACCACAAGGTGGTTAGTGTGGTATGCTACACTATCCCTCCTCGCGACCTTCGCCGCCATCCCGCTAACATTGCCAAGATCTCTTTTGATGGACTTTCCCTTCCTGCCCATGTTATTGTCGGTGGTACTCGCCTCCCCGTGACTGCGTCTCTTCCCCGTCCACTCCAGTGTCGCAGCTGCTGGCGTTTCGGCCACCCGACGAAGTTCTGCCGTACAGCCGCTGAGAGCCCACTCTGCCCGCGCTGTGCGCAGTCCGGATATGCCGTTGGTGAATGTCAGTCAACGTCCCAGTTCTGCCTTAATTGCCGCGGGTCTCATTCGGCCGACTCTAAGATTTGCCCCGTTCATCTGTTCGAGTCTGAGGTTGCTGTCCTCAAAGCGAGACACGGCCTTACGCTCACCGCAGCCCGCCAAGAGGCTCGTCGCTTGGGCTTCACCCCTCAGTCATTTTCCAAGACTCTGTCTTCTCCCTCCTCTTCTTCGCCTCCCTCTACCACGTCCCCCCCTTTTTCTGGTTCCTCGGTTCCTTCCGCTGCCTCCGCTCCCTCCGTCCCCCCGGTCGCACCAGTTTCGTCATCTGCCTCCCTTCCTTCTACCGGTGCTTCTCCCGGATTTTCTCCTTCCTCCTCTTCTGTCTCCTCCGTTCGTCCTTCCGTCTCTTCCTTTTCTGTCCCTTTGTCTAACACTTTCTCTGTTCTCAGTCCTTCTCCTACTTCTGCCCCTTCATCTTGCTCTCTTCCTTGTTCCTCCTCTTCTAGTCTCCCTCAACGCTCTCACCGTTCCAAGCCTCCCCCCCCATTCTCCGTCATCTTCCTCTTCTAGTCGCCCCAAATCTCCTACTCGCTCTAAACTTCCCTTCTCCTCTACCAAACGGGCTCCTGTGCTCCGTTCTTCCTCGCCCGCTTCCTCTTTTAAACGTAAGGGTGGTCTCCGTGATGTGCGGAGCTCAAGTCCCTGCGAGAAGAAGAAGTCGCCTCCTCCTTCTGTTTCCCTTTCTCCTCTCTCCGTCCAGTCTCCTCCTCCTCCCGTCACTGCATCCCTAGATTTCTCCTACGAAACCCTACCTAAGATTGATGAATTTATCCGTTCTTCCCACCCACCACCTTCAACTGTTCATGCCGAAGTTCATCCTACCCCCTCTTCTCTCCCCCCTACCCCTCTCCCGCCTTCCCCTGCCCCGTCCTCTTCCTCCACTCCCCCTTCTGGCCTTCCTCCCGGGCCTCCTCCTCTTCCTCCTCCTGACCCTCCCCCTCTTCCTTCTCCTGCCCTTACCCCCTCCTTCTCTTCCCACCCGCCGTCCGTCCTTCCTACCTCTTCCGGCCCTCCTCCTTCCTCTCCTCTTTCTCTGTTAGACCTCCCTATGCCCCCCGGTTTCCAGTCTTCCCCTTCAACGTCTTCTCCAATTCCTGCTATTATTTCCCATCGTTAGCCTCTCTTGGCTATATTTTCCACCCACGGTGTTAACTGTATTTTGTAAATATGTTGTATATAGTGTACGTCTTTTCTTCCCTCTTGTACGCGTCTTCTTTGTATTCTTTTTTGTCTTTTTAATGTCCATTTTACAATGGAACATTCGTAGTTTTGCAGCACATCGTGTTGATCTTCGTTACCTTATCTCTAGGTTTAGCCCACTTGTTATTAGTTTACAAGAATCGCGTTTATCTAATGCCCCCTCCCCAATACCTTTTTACTCCTATATAAGTTCTCCCCAATCCCAGTATGCTACTTGCCTCCTCGTACATCATGATGTCCCAGTGTCTCCGTTAACTATCCGTACCTCTCTTAAATGCTCGCTTGCCAGAGTGTTCCTTTCACGCTGGCTTACAGTAGTTTCCATATACCTTTCCCCCTCGATCCCGATCGATGTTCCAGAATTAAACAGGATCCTTTCTCTATTACCTCCACCTTTCCTCCTTTTAGGGGATTTTAATTGCAGGCATTCCCTGTGGGGTGACTCTACCGTTAATACACGAGGTCGTTCCCTTGAGGCTCTGATTCGTACACACGATTTATTTATTTTAAACACTGGTTCTTCTACGCATTTTGATAGCGGCACCCGTACCTTCTCATGTATTGACTTGTCTCTGTGTTCCCCTACACTATCCTTGGATTTTACTTGGAAGGTCTTTAATGATTACTGTGCGACTGACCACTTCCCGATTGTCCTCTCCCCTACGTCTTACTCCCCAGTGCCGCGCCCTCCCCGTTGGTGTTTCGATCGTGCCGACTGGTCTTCTTTCGCTGATCTCGCCGTTCCGCCTAATCCGACCCCTGCTTTCCCGGACCCTGATGCCATGCTTACCAGTTTCCTGATGTGTGTGCTCCATGCTGCCTATACTTGTATTCCACGCACCACTCGGAGTATGTCTTCTAAGTGTGTACCGTGGTGGACTGCTCAGTGCACTTCGGCTTTACGCAATAAAAGAGCCAAGTGGAAGAGTTTCCGTCGGAAAAAAGGCTTTCCATATGAGCGGAATGCGTATACTCTTTTCAAACAGGCTAATGCCGTCTTCCGTCGTACAATCCGCTCTGCAAAAAAATCTAGCTGGATGTCGTATGCCTCTACTATCAACGCGGATACACCTGTTCCGCAAGTCTGGGCTCGCGTCAGGAAGATTGCAGGGAAACATGCGCCTACGCCGGCCCCAGTCCTCCATACCAACACTGGCATTGTGGGCGATCCGTCTCTGGTGGCCAATATGTTGGGACAACATTTCAGTGATGTTAGCACTGGCTCCCATCTCCCGCCCTCCTTCCAGATGCATAAACGCCGTTCTGAACTTAAGCGACTTGACTTCGCCTTATCATCTGATCAGTTTTTCAATGCCCCCTTCTCCCGGGCTGAGCTTGAGTCTAGCCTGGGAGCCTGTAAGGATACATGTGAAGGCCCTGACGGTGTCCATTACTTGATGCTGAAGCACTTATCTCCACCTGCGCTTGGCTTTCTCTTATCCATCTACAACCGTCTGTGGTCCACAGGCTTTTTTCCGGCTGAGTGGAGACATGCCATCCTTCTCCCATTCCTTAAGCCGGGTAAGTCGGGCCATGCACCAGCAGATTACCGTCCCATTGCCCTGGTCAGTTGTGTAGGCAAATTATTAGAACGCATGGTTCACTCCCGCTTAATGTGGCTCCTGGAATCAAGAGGCATCCTGTCACCTTTTCAATATGGCTTTCGCAAGGGCCGTAGTACTTTGGACCCATTATTGAGATTGGCGACTTCTATCCGCGATGCCTTTTCGGACACTAAGTCGGTTTTAGCTGTATTCTTCGATCTTGAAAAAGCGTATGATACTGCCTGGAAATACAACATCCTTCATACCCTTTTACGTTCTGGTGTGTCTGGCAACATGGCGGTATTCTTGAAGAACTTTCTCCGTGATCGTACTTTCCGGGTCAAGCTTCAGAATACATTCTCACGAACATACCCCCAACACGATGGTGTCCCACAGGGTTGTGTTCTTAGTACCATCCTTTTTATCCTAGCTATTAATGGTATTATTTCTTCTCTCCCTCTTGGTGTCCGTGCTTCTTTGTATGTGGACGACTTCGCTATTTACGCTGTGGGTTTGGATATCGCTGCCCTACAAATTCTCATGCAGAAGGCCATTGATACAGCTGCGCAGTGGGCTACGGCCCATGGTTTTCGGTTTTCGCCCTCGAAATCTTGTGCCGTCATCTTCACAAAACGCCATACAGTCCCGCATCCTGTTCTTACGTTGTATAACCGCCCTCTGCCTTACAGGTCCTCAGCTCCATTCTTAGGTCTCATTTTCGATACTCGGTTGACATGGTACCCGCACATTACTTCGTTACTGACCTCCACCACCCGACGGCTTCAACTCTTACAAACCCTTAGCCACTTGTCTTGGGGTGCGGACCGGACGACTCTTCTGCGCCTCCATACAACGCTTATTCTCTCCAAGATCGATTATGGCTGCCAGGTATATGCCTCCGCTGCGCGTACAAACCTTAAGCGCCTAGACTCCCTTCACCATCACGGTCTGCGCTTGTCGCTAGGGGCTTTTCGCTCTACTCCGGTTATTAGCCTTTATGCTGAATCAGGTGTCCCACCGCTATCATCCAGGCGGGATAAACTGACCCTTCGATGTCATCTTCGCCTTCTGCAACACAGTTCGGCTGGTTTTCCTCCCACGGCTTCCGGCTTAGCCCCATCAGTGTCTGCTACTTCGTTCCCCGGTCGGGTCTCTGCTTTACTAGCCTCCTTCTCTTTTCCCATTCCATCGGTGCTACCCCTCCGACAGTCAGAGTTCCCCCCATGGCTACTCCCTCGCCCTACCGTTTGTACAGCTGCCCTCCCCCCCTCTAAGGCCTCTTCAACCCCACAGTTGCTTTATGCTCAGTTTGCGGAACATATGCTACGCCACTCTTCAGCCGTTCCAGTGTACACTGATGGTTCCAAGACCTCCGCCGGTACAGGTTTTGCGGTTGTGTTCCCGGACCGGACCTTCCAACGTCACATCCAATCATGTGCTAGTGTCTTTACGGCTGAGTTATTTGCTATTTGATTTGCCCTACGTACTATTTTTTGTTCACACCTGCATACCTTTGTAATTTTTAGTGACTCCCTTAGTTCTCTTCAGAGTATTCAGTCTCTTCCCGCTGTTAACCCCTTAGTGCTGGAGATTCAGGAATGGTTGTTCCGCATCGCTACTAAATTGAAGTCCCTGTCTTTCTGTTGGGTCCCGAGTCGTGTTGGAGTGCCTGGCAATGAGCGGGTTGATTTTTTCGCCCGCTCTGCTATTACCTCTCACCGCCTCGTGCCACGACGTATTCCTGCATCTGATTACTTCCCGCGTGTTACTCAATTACTACGTCAGTGCTGGCAGGACGAATGGACCTCCATGAGGGTGTCTGATGTCAACCTGCGTTCTGTCAAACCTTCCGTCCTACCTTGGAAGTCTTCCTCTCATCGCAATCGTCGATGGGAGACCGCTCTAGCCCGTCTTCGGCTCGGCCACACCAGGCTAACGCATGGTCATTTGATGTCCTGTGATGTCCCCACGCTCTGTCCTTGCTGCCATATTCCAGTGTCTGTCCAGCATCTCCTGATCGACTGTCCGCGTTTCTCCAATGCCCGACGGCAGGCATTCCCCTTCATATCCTCCCTTAATCGCCCCCTTGTCTTAGCCGATGTGCTTGGAGAGTCCCCCACTTTCTCCCTCCCACATCTTATGCGGTTTCTCCTCCATACCCGTCTCCTTCAGCTTCTTTAATTAGTGTTTCCTAGTCTTCTTCTCCTCTACTCCGTATTGCGCCCAGCCCCACAACACCTCTGATGTTTTTTTTTTTCCACAAAGTTTCTTTTGGTGCCACATAGTCTTTTTAGGCTTGGTGCGAATCCCTATTTTAATAATAATAATAATTACTTTAGTCAACCACGGAATATATCGGTATTATTGGCGCAATGAACTACTTCTTATCACCACATCAAAGTTAACTAAAACCCTTCAACAGGTGACCCCAAGGCCACTACCCTAGTAAACACACACTTAATTCAGTCACTAGGTTCATAAGGCGTACAACAGCTCACAATGGGGGTGAAGGTTAGCTCAAGGCTCAATAACACCAACAGCATCCTGTCTCAGTACAGCCACTAGGTCATGTCCACGCTGGGGTGCCACAGGACTCTCTGCACCTGGTACTTCTCCTGGGACTTCGCTCCTGACCTGGGACCTGGTATTAACATTACCATTAATAAAACTGACAAAATTCTATATCTTAATTCATATCAACATTACAAAAGTGGTCAAATGTATCAATTAAGAGACAACAAAATAACGGTTGTATAAATTGTTGGGTCAGATAAATTTTACTTAGGTGACCCTCAAAAATATATAAAGAAAAATGGTCCAAATATAAAACGGAGGGTTGGGGGATACAGATATATTTTACTTAGTTGACCCTCAAAAATATATAAAGAAAATAGTTCCAAATAGAAAACTGAGTGTAGGCCTATACTGTATACACCCTACTCACAAAGGAATGTTGGTTACATTAAGTTACATATACTGAACTTGACATACGGGATATCATTGCTGTGATAATACTACACTAACATAATACAATTAACATTATCTTATACATAATTAATAAGGTTGGCAGGACAAATAATATGGAATTTGAAATCTAATTGAGTAATTATCAGACGGAGTGAATAATTTCACCTTCGACCAAGACAAAGGATGTCGTATAATTTCGTAGTTACATATTAGAAACTGGGCTTAAAAATGGTCTCAAACTTATCTTAAATACTTCACAATTCATTTCAACTCCCCTTCAACTGAAGGTTTTATCTAAACACAACACAAAGGGAAATGTATACTGAGTTAAGCCAAATATTTCCCCTTAGTCCGCCCGAGGCTGGCGACTGGGAGGGAATGAAGGCACCTAGAGTCTAGAGAGGTAGGGCCCTGCTGTAGGACTCGGGGTCAACGTCCTTTGTCATAACAATAACCATACCTTGATTAAATGAGCTCCTCAACTTACTTAGGAGTCTAATAAAACTTTCAAAGGATAATTTAATTACTTTTATATAATGTAAACAAATTTCAGGCACAAACATGTTAACTATTACTTACGATATCCTAGGTAAGACTATAGTTTTTAAGTTGGAGGTAGGACTCATAAATTTCGACCTGTCAAACCCCCTTGAGGTGGGCACTTGTCGCTAAGGCCTCAGAATCAGGGTGTTACACTAGAGACCCGGTACAAGCAATTATTAGGCCAAATATCAGCATTCACAAAGTTAAAGTTATGCTTTGCAATTAACTTTATACACCTGGAAGTGATTAAATGGCCAAAACAAGTAAATTTCATTCTAATTCCAAAACAACATTGCTCCGATTGTGACACCCCTTTTCTAAACTTAATATAACTTGTGCCCTGATTTTCTACAGGTTTAACTGAGTGTATGTAGGTTCGGCAGGACTGGGCTATGGGGCTTCATGCACAGGACACAAATAAAAGCAATAGAGGGCATAAATAATAGCTGAGTAAATGGTTTATAATGCAGCTTTATTCTCCGAAAAATCACTGGTAGAATTATAGGTTTGACTCCTGTAAGGAGATAAAGAAAACCTAATATTTAGTAGTGGCCCCGTAATCATTGACGAACATGCCTATTACATAAGGCATCCTCTTCAAACACTAATCCGCCGTAGTTTGAATCTACCGCGCAGAGCATTTAAAAACTGAGGAGCCTTCATCATGAGCGCACGCGACCTCACTCATGGCTTCAGTCATTATGAATTGGGTTCTCACTACGAAAAAACTTCGTAAAAAATAAAAACAAAAAGAAAATAAGAATAACTATCTAATAAGCTTTCCATCATATCGTGGATGTACTTGTGTGGATTTCTGACCAGACGCTGATTCAGGCGTCATTCCTCCTTCACTGACATATCAAGTAAACCAAAATCCTTAATACATCAACGAATGGGAAGGGGACGGTCGGGAGGGCCCCAGTCGTCAATGATTACGGGGCCACTACTAAATATTAGGTTTTCTTTATCTCCTTACAGGAGTCAAACCTATAATTTATTAGTGGCCCCTCCATCATTGACGAACATGCCTGATTTCTAAGACCGGAGGGGGACATTCGTAATCATATCATAACTCTATAAAAGCAGATAATAAAAACAACCACATAGTATTCTTACTTTTGAAAAATATATTTAAATATGGCGTAGACCAAAAATATACAAGAAAAAGGGGTTCAGGCAGGTGCGTGCTTCAAAGAAGCCTGCCTGACAAAAAATGGGTAACCCTGAAGATTCTGAACACAGATCTGTAGTTACAAAGGCACCCCACTCAACGAGTGGTGACAAAAATAACAAGTTATAAGTTTATATGTGCACATAATAAACCCCAAAATAATCGTGGAGAGAAATTGCAAAGGATCTCCACTGTTCTAATATTAGACTGCTTTCGCAGCTAAAACTACTATAACAACTCCGTTGTTTTGTACTAACATTGTACTAGCACAATTTCTCACTGAGAAATTTTCATATCACATTAACCTTAAATTATATCACAACTCTCATACTCCGGCGGGGTCTAGGGTGTCCTATGTCAACTGACTGCACCCCCCCCCCCCCCCCCCTTCTCGTGAAAATAAACAAAAGTGACTGCAGGGCCACCTAGACCCTCTGCCTTAAAGCTATACATGGTAAGGAAGGTTTGTCTAGAGCAACTGATAAGTATCTAGACAAAAACGTATGATTAGACGCCCACAACTGAGTGGACGCGATATCTTCTACTGAAAAAAAATTCAGGAAACGTAAAGAGGCTGCCCATTTGCGTAAATCGTGGGCCCTACCCACAACGCCGGGATTACTCTCTTTAATGACTTCGACCAGAAGAGAGGCTAATCGTCGTTTAAGTAAGCGTTTACCCGTACTTGCTACCCATAAAGCACCTTGGGGGTTAAGAGGAGCTACTCTCAAATATTTGGTTAGAGCTTGCACTGGACATAGATTATGATGCACCTTTCCCCTTTTTAACGCCGGCAGCGTGAACACAGAAAACACGTGTGCACTGTGCTCATTCTTGGCTACAAAACCTGGGGAAGGTGCAATGTAAATACATTCATTAAGTCTGCCAAACCTAAGGCAATTAGGTGTGTTGCTCATCGCCGCCAGCTCAGACACTCTGTTCCCGGTGGCCAAAGCCATAAGGAAAACCGCCTTTTTTAAGAGTAATGCAAAGTCTGCAGTATTTTGGTACAGACGAGAGTGAAGTAAAGACAAAGCTTTGTCGAGAGACCAAGTAGGCATGAGCTGACGGGGAGGTGGGCGAAGTTTAAAACAAGCTCTCATAAAACCTGTTTCCTCCGCCACCGGTATGGAGAGACCTGTAAGGTCTAAAAAGGGCACTCTAATCGCAGTTAAGTGATTTTTTAATGTTACCACAGATAAATGTTTCTGCTCAAACAGATAATTTAAATAATTGAAAACTAAAGCCACTGACGGCACATTCTGTTCCGTTCTGATGATCCAGGAAGTAAAGGCTTGCCAATGTGAGTGATACTGTCGTTTCGTAGACTGAGTATATTGATTGATTAATTTATTGGTCACATCTCTACCGTATGGTGCTAGCCACTTGGCCTCCTGAATGTCCATAATGCAAAAGTCAGCGAGGTCGCTAGAATGCCAATCGTGTCTAAGTGGAAATACCCGACCGGGAGCAATACCGGGTCCGGGCACCACGTTTTCAATTGCTGGTACCATAACTGCGCTGGCCACAGGGGCGCGATTAGCGAGACTAAGCCTCGATAATCTCGTAGTTTGTTCACTACGTGGCACATTAGTGACGCATCTGGCGGCGGAAACAGATAGATGGAGCTCCATCTGTTCCAGTCTGTCACTAGGGCGTCTGGCCCCCCTGCCGGCGTTTTCGCCCGGCGGGTGAGGTATAGAGGGAGTTTGTGAGTCTCCTCGGACGCAAATAGATGCACTTGTGGATGGGAGAGCTCTGCAATCATTAGGTTGAAAATGGGTTGCTTGAGCTCCCATTCTACTGTCGTGCTCTGTCTCCGGGACAGAGCGTCTGCCCAGACGTTCGCTACGCCTGGGAGATAAGATGCGTGAAGGTAAATGTCTAGTCTGTTGGCGAGAGTAAAAATCTCTTCCGACACGTTTAGCAACCCCCTTGACCTCGTTGATCCTTGTTTCTGAATACAGTGAACTGCATTCAGATTGTCCATTCTGAAGGCCACCGACTTGCCCCGTAGCGCCGGGCCGTGAGCCTGAAGGAAATACAAGGGGACTAGTAATTCTTTGACATTGATGTGAGAGATTTCTAAGTGGGACCAAAGCCCCTGACCCTGGTGCCCCTGATTTGACTGAAATCCCCACCCTATTGTGCCTGACGCATCCGTGTCTACCCATACCGTTGGTGGAGGAGAGGTCCATGACATTATTGAGTGCAACGTTTCCCTCCTTGCCCAGACCGCTAGCAAGGTGTGGATTAATTTCGGGATGGGCCATAATTTTCCCGCCGGTAAGAGCGGGAAATATTTGTTGCCTTCCAATATTAATCGTTTTACTTTCAACCGGCCCAACTTGACAGTTAGTTGAATCCAGTTGAGAGAGCCTACCAGAGACTCCCAGACCCTCCGCGTCGTAGTCAGACTGTGAAGAAACATGAACAGTTTCCTGCGAAACCTGTTGCGATTGTCCACACTCTGACTCAGAGTGAGAGCGGCCGTGTCCCAGACCAGCCCTATCCACTGAATTACTCGTGAGGGAACAAGGTTTGACTTTACCAGATTTACCTTGAAGCCTAGAGTTTTGACATGATTTAAAATAATATTGACATGTTTGACGCATAATTGTTGTGTCTCTGCCACCACCAGCCAGTCGTCTAGGTACCACAACACTCTGATCCCCTGTTTTAAACAATGGCATCAGGGCTTGCCTGACTAATTTCGTGAATAATCGAGGTGCTAGGTTCAAGCCGAACGGCATCCTTTGAAAAACAAAATTTTGGTGCCTGATCCGTAAGGCCAAAAACCTTTGAAATCTTTTGTTGACCGAGACGTGCCAATAGGCGTCTGTCAGGTCTAGTGAACACATCCAACCTCCCGGCGGAAGTGTTAGCCTGATTTGGTGTACTGTTAACATTCTGAAAGATTCGTTGTGAATGTGAAGGTTCAGATAAGACAGGTCTACGACCGGCCTCATCTGAACACTGTCCCTTTTGGGAACCAAAAATAGTTTGGACGTGAATACAGGGTAATTTGGGGGGACCGGGATGATGACATTCTTGGCAATCATTTCCTGGACCAGTGACTCCACCTCTAAAGAAACAAAATTCGCCGTTGTCGGCTGACGTAAGCGAGGTCGCCGGAGCCACTGCCAAGTGATGCCTTTGCGTGCCACCATCCGTGCCCAAGTGTTTAATGGCCATGCTTGGTGACACGTTCGGAACGACCCAGTTAGCAGACAAGGGTTCGCCGGCTGTACTACCCTCGGGTCCTCCGGCCTTAAGGTTGGCACCGGGAGTGAGAGAGACTTTATTTTTTGATGGTGGGGTTGGTGGTGCTGGACGCTTTGCCGGCTGGCTGGTGTTGGCCGAAGACTGGCCCTGACCTGGCTTATGCTGGCCGCGTCCTCTCTGACCTGAAAACCTACCCTGTCTATGCCTGTACTGACCTTGGGGGGAGTGGGAGGACTTAGGCAGAAGAAAGGGTTTAGATCCCCCTGGCTGAGCTTTAGCGGTTGGCCTGGGTTTGGGGAAGTTAAATGCAGGTTTCTTAGAAGGGGTGGGACTGTGCTTAACGGCCTGTGCCATATTGAACACCGTTCGCCACACTTCAGGGGACATTAAAGAGGGAGTAAGCACTGGTGACATGATCACCTGATTCGCAATGCGATCAGGTAGCTTGCGAACTAAAGACATTCTGAGATCTTGTCTTGCTCGTACCGCCTCAAGCAAGGCGGTGCGTATGTCACCCAAGGATTGGATTGACGACTGGAGGAGCAGTCGCCGGGATAATTCAACCGATCTTCTGGCATCCGCGTCTGCGATTGCCTGAGTGGACCGCAGTAAAGACTTAGCCACCTGTTGAGACACTATGTACTGAGAGAACAGGCGAAAAGCTTTCCCCCTTAGCCTAAATTCTCGGTCTAGGTGAGTTGGGGTAGGGGTAGTGAAAGGGTCTTTTAGCTCACAAAGATTAATCTTAGGGGCAGCTAGGAAAGAAAACAAAGCTGACGGGACTCCGCCGGCAGAACCTACCGGCATGGAGAACCATGAATGAGTATCCTGAGGGATCTGGTGGGAAGATTTAGAAGTAAATGTGGTTGCAAAGTTTTGAGCCTCTATCTCCCAATCTACCCAAGGTCCTGGACCCAACTGCCCCACCTTCAAAACTGGATTAGCTGCTTCGTCTGTGACGGTCTGTAAATCAAGTTCAGGAGTGAGAGCTGACAGAGTCTTAATATCATTAAACCCATCCAGCTTAGACCAGTCTGAAAATAGTTTCGAAGCTGAGGCAGGGGGTAAAGCTGGCTTAGTAGTATACACAAAATAGTCTTGGTGATAATAACTAGGTATAGCCTTGATGTTTACGTCCAGTACATTTCCCAAATTATCCAGGGCCCTTAATTTCTTTGATTTATTGCCCTGGATGACCCACTCACGCGGTACCGGGAGTTCCCCTGACAAGGTAGGTTGGGCGAGCTCTGGGTTAGTGGGGGTCAAAAGGACCCATGACTCGTCTGGTCCATAAAGCAAGGGCATAGCCACCTTTCTGAGAGGCGCCTTGTCTAGAGGGGGTGGATTGACATCCGTGATGACCCTGACATTTGAAGTTGTCAATGCCGCCGTAGCAGGCTTAGTAACCACTGATGGTGACAGAGTGAGTGGGTTAGGGATCTTAGATAAAGCAATCGAAGTCATCAGAGGCCGTACCGTAGAACTTGTCGTGGGAGCCCCCAAGTCCATTGTGGGGTTTTCCTGTTGTTGGCCAAAAAATTTAGATAAAGCATCAGTAAGTAGCCCATTAATTTCTTGCGCAGTAACAAATTGGTTAGATGATGAACTTACAGGTGAATCATTAATATCCTGCGCGGCGTCTAAGCCTGAGCCTGACTCTTGCCCTTCCATCTCCGAAATTATTGAAACCTCGTCTTTCTCCTCCTGATCCTCCTGAGAAGACCCCGCCGAAGCTGGGGTACCTTGTTGCCAAGATAAGTCAGGAATAGAGGATGGGATCGCCGCGTCCCTGTGGACATCAGCTACTGTGTGACTCGTTTGAGTCGGACATGGGTGGTCAGACCCTGGCTGAGCAAACCGCCAAACACCGAGGCCCTGGCCTACACTCTCTTGGGAGTCTGAAACATTCTCAATTATTGAACCCCCTGAACTTTCCAATTCCAGGGTTAAAATATTAATAGGTAAATCCTCTTTAGGGACAGGCACCGCACTGGACCCTTGAGACCTAACACAAACTTTGTCTGGGGTAGAGGTACGATGAGAGGCACTAGAAGCTGGTGAATGTAGGGAGGACTTTCGTTTCTGGGAATCCTTTTTGGAGGATTTATGGCTACGGTGTGACCGAGAACTACTCCTAGATTTGGAGGATTCATCGCCGTGACCACTGGTGGAACTTTCCGTCCTACTCTTCTTACTCGCTGGTGACGAGGCAAGACTAGAAGACTGGCATCTGAGAGGCGACCTAGACCGAGATCTCGCCCGAGACGAGGAGGCGGACGCCGGGGGTGTAGGCTCTCTTGGACGTTTTGGTGTAGTAGCAGAAGATACAGAACCCTGACCAGTCTCCGCCGGCTTATGACTCGTGACTCTAGAGGAACGTTTAGGGGGAGGGTGTTCAAATAGCAATCTATCCCAAAGAGGGACATTGTCACATTGAAGTGATTTATGCGCAACAATCGTAGTGTAGGCTGCCATCTGTTGCCGTACTTCTCTTAAAGCTACTGCCGCGGTCTTATCATTGTCGCAAAGGACCTTGACAGCTAATTGGGAGCAAAAAGAACAATTACGCATTACCCAGAGACCCCTTGAACGGTCTAGACATTTAACACACCTTATGCAAAGGGTATGCGCAAAAATAGGGATACCGGCACAAGCAGGGGTAGTGCATAAAGCAAAGACTGGGGCTGAGGTAGCCATGACAGAGACTGGTGGGGAAAACTACCGCCGGGTCTGTATTGGTCCGCCGGAGCCCAGCTCTGGAAAAAAAGAAAATTTCCAGGAATTAATGCTCATAAGGTTAACCCAACATGTTCGCATACAAGTGTTAATAACCCACCGGATAACGAGATGTAATGACACAACGATCACAGCTCGCTACGCGGCGGGGTTCAGAATATCTAAACAAATCTTTTCGACGAAAGTGAAGAATACCCTCTGACATTATAGGTTTGACTCCTGTAAGGAGATAAAGAAAACCTAATATTTAGTAGTGGCCCCGTAATCATTGACGAACATGCCTATTACATAAGGCATCCTCTTCAAACACTAATCCGCCGTAGTTTTGAATCTACCGCGCAGAGCATTTAAAAACTGAGGAGCCTTCATCATGAGCGCACGCGACCTCACTCATGGCTTCAGTCATTATGAATTGGGTTCTCACTACGAAAAAACTTCGTAAAAAATAAAAACAAAAAGAAAATAAGAATAACTATCCAATAAGCTTTCCATCATATCGTGGATGTACTTGTGTGGATTTCTGACCAGACGCTGATTCAGGCGTCATTCTTCCTTCACTGACATATCAAGTAAACCAAAATCCTCAATACATCAACGAATGGGAAGGGGACGGTCGGGAGGGCCCCAGTCGTCAATGATTACGGGGCCACTACTAAATATTAGGTTTTCTTTATCTCCTTACAGGAGTCAAACCTATAATTTATTAGTGGCCCCTCCATCATTGACGAACATGCCTGATTTCTAAGACTGGAGGGGGACATTCGTAATCATATCATAACTCTAGAAAAGCAGATAATAAAACAACCACATAGTATTCTTACTTTGAAAATATATTTAACAACGGCGTAGCCGAAAAAATACAAGAAAAAGGGGGTTCAGGCAGGTGCGTGCTTCAAAGAAGCCTGCCTGACAAAAAATGGGTAACCCTGAAGATTCTGAACACAGATCTGTAGTTACAAAGGCACCCCACTCAACGAGTGGTGACAAAAAATAACAAGTTATAAGTTTATATGTGCACATAATAAACCCCAACATAAACTTGGAGATAAATTGCAAAGGAACTCCATTATTCTAAAATTAAATTGCTTTCGCAGCTAAACTACTCTAACAACACCGTTGTTTTGTACTTAACATTGTACTAGCACAATTTCTCACTGAGAAATTTTCATATCACATTTTAACCTTAAATTGTATCACAGCTCTCATACTCCGGCGGGGTCTAGGGTGTCCTATGTCAACTGACTGCACCCCCCCCCCCCCCCCTTTCCCGTGAAAGTAAACAAAAGTGACTGCAGGGCCACCTAGACCCTCTGCCTTAAAGCTATACATGGTAAGGAAGGTTTGTCTAGAGCAACTGACAAGTATTTATTAGTGGCCCCTCCATCATTGACGAACATGCCTATTACATAAGGCATCCTCTTCAAACACTAATCCGCCGTAGTTTGAATCTACCGCGCAGAGCATTTAAAAACTGAGGAGCCTTCATCATGAGCGCACGCGACCTCACTCATGGCTTCAGTCATTATGAATTGGGTTCTCACTACGAAAAAACTTCGTAAAAAATAAAAACAAAAAGAAAATAAGAATAACTATCCAATAAGCTTTCCATCATATCGTGGATGTACTTGTGTGGATTTCTGACCAGACGCTGAATCAGGCGTCATTCCTCCTTCTTTGCTCTGCGCTCAGCCTGCCCGGACGTACCTTTCAGGCTCCGCTGGTTCCGCATTCGTTGCGTCCCTAGTGAGTTTTTTCTCATTTGTTTACTCTGGGATGTATCGAGTAAGGTTAAGATAGGCGTAGCAGGAGTGTCCTGGGCTGGTTGCCCGCAGTGCAGTGTATTTTGGGTCGTATGTATGGGGCATCTATTTCGGATGTACCCTCGTGGTCCTGTTGTGGACACGTGAACTTTTCACAGTTGTGTTAGTTGGTGATGCAGGCGGCTTTCATTACGCGTTAATTATTGCTGCCTTTTATCCTTCTGATGAGGTAAGCTGTGTGTTTGCTGACGTTCCCAGCGTATTTTTCTTCACTTAGTGAAGTTTTTTCTGGGTCCGTGTCAGGCTTCCCGGGGTGGGAAGTTATCGCTTCGGTGGTGTGTTGGCGGTGGTTCCTGTTGTGATATTCCAGTGTGTGTTTATATTTCAACTATTTTCATGCCGTCTACCTAGGCCTAGCCAGCCGCTCGTAGCTTTGCCACATGTCTAGTGTTATTATTTATTTTTAAATATGCCCTACTGTGTCATGTGTATCCGGGTTTTAGTTGTGTATTGGCTAATTCCTCGGACTATATTTGTTTCCTGGTTTAGTTGTGTATTGGCTAATTCCACGGATTATGTTGTGACCTTGGTTAGTCGTGCGTGTCTCTCCTCGTGTCGTATTGTTCAGATGGTGTCTGTTCAGGGTGGGGTTTGCCTTCCGGCGGGTTTTTCTCGGTTTCACCATGAAAAATCCTGACCGATGAGCAGTGTTGGGCCACACGTGGTTTTTAACTCTGGCTGGTTCCCCGGCGTGGGGAGGTGTCTGTGGCTCTCCAGGACTGCGTCTCTGTGGGTGCCTGGTTTCAGGCCTCCTTTAAAATTCCCGGCGGGATGGCTGTACCCATCCTTACATATATATTTAGATATATATAAAGAAACGACGTTCTTGAGAACACTCGTTTTTTATAGGTTTTTCTACCTGGTTTACGACAACCACATGGAAAACCTAGCTGTTGTTTAGGCGTTCCTCCCCGGCGATCTTTTACAAAGAAGTGGGGTCAGGAACTTGTGGGGTTAACTTTTAGACTTCTCACCCGGCGGGTGCACCTGAGCAGGGTGGGATAAAACGACTTAGGTCTCTTATAGTTAACCAATCCATTTGAGTGATACTCTGTGTATCGCTGCCTTTACTCTTACGGCAATTGAAGGATCAGTGAGGTTTAACCAAATCGATTTCCCACACCCGGCGGGTGCCCCTAAGTAGAGGAACTAAGGAATTTATAAACAAATTCAATTTCGATTAACCTTAATTGGGTGATACTTTCAGTATCGCCGCCTTCTATTTTTACGACGATCGTTTGGGACAATTCGTTAAAAAATCAGATCTCGTATATTCCTGCCCTGGGCTATTCTACTAAAATATTTCAAGGGCCGGCGTCTTTATGAGGGGGGGCTTTGTTACAAAATTGAATCTTGAGACAGTCACCACCTCCTACAGACTATAAGTGCCATACTGGACCATTATATCAGAGGGTATTCTTCATGTTCTTTAGCTAAGAAGATTTGTTTAGCCTCTTTACACCCAGTCGCGTAGCGAGATGTGTTAGCTGTGTCTTTGCATCCCGTTACCCGGCGGGTTATTAACACTTGTATGCGAACACTTGGGTTAACCTTATGAGCATTAATTCCTGGAAATTTTTCTTTATTTTTCCAGAGCTGAGCTCCGGCGGACCAATACAGACCCGGCGGTAGTTCCTCACACCAGTCTCTGTCATGGCTAATGTGGCCCCAGTTTTTGCCCTGTGCATTACCCCTACTTGCGCGGGTATCCCAATTTTTGCGCATACCCTTTGCATAAGGTGTGTTAGATGTCTAGACCGTTCAAGGGGTCTCTGGGTTACACTTAATTGTTCATTTTGCTCCCAATTAGCCAATAAAGTCCTGTGTGACAATGACAAGACCGCGGCGGTAGCGTTGAGAGAGGTCAGACAACAAATGTCGGCCTATACTACCATTGTCGCACATAAGTCACTTCAATGTGACAACGTCCCACTTTGGGATAAGTTGCTGTCAGAGCACCCTCCCCCTAAACGTACCTCTAGAGTAACGGGTTTTAAGCCGACAGAGACTAGCCAGGGTTCTGTATCGTCTGTGGATACGTTTAAACGCCCGAGAGAGCCTACTCCCCCGGCAGCCACCTCCTCGTCGCAGGCGAGATCGAGGTCAAGGTCACCCCTCAGACAACGGTCTTCAAGTCGGGCCTCTTCCCCGGCTAGTAAGAAGTGTAAGACTGAAGCTTCCCCCAGTGGCCATGGTGGTGATTCTTCCAAACCTAGGTCTAGTTCGCGGTCACACCGTAGCCACAAATCCTCCAAAAAGGATTCCCATAAGAAGTCCTCTCGACATTCTACTAAGTCTAGTGCATCTCATCGTACCTCTACACCTGAAAATGTTTCTGTTACAGCCTCAGAGTATAGTGAAGCGCCTGTCCCTAAACAAGATTTACCTATTGATATTTTAACCCTAGAAACGGAAAGTTCAGGAAATTCAATAATTGAGAATGTTTCAGACTCTCAAGAGAGCGTAGGCCAGAGCCTCGGTGTTTGGCGGTTTGCTCAGCCAGGGTCTGACCATCCACGTCCGACTCATACGAGTCACACAGTAGCCGATGTCCACAGGGACGCGGCGACCCCATCCTCTATCCCTGATTTATCTTGGAAACAAGGTGCCCCTGCCTCGGCGGGGTCTTCTCAGGAGGATCGGGAGGAACAAGATGAAGTGTCATCAATTTCAGATAGGGAGGGACAAGGGTCAGGCTCAGGCCTGGACGCCGCCCATGATAATACTGATTCACCTGAAAGTTCTGCATCTAACCAGTTTGTTACAGCACAAGAAATTGATGGGTTACTTACTCATGCTCTATCAAAATTCTTTAATCAACAACGAGAAAACCCCACAATGGACTTGGGGGCTCCCTTGACAGGTTCTGCGGTACGGCCTCTGATAACGTCAATCGATTTATCTAAGATTCCTAACCCTCCTACTCTGTCACCGGCAGGGAGCTCTAAGCCAGCTACGGCGGCATTCACTACGTCAAATGTCAGGGTCATTACGGATGTTAATCCACCCCCTCTAGACAAAGCGCCTCTTAGAAAGGTAGCTATGCCCCTGCTTTATGGGCCAGATGAGTCATGGGTCCCTTTGAACCCCTCTAAGCCAGAGCTTGCCCAGCCTACCTTGTCAGGGGAACTCCCGGTACCACGTGAGTGGTTTATCCAGGGAAATAAGTCTAAGAAATTAAGGGCATTGGATGCCTTGGGTAATGTTTTGGACGTAAATATCAAGGCTATACCTAGTTATTATCATCAGGATTATTTTGTTTATGCATCTAAGCCTGCTTTACCCCCTGCCTCAGCTTCAAAACTTTTTTCAGACTGGTCTAAGCTGGATGGGTTTAATGATATTAAGGCTCTGTCGGCTCTTACTCCTGAACTAGATTTACAGACCGTCACAGACGAGACAGCTAATCCAGTGTTGAAGGTGGGACAGTTGGGACCAGGACCTTGGGTGGATTGGGAGGTAGAGGCTCAAAACTTTGCAACCACTTTCACTTCTAAATCTTCCCACCAGATCCCTCAGGATACACATTCATGGTTCTCCATGCCGGTAGGTTCTGCCGGCGGAGTTCCGTCAGCTTTATTTTCTTTTTTAGCTGCCCCTAAGATTAATCTTTGTGAACTAAAGGAACCATTCATTACCCCTACCCCTTCTCACCTAGACAGAGAATTTAGGCTAAGGGGAAAAGCTTTCCGCCTGTTTTCACAGTACATAGTTTCTCAACAGGTGGCTAAGTCTTTACTCAGGTCTACTCAGGCAATCGCAGACGCGGATGCTCGAAGATCAGTTGAATTATCCCGGCGTCTGATTCTTCAGTCGTCGATTCAATCCTTAGGTGACATACGCACAGCCTTACTTGAGGCGGTGCGAGCACGACAGGATCTTAGGATGTCATTAGTTCGCAAGCTGCCTGATCGCATTGCTAACCAGGTGGTAATGTCCCCAGTACTTACACCTTCTTTAATGTCCCCTGATGTATGGCGAACAGTGTTTAACATGGCACAGGCCGTGAAGCACAGTCCCGCACAGGCTAAGAAACCCGCATTTAACTTCCCCAAACCTAAGCCTCCTACTAAAGCTCAGCCAGGGGGTTCTAAGCCGTTTCTTCCGCCTAAGTCCTCCCAATCCCCCCTGGGTCAGTTCAGGCATAGACAGAGAGGGTTTTCAGGACAGAGGGGACGCGGCCAGTATAAGCCGGGGCAGGGCCAGTCTTCGGCCCACACCAGCCAGCCGGCGAAGCGTCCAACACCACCAAACCCACCATAAAAAAACTAAAGTCTTTCTCACTCCCAGTGCCTATCTTAGAGCCGGAGGAACCGAGGGAAGTACAGCCGGCGAACCCTTGTCTGCTAACTGGGTCGTTCCGAACGTGTCACCAAGCATGGCCGTTAAAAACCTGGGCACGGATGGTGGCACGCAAAGGCATCACTTGGCAGTGGCTCCGGCGACCTCGCTTACGTCAGCCGACAACGGCAAATTGTGTTTCATTAGAGGTGGAGTTGCTGGTCCAGGAGATGATTGCCAAGAATGTCATCATCCCGGTACCTCCAGATTACCCTGTATTCACGTCAAAACTGTTTTTGGTTCCCAAACGGGACAGTGTTCAGATGAGGCCGGTCGTAGACCTGTCGTATCTGAATCTTCACATTTACAACGAGTCTTTCAGAATGTTAACAGTTCATCAAATCAGGCTAACACTTCCGCCGGGTGGCTGGATGTGTTTCCCTAGACCTGACAGACGCCTATTGGCACGTGTCGGTCAACAAAAGATTTCAAAGGTTTCTGGCCTTGAGGATCAGGCACCAAAATTTTGTTTTTCAGAGGATGCCGTTCGGTTTGAACCTAGCACCTCGATTATTCACGAAACTAGTCCGGCAAGCCCTGATGCCATTGTTAAAACAGGGAATCAGAGTGTTGTGGTATCTAGACGACTGGCTGGTGGTGGCAGAGACACAACAATTATGCATAAAACATGTCAATATCATTTTAAATCATGTCAAAACTCTAGGCTTCAAGGTAAATCTGGTAAAGTCAAACCTTGTTCCCTCAAGAGTAATTCAGTGGATAGGGCTGGTCTGGGACACCGCCGCTCTCACTCTGAGTCAGAGTGTGGACAATCGCAACAGGTTTCGCAGGAAACTGTTCAGGTTTCTTCACAGTCTGACTACGACACGAAGAGTCTGGGAGTCTCTGGTCGGCTCTCTCAACTGGATTCAGCTAACTGTCAAGTTGGGCCGGTTGAAAGTAAAACGATTAATATTGGAAGGCAACAAATATTTCCCACTCTTACCGGCGGGAAAATTATGGCCCATACCAAAATTAATCCACACCTTACTAGCGGTCTGGGCGAAGAGGGAAACATTGCACTCAATCATGTCATGGACCTCTCCTCCTCCAACGGTATGGGTAGACACGGATGCGTCAGGCACCATAGGGTGGGGATTTCAGTCAAATCAGGGGCACCAGGGTCAGGGACTTTGGTCCCACTTAGAAATCTCTCACATAAATGTCAAAGAGTTACTAGTCCCCTTGTATTTCCTTCAGGCTCACGGCCCGGCGTTACGGGGCAAGTCAGTGGCCTTCAGAATGGACAATCTGAATGCAGTTCACTGTATTCAGAAACAAGGGTCAACGAGGTCAAGGAAGTTGCTACTCGTGTCGGAAGAGATTTTTGTTCTAGCCACCAGTCTAGATATTTATCTTCACGCATCTTATCTCCCAGGCGTAGCGAACGTCTGGGCAGACGCTCTGTCCCGGAGACAGAGCACGACAGTAGAATGGGAGCTCAAGCAACCCATTTTCGACCTAATGATTGCGGAGCTCTCCCATCCACAAGTGGATCTTTTTGCGTCCGAGGAGACTCACAAGCTCCCTCTATACCTCACCCGCCGGGCGATAACGCCGGCAGGGGGGCCAGACGCCCTAGTGACAGACTGGAACAGATGGAGCTCCATCTATCTGTTTCCGCCGCCAGATGCGTCACTAATGTGCCACGTAGTGAACAAACTACGAGTTTATCGAGGCTTAGTCTCGCTAATCGCGCCCCTGTGGCCGGCGCAGGTGTGGTACCAGCAGTTAATAATGTGGTGCCCGGACCCGGTATCGCTCCCGGTCGGGTACTTCCACTTAGACACGATTGGCAACCTAGAGACCTCGCTGACTTTTGCATTATGGACATTCAGGAGGCCAAGTGGCTAGCACCATACGGTAGGGATGTGACCAATAAATTGCTCAATCAATATACTCAGTCTACTAAGCGACAATATCAATCTCATTGGAAAGCTTTTACTTCTTGGATTGTTAGAACGGAACAAACTGTACCCTCAGTGGCATTGGTTTTTAATTACTTGAACTATCTGTTTGAGCAGAAACGTTTATCTGTGGTTACTTTGAAGAATCACTTAACTGCGATTAGAGTGCCCTTTTTCGACCTTACAGGTCTATCCATACCGGTGGCGGAGGAAACAGGATTTATGAGAGCGTGTTTTAAACTCCGCCCACCTCCCCGTCAGCTCATGCCTACTTGGTCTCTGGACAAAGCTTTGTCTTTACTTCATTCTCGTCTGTATCAAAATACTGCAGACTTTGCTTTAATCTTAAAGAAGGCAGTTTTCCTTTTGGCTTTGGCCACCGGAAACAGAGTGTCTGAGCTGGCGGCGATGAGCAACACACCTAATTGTCTTAGGTTTGGTAGACTTAATGATTCAATTTCCATTGCACCCTCCCCGGCGTTTGTAGCCAAGAATGAGCATAGTGCACACGTGTTTTCTGAGTTCACGGTGCCGGCGTTAAAAAGGGGAAAGGTGCATCATAATTTATGTCCAGTGCAAGCTCTAACCAAATATTTGAGAATAGCTCCTCATAACCCCCAAGGTGCTTTATGGGTAGCGAGTACGGGTAAACGCTTACTTAAACGGCGATTAGCCTCTCTTCTGGTAGAAGTCATTTACCTCTGAAGTGCGCATGGGGGTAATTGGAAACGTCCCCCTGTGCTGACGTATTTGAGGTGTTTCCGTCACTAAAATATTCATTGTGCCATTAATAGCATTAATACTTATCCATATGCGCCATGGTTGATTATAAAGGTATTAACCTGAAACAACAATAAAACGAGTGAAAACAGCGTTTGGATGGTCAAAATCGGAGATATAGCCCGCGAGTTGTATAATGTATGGGTGAGGCAATCTGCTTTCCCGCCAATTTCCCCCAAGGCCACTGAGACACAGTCGATCGAATACTCTCTCTCTCTCTGCACTCGCTTGCTATCAGTGATGACCACACCCTCCAATCGGATTTCTAATGTCAGCACGTAAATATACCTCCGAATAAGGAATAACAGGAAAATTTTGGAAGGAGAGGAAAGTGGGGAAGGAGGGGAGAGGACTGAGATTTTGCATGGCCCAGGGGCCAAAAAATAAAAAAAAAAATTTTTTTTTTTTTTTTTTTTTTTCGATGTCAAAAGTTGATTTTTTTTTTCTCTGACTCTTAAGAGTCTCCCCGCAGTGCGCCGGGGGAACTCTTAAGAGTCTCCCCCCAGCTCCCGGGTTAAAGAGAGTAATCCCGGCGTTGTGGGTAGGGCCCACGATTTACGCAAGTGGGCGGCCTCTTTACGTTTCCTGAAAAACTTTTCAGTTGAAGATATTGCGTCCACACAGTTGTGGGCGTCTAATCATACGTTTCTCTCTAGATACTTGTCAGTTGCTCTAGACAAACCTTCCTTACCATGTATAGCTTTAAGGCAGAGGGTCTAGGTGGCCCTGCAGTCACTTATGTTTATTTTCAAGGAAGGGGAGGGGGGGGGTGCAGTCAGTTGACATAGGACACCCTAGACCCCGCCGGAGTATGAGAGCTGTGATACAATTTAAGGTTAAAATGTGATATGAAAATTTCTCTGCGAGAATTTGTGCTAGTACAAAGTTTAGTACAAACAACGGTGTTGTTATAGTAGTTTTAGCTGCGAAAGCAATGTAACATTAGTTCAATGGAGTTCATTAGCAATTGATCTCCACATGTATTTTGGGGTTTATGATGTGCACATATAAACTTATAACTTATTATTTTTGTCACCACTCGTTGAGTGGGGTGCCTTTTGTAACTACAGATCTGTGTTCAGAATCTTCAGGGTTACCTATTTTTGTCGGGCAGGCTTCTTTGAAGCACGCACCTGCCTGAACCCCTTTTTCTTGTATATTTCCGGCCTACGCCGTATTAAATACATTTTTCAAAAGTAAGAATACTATGTGGTTGTTTTTATTATCTGCTTTTCTAGAGTTATGATATGATTACGAATGTCCCCCTCCAGTCTTAGATATCAGGCATGTTCGTCAATGATGGAGGGGCCACTAATAAATTATAGGTTTGACTCCTGTAAGGAGATAAAGAAAACCTAATATTTAGTAGTGGCCCCGTAATCATTGACGACTGGGGCCCTCCCGACCGTCCCCTTCCCATTCGTTGATGTATTAAGGATTTTGGTTTACTTGATATGTCAGTGAAGGAGGAATGACGCCTGATTCAGCGTCTGGTCAGAAATCCACACAAGTACATCCACGATATGATGGAAAGCTTATTGGATAGTTATTCTTATTTTCTTTTTGTTTTTATTTTTTACGAAGTTTTTTCGTAGTGAGAACCCAATTCATAATGACTGAAGCCATGAGTGAGGTCGCGTGCGCTCATGATGAAGGCTCCTCAGTTTTTAAATGCTCTGCGCGGTAGATTCAAACTACGGCGGATTAGTGTTTGAAGAGGATGCCTTATGTAATAGGCATGTTCGTCAATGATTACGGGGCCACTACTAAATATTAGGTTTTCTTTATCTCCTTACAGGAGTCAAACCTATAATATATCCCCGCAAGAGAGAGAAACATGTGATCAGTTTCTCGCCGATTACACTTCCCCTGCAACATCTCAAAACCTACATACTGTACTTGCAACCACTGTCCACTCCATCTACCTCCAGCCTGCAAACCACATAAGCAGCCCCCAGAGCAAACCAGAAGGCCATCCATTATCTGTGTTCTTTCTCTGCCCACCACACCAAGACAAAAAGGGAACAACCGCCGATCTATCAAGAAGTACAAGAAGTCATTAGCATCGAAATAACACATTCTCCAACCACAGGAAAGAAGTTATCCACCAACATGGACAATCCTTAAGTACCGAGAAATGAGGAAAAGAGAAATAAATGGCACCATAAACACGCAGACATCCCCACGCCACTCTAGAGCGCAGCCGCATCGCCGCCATGACCAGGGAAGCCGAGATATACAGTTACCAGATATCACCCCACCTCCAGGCCACACGGACACAACCGCCATACAACACCCTACCCCTAGGCGCCTTTCTGATGCGCATCCACACCACCGCCAAGATGCTGAGAAAAGAGGTGACCTCTGCAGGAAATTCTAAGATCGATATCTCAATCGGAGAGCTGTTTCTTGTGGTCAATGGGCGTGAGGACAGCTTGAAGATTGAGGGCTCAGTTGAAGAATTGTTCTTATGGTCGATGGACGTAGAAACAATTGCGATACTGAATTCACTCGCCAATAATAATTTTTTGAAGTGGCCCGGGTATCAACAAGGCTGGTTTATTAGACTCTTTGATGTGAAGCTAACTAATATCCTCCCCTACCCCAACCCCGGCGCTATTGTGGATATAAGTACACTACTGAAGTGGATAGTGGCTTTATCCAGGATAGACCAAACCGCAAGAAACTCGATCATCAACCCTCAGTCCTGCACCAAAGTTCTTTCAAAGACCAGAGTAGTTCACTCCTGCGTTAACTCTATTCTATTTTACCTTTACGATGGCTAGGTAAATAGTATTCAAGGTCCCAATTCAAGAACTTGAGTAAAACTGTGCTAACCCAGTCACGACAGGACAACCCCCCCACGGCCAACGTACGCATCTACCCAAGATTGGATTACTTATTCTACCCATCTAAAGTGAAGTTATACCTACGTACAAGTTATAGAGGATCTAACTGTGGAAATAATATATACTTATAGTGTCTTGTCAGAGAAAAAGTATACAAAGATCAAAAGTGGAAAGTAGTTAAAATATACCTACCGGGTATATAATAAGAAATATTCTAGAAACATCGGATACTACGCATGTATGCAAAAAGCTTGAGAAAGGAAGTACTAGTCAAACCCAAATAAATCAGGGAAGTAGGCTACTGATAATAATTCTGATAAAGAAAATAACAAATAAATTCAAGTTAACTTATGCGTAAGCACCATAGTGAATTAACACCAGAAAAATTATTACGTTCAGCTTCCAAATCCAGAACAACTCTACGCAGGTAAAAACCAAAAGTTCACATATATAATTACTACGTAGCCATTCTAAGCACAAGTGTAAATCCTCGATTGAAAGGAGTGCTATTCTTATCTCTGAAATAAATACAGGACAAGTGTAATCTTTCAGTTAGAAAGCGGTTCACCATACTCACTTAGATATTGCATAGAATAATCCAGTCTTACGAGTCAGACGTAGTGGAGCCTCGTTCGTGCATCTATTATTGTTGTTCTTGACCATTGTGGTAGCATTCAAGGAGACTACTGCAGGGTGAGGCGATGTACGTAGCTCTAAAACATGACGTCACTCACCATCTGCGCATGTGTGAGAATCTAGGCCCCCCTTGGCCCCGCCCCTCATCTCCGTTGCGTTTAAATATACCCTTCAAACCATATCACCCAGATCTCTCCGTAGCTCACTCGGTATGGCACCCGGCCGTCACTGAGAAAACCAGGGATCGATCCCACTCTTCTTTGGTATATTTTTTATTTGTGTATTTCGTTATATTTGTTATTTTTATTATTTTTGTTATATTTTAGGGTTAGGTTAGGTTAGGTTAGGTTAGGTTAGGTTAGGTTAATCTAATAAATAATAATAATAATAATAATATTTATTCAATTTACAGAGTTGGTACCACATAGTATGTTACAAAAATGACATGTACCAGCCTTGCATAATTCCAACTAAGGATAGCCCAATAAGGCCGTTAGGCGTATTTCCATTGGGGTCCTTGTGGGATTAGGTTAGCTGGGGAAATGGGGAGGATAAAGAAATAGATACTTTAGAGAAAGTATTTCTAGGGGGTTATTTTAAGATACCTTACATCCTATAGTAAATATCAGTAATCCATAATCAGTAATCATTTCAGTTTGGTTTGTCTATCTCTTATGTCGTATTTAGTAGTAGACATAAGCTTGGTGCTCCCTTCTCGCAGCTGTCCGGTTCAGGTGTTCCTTCAGGCTACGTCTGAAGGAATACAGTGTTCTCTTTGTGTTTACTAGCCTATACCCCTTTGAAAGGACATTAGCCTAACCTAACAACCTTACCTAACCTATCCTAGTATTATAGGTGGGGGCTGCCGCCCCCACACCCCCACTTTGACTTAGATTTTTTGTGTATTTGTCTGAGAAGTGGCTATTTTTCAATTTGTTGATAACGAAAATCCTCCATGCGGACTGTATGGAGAAAAATATGGCGAATCTATTGGTGCCTATGTTCCCTAATAAATTGTTTCTCATAACGTCACACTAGTGTCCTTGAATATTATCAAAACCTGGCATAACACGCATATTCCAGGTGCGGCCTAACCAGCGCTGTATAGAGATTCCTGAAGATATCTTCATCCATTGACACAAATGTCCTCCTTATCAGCCCTACAATTCTATTGGCTTTATTTATCTTTTCCGCTAAATGTTCTGAGAAATTTAACTTGTTGTCTATCACTACTCCTATATCCTTTTCTGCATTCACTTCCTCCATCGCTTCATACATTAATAATACATACTGTAGGCTATCCTACCTTGTCTGTCTTGCTTGTCCCAATCCGCATGTACTTGAATTTTTTTTGGATGAAAAGGCATTAACCAATGTTCAGACCATCCCTTCATGCCCTCCACATCTCCTTGAAGCAAATCCACATCTTCCTTACTCCTCACTCTTCTATACAGCTTGGTGTCATCTGCATAAAGGTATATCTCACTTCCATTAGTTTTAACTTCAGGTAAGTCGTTGATAAACATAACTGTTATGCCCGGTCCAAATTGGAACGCGAGATATTCTGAGTGCAATGATTAACTCTCTAACTGGAGAAGTATACCTTTAACTTTAATAAAGAGACAACACGGCAGGAGAATAAGTACACAGGCGACAAGTTAACATGGGTTTTATTCACTTTACACCTGGTTCATGGAGGAGCAATATATTTAATTCTGGAACACTGAGATCATCAAAATGGCAACAATGGTAAATAGAGCATACAAATAATAATATGAACAGCAATTATAAGGCAAGAGTCGAACAATGGGTCCGGACTCAATTTAACAATAACTCCTCGGATACAATTATAGAGTATCCAAAATAGTGGAGGCTTACCTCCCACTCAACTAGATCTCGAGCAAGATCTCAGCAAGGTAACAAGAGTGCAGTAATGGCAGATGTCGTCTGGATCATACTATGATGTCCCCGGCAATAGTGACGTTAACTGACTCTAAAGTAACAATGACCAAGTGGTCATCAACAATAAGGTGGGCTCTGAAAGGCTCACAAATTAACTGAATTCTACAGGTGTGCTAGATCTCACCTGGCAAGATTATTTATTCTAAAACTACTTGTGTGGGCAACTAGCAAGATGCAGAAGGCTGATACAACAATCGTCGGGAGCTGAGATAGAGTGAGATCTATTCGAGTTATGAACCTGACAGAATGTTAAGTGAATGAGGCTAGAAGTTATACAAGGGAACAAGGTTACATGTAAATAGGTGTGTATGTCATATGCTGTGGGTCTTATATAGGCGCGCCCCCTCTGACGGGCTATGGGAGACCAATAACCCGGGAATGTGCGGATATAAGGTTCCCCTGATAGTTATGTCTAATGTGTCCCTGCAAGTGGGCAGATTAACGTCAATTTACGTAGAGAGAAAGGAAAGCCCTCTCGCAAGACGTTATTTAGTGAGAACCCCTGAAGATAACTTCAACCACTACCCTGAGACAACTCTATACCCATAAACCGTAATAAGGCACTTAAAGGAGAGCTGGAGTGAAGAGGTGCCGTAGATCGAGGGAGAATCCAGTGGTCCAGGAGGGCGGCTAGGGCGTGGTACTTCCGGATGTTGGTCCGGGATTAGGCTGCACTCCTACGTCCTTACAGCTCCTCGCTCCTCTGTGCCTACCACGGGAGAGACCCGGGTTCCTCTTGCTCTCCGCGTGAGCAGGGACTTACTAAGAGTATGCCGGAGTTCTGCTACAGGGTTTGGTGGGGGGTTATGGCGACTAGCATAATGGTCTGTATAGAGTTGCAAGCAGTCTATCCAGTGACACTATGGTTAGTCTAAGGTTTGGGACAATTAAATTACTCCCTTGCAATTTCCTCTGGAACCACAGGACTAATACAGTAAATAGAGGCCAGTGAAGGTGGGGCCCAAAGTGGGTTGCACAATCTAGTCCTCTTCCTGAAGGGGGGAACCCGACCTGGTCGTCTCTAAGTACTGCACTATCCTTATAATCCCTTGAAAGGAACAAGACAGGAATCCTTATTTACTTGGTCTATGCACAGCATCAAAGGCCAGGAAGGTGGGGCCCAAAGTGGGTTGCACAAGCTAGTCCTCTTCCTGAAGGGGGGAACCCGACCTGGTCGTCTCCGATCACTGCACACAGCTTCAAGTGTGAACACCAGCTATTCTGGCTGCTTTTGGCTCTGGAACCACAAGACTAATACAGTAAATAGAGGCCAGTGAAGGTGGGGCCCAAAGTGGGTTGCACAATCTAGTCCTCTTCCTGAAGGGGGGAACCCGACCTGGTCATCTCTAAGTACTGCAGTATCCTTATAATCCCTTGAAAGGAACAAGACAGGAATCCTTATTTACTTGGTCTATGCACAGCATCGAAGGCCAGGAAGGTGGGGCCCAAAGGGGGTTGCACAAGCTAGTCCTCTTCCTGAAGGGGGGAACCCGACCTGGTCGTCTCCAATCACTGCACACAGCTTCAAGTGTGAACACCAGCTATTCCAAGGCCACCTAGAGTACCAGGCCGTGTCGACCATTCTGTGACGTAGGCAATGGGGTGCTACATCCACTGCCCGCGCTCTGTCCCCATTTTATAAATACTCTCTTTTATTCTTTTCTCTGTTAAATTTTAGATTAACGTACAAACAAATTATATATTTTACGTTTAAGGTGTACGCAAAACCACTATCTACCTATATCTTACTTTATTATACTCTATATTATGATACCGATATCATAACAACATGTTTTGGTTATTTCTTGCATATGACTTATACCTTGAACAAGTAGTTGTACAAGATTAAAACTTATTATAAGTATATCTCATTACTTTGTTATATTGGAGTAAAATAAAACAATGATATATACATTACTATATTATATACAAAGACATAAACAACCTTACTGAAGAGCCAATTTACGTGACATCCAATATTATTCGTGAACAAATATATATAAGTAACTTAATTATATACTATATGTATGAAGATGAACAATATATTTACTGTAACACACACACACACACACTTAAGGAAACTATCCAAGAACTGATATCGGTCATCATCTGTACTATTTGTTAATGGACAAGATAACTTGTTATTGTGCCTAAGACCTTTAAATGGGGATTTCACATTCATTATATTCCACCAATTAACCTGACAAGCGCGATATAGACCTAGGTGCTAGGGTAGTTATTTGTGCATTTCTAGCCCTGGATTCTGACAGAATTCGTTATATTTACAATATAAAGCATTATTTGTTTTCGGTATGCTTTTATTTTACATATATGATGTATATATGAACCTTCAAGAGTGCTAAAATAAGTGGGAAAAGCATTTGGGTGGTGAAAAACGAAGATATTGGCCACCCGGTCATAATCTCAGGCGAGAGAGAGCCACAGGCAGCCCTCCCCTCTCGCTGTCTGGAAGTCAACTGAGACGAGCGGGGCGGTGTGTGCCGGTGTCTGGGTGTTGCATAACGATCTTTTATGCAACCCACTTGTGCTACATTATCGCGGGAGAGAAAAATAACCGATAAATGATGATAATAAGAGGATAAATAGGTGATAATTGAGGAGGGGGGGGAGGGGGGAATAAGGTGGGGAAGGAGGGGAGAGGGAGGGGTGAGAAACACATGGATGAGTACTAGAGGGGAATTATCTCCCCTAGAGACAAAATCCTTTGTTTTGATAGGCCCTTTTTTTTTTTGGAAGGCTTTTTTTATGGTCTTGCTTCCGTGAGGCCTATCGCGTTCCCTATAGGAAGCCTTCCGTGAGGCCTATCGCGCTTGCCGGGTTAAGAAACACTTCGATGTACCTAGCAACATCTGAAAATAACGTTAGGCCATTATGTTTTCCAATATTGAGCAAGGCTTGAATTATATACTCATTATATGAGTCTCTCTAGGTTGGAGGGGGATAATGCTTTCAGGCTTAGCCTATAGGCCTGCTTTAGGAGCAAATTTTCCTCTAAGAAATACAGTTTTTTGAGAGTACTGAAAGGGGCATACATTATCTTATTAGATTCATTACGGACATTTTTACTTGGGAACTGTGGGAATTTCATAGTTTTTTCTTCATCTTTCTGTCCTAGCCAATTATTCCTGATGCATTTTAAAATATGTACAGCGTCGTATAGGAAAAAGAGAGGTCTGGTACTTTGCGCTGGATGTGGGTAAACAATGAACAGTTTTGGTGGATTGGCAAAATATGATACAGCTTTGCCATTGATTGCATTATTGTCTGTTACAATGCTAATGACACTAAATCCTATCTTCTCAAGCCCTAAAATAATCTTCTTCATAATGTTATATAATGTCTCTGCCTTCATTATCTTTGCTGGAATTATGTGAACAACATCTCTGTATTTTGACCGAATACTGTTTAGCATAAACACATATGCGCTTGTTGCAATTGCATCACTGTCAAATGCTGAACCAACAATATTTCCTGCTTTATAATCCAAGTAAGGCTTCAGGTGAATTTCATCAACCATCATTGTAACCGTTTTATCACGGGTTGTCAGGGACTTAAATTTGTTCTTAACCTGACAAGCGCGATATAGACCTAGGTGCTAGGGTAGTTATTTGTGCATTTCTAGCCCTGGATTCTGACAGAATTCGTTATATTTACAATATAAAGCATTATTTGTTTTCGGTATGCTTTTATTTTACATATATGATGTATATATGAACCTTCAAGAGTGCTAAAATAAGTGGGAAAAGCATTTGGGTGGTGAAAAACGAAGATATTGGCCACCCGGTCATAATCTCAGGCGAGAGAGAGCCACAGGCAGCCCTCCCCTCTCGCTGTCTGGGAGTCAACTGAGACGAGCGGGGCGGTGTGTGCCGGTGTCTGGGTGTTGCATAACGATCTTTTATGCAACCCACTTGTGCTACATTATCGCGGGAGAGAAAAATAACCGATAAATGATGATAATAAGAGGATAAATAGGTGATAATTGAGGAGGGGGGGGAGGGGGGAATAAGGTGGGGAAGGAGGGGAGAGGGAGGGGTGAGAAACACATGGATGAGTACTAGAGGGGAATTATCTCCCCTAGAGACAAAATCCTTTGTTTTGATAGGCCCTTTTTTTTTTTGGAAGGCTTTTTTTATGGTCTTGCTTCCGTGAGGCCTATCGCGTTCCCTATAGGAAGCCTTCCGTGAGGCCTATCGCGCTTGCCGGGTTAATATACATAAGAAAATGGCTGGTACGGTGTTCGATAGCTGGGTTAAACGTTTTGGACAAAAATATTTGTCTTATAGTTGAATAGCTAGGTAGAATTAGGCATTTCTTATCTCTCAGAAGTCTGTAACCTTGAGGTGAGCAATTATGCAAGAGAGAGGAGAATATCAAAAAATCTGAGGAGTAATCAAATTTAGTGAGAGTCATTAAATGAAGCTGTTCACAAACGAATTTGAGTGTATTCTGATACTTGAAGCCATTATACTGTACAATAGTTGACAAAAAGGAGATCACAAGTTGAATTATTACAATTGCATTAATTGGGTTTGAGGCAGGATTATTGATATCGCACTTACGCAAAGCATCAAGCAACACTTCAAGTGTATTAATGTCAGTGACCTTTGAAGGAATCTTATAATCCCCTAGCTGGTTTATTTGCACCGCCTGTACACTAGCCTGAACATTACAGTCTGATTTGATGACTAAGGACAAAATAACTTTAGGTTGTGGGGAATGAACAATTCGACATATATGAAAATCTTCCTCGTTTTCAATAACTGTCCAGTATTTCTTATCAATGAACTGTATTTTGTCTTTAAGTTCATCTAAAGAATGAAATGTTATGTCTTGTTTGTACTTATTGTTATCTGCAATACTCTTTGCTACCGCAGCTTGAATGGCAGACTCTTCCATTCATTTCCTCTTCTTGTCCGGGGCTTCTCTAGCATGTGATGGGCCAGAAAGGTAAGAGGGGCAGTTTGGCAATTGTGATGGAATTACACCATCACAGAGCTGAGGATACATCAACTTGGCCACTAATTTAGTTCCGCTCTTCTCGTCAAAGTACGAAGTCTCTCGCATTATTTAATCGGGTCTAAAATGGAGCTCACACACCTGTAAGAGATGAAAGCTCCGATATAGCTAAGCTAAAAATAAATCGTTGCATAATTGTATTGCGAGCGATATTATTGCTTGGTAGTTCAATCATTCACGAAGGAGTAAATACACTGATTTTGAGCAGTGTGTAATTTGACTTAATATTATATACAATTCAATATACCACACTTAAATTACAGTACTGGGTAGGCTTAAATTTTGTATATATATTTTTCCATAATTGGGAATACAAAATTATTTCATTATGCAGCATTGATCCAGGAGGAGGATCCAATTCAATGCATTCGCCAGCGTCGTCGTCAAACATATATACACAACAAACAAAATAAAATAACTTCTACTCCGTGGTTATGGATAACTTGCTTCGTCGATAATAATAATACTAATAATACTAATATTAGTAATTATAATAATATCAATAATGAAATTAATAATAATTATATTAAAGGTAACACATCTATTATATCATTAATGAAGTCATCGATATACCACATAATAAACTCCCGAAAATATATATACTCCCACTGTTGAGCTACTCAATTACTATTATTATTATTATTATTATTATTATTATTATTATTATTACTATTATTATTATTATTATTATTATTATTATTATCAATATTATTAGTATTATTATTATTATTTATATTAACATTATTATTATTTCTATTTCAACTTGCTGAAGGAATGAGTAAATTTAGTCATGTAATGTTTAAGCCTACCGTACTCAATACTTAGACAAGTGAATAACATTGTAGAATAATTTTTACTCACCCTGCTGTTTTCATTTGGAGTGTAATCTACTCGTCGAATGGCTGTAAGCCATTTGCTGGAAAGGTCAGCATTCCTTGGGAACCTAAACACGTGCACTTTCGGTCCCGATCTGTAATTCCCCTTGCAATTTGGCACTGAACACGTGTAAAGCATTGTTGATGATCATGGAGAAGCTATCACAGGGAATAATGTACTTATAAAGTATATATGAGGGGGAAATAGTTTGGAAACACAGCAACAACCTCCCCCTACCTCACTAAAATGTATACTGACCTGCGAGGGTAGAGACCGTTTCAGCACTCCTTTTGTCGACGTCACAGAATTTAAAGGTTCCATCCGTGCGGCCTGGTACTCTAGGTGGCCTTGGCTATTCTGGCTGCTTTTGCCTCTGGAACCACAAGACTAATACAGTAAATAGAGGCCAGTGAAGGTGGGGCCCAAAGTGGGTTGCACAATCTAGTCCTCTTCCTGAAGGGGGGAACCCGACCTGGTTGTCTCTAAGTACTGCACTATCCTTATAATCCCTTGAAAGGAACGAGACAGGAATCCTTATTTACTTGGTCTATGCACAGCATCGAAGGCCAGGAAGGTGGGGCCCAAAGTGGGTTGCACAAGCTAGTCCTCTTCCTGAAGGGGGGAACCCGACCTGGTCGTCTCCGATCACTGCACACAGCTTCAAGTGTGAACACCAGCTATTCTGGCTGCTTTTACCCAGATAAAAAGATACCAAAGGCAAGCTTAGTTACTGATGTCCAGACTGGCTGAGTACTTGTGAATATTCTTGCCCAGACTTAAGGCGCGCCCGGCTTGAGAGGATCAAAGGCGCTGGGGTGGTGTCCGCGCATGGTGGTTAGGTCCTTGTAGTCTTGGGAGTGGTGCACCTGGACTTTTGGCTGGCCCTTTTAGATGTAGCTGGAGGAAGATTCCTCAGGGCAGATCTGTACACATTATGGGGTGATGGCTTCCTGGTGGGAGAGGAAGCGGATGAGTTTCTTACAATGGATGATTACTTATTCTGGGGGTTAAGACTTATTGTTGGCTGGAAGGATAGGCAAGTTTTGGTTTATGAGTGACTTTAACCCGGGACAATGATTTAGATTGAATGGATGCAAGAGCTTTAGGTTCCTTGATAGGGGATATGAAAGGCAATCTGGGGAAGAGAGGTTTTGGTTCTGAAAGAGCTTTAGGTTCTTTGATAGGGGATATGAAAGGTAATTTAGGTAACAATCTGGTACCACCTGTGGTTGTGTAGCTAGGTTGAGGAGTTACTGGGCTGGCTGATGGGGGTTTGTAATGGTTACCCCTGCGATAGTCATTTTCTTTGGCTCTGCATGGTGGTTAAAGAAAATGAATTGCCGTGGGTGACTGGTGTGGTCCACTCGGGACGGACGTGTCCCACTCGTTCCACCGTTATCTTGGCGATACGGGCAGGGGCAGGGTTGTCGTGGGTCTGGATGGCAGGGGGAAGGCTGTCCGAAGGCTTAGTTGGCTCTGTCGCATGGCTGTGACAAGCTGGAGATGCGGTAACACCGTTCCTAGACCGCATCTCAATAACGAACAGTGGTGGTCCCAACACAGATCCCTGAGGTACCCCACTTGTAACTTCCCTCCACTCCGAGCCTATTCCATTCATCAGTACCCTCTGTCTCCGATCTTTCAGGAAGGCATCTATCCATTTCACAAATTTCTCTCCTATACTATAGCTTCTAATTTTCTCTATTAGCCTTTTATGTGGGACCTTATTGAAGGCCCTCATAAAATCGCAATATACCACGTCTATAATATCCCCATCCTCCAGAATTTGCTTCCAATCATCTACCACCTTAATTAGCTGTAGTACCGTCGACTTCCCCATAATAAATTTGGACAATATAAAGATGATGTAATTAAATTCATACATCGATTTTATCGTGGCCTACAGGTTTCTTATACCATGTATTTCATTCCTATATGTGTCTAAATGCGCGTAAAAATGTATTACTGATCCTGAAAAAACCAAAATATCCTCTATATCGCCTACGTCGCAAGAGGCGGGACACAACTCTAAACTACATAAAAACAATCGAAACGATTTTTTAGCAATTTAATTACATCATCTTAAGTGTAGTGTAATTGTATCTTTAAATTGACCATACATTTTACTGTTAAATTAGAAAACTGAAAACACGACAAAAGGGAGGCGCAGTTGCAAAGGCATAGCTTCCCGACAAGGACTGAACTGAACTAAACTGATCAAAAATTCTCGAATTTCTCGCTCGGTCTGAACTGAGCTGAATCTCACTCGGCCTGAGGTAAGTTTGGACCCCCAAATAGCCTGAAGTTGTAATAGGGATAGTAATACTCCCCGCGGTAAATATTTACGAGACGCAACAATATAGCCTAGGGTAAATTGATAGGTCACGAGTTTTAGCATGTGTGTTTTTATTTTTTTTGCATTTTTTCTTTGATAGGCCTATACAGTGTTGTTTTAGGTAAATCTACAGTTATACTACCCCTCCCCCACTACCCTCCACCAACTCCCCCCTTCGGAAAAATGTTATTTTAATACCACGAATTTTCAGAGTGTTTTTTATAAGCAAAATTGGTCATTTGCATCAATATATAGGCCTAGTGTTTGTAATTAGCCTAATTAGAAATCTCGGGAAAACCTATTTTCCCCATTAGGCCTATCGTCGCTATCGATCAATGTTGAGACACACCCCCCAATAGTGATTTGAAAAGACATTAGCCTAACCTAACAACCTTACCTAACCTAACCTAGTATTAAGGGTGGGGGCTGCCGCCCCCACACCCCCGCTGGTTGAGTGCTCCCTTAACCTCTGAAGTGCGCATGGGGGTAATTGGAAACGTCCCCCTGTGCTGACGTATTTGAGGTGTTTCCGTCACTAAAATATTCATTGTGCCATTAATAGCATTAATATTTATCCATATGCGCCTATTATGGGTTGATTATAAAGGTATTAACCTGAAACAACAATAAAACGAGTGAAAACAGCGTTTGGATGGTCAAAATCGGAGATATAGCCCGCGAGTTGTATAATGTATGGGTGAGGCAATCTGCTTTCCCGCCAATTTCCCCCAAGGCCACTGAGACGCAGTCGATCGATACTCTCTCTCTCTCTCTTGCACTCGCTTGCTATCAGTGATGACCACACCCTCCAATCGGATTTCTAATGTTAGCACGAAAATATACCTCAGAATAAGGGAATAACAGGGAAAATAGGTGATAACTGAAGGAGAGGAGGAAAGTGGGGAAGGAGGGGAGGTAGAGGACTGAGATTTTGCATGGCCCAGGGGCCAAAAAAAAATAAAAAAATATAAAAAAAAAAATTTTTTTCGATGTCAAAAGTTGATTTTTATTTTCTCTGACTCTTAAGAGTCTTCCCGCAGTGCGCCGGGGGAACTCTTAAGAGTCTCCCCGCAGCTCCCGGGTTAATAAAAAAAAAAAAAAAATGGCTGTTGAACCCATACTTTTATATTAGGTCTTTCCGAGGGTTTAACACATTTTCATATGATCTTTACAGCTATCGATGACTGAAAGTACCGTATTGACAACCTTGTTACGAAAAAGACATTTTAGGCTAGTACCATACTTTTTTATTAGGTTTTGCCGAGGGTTAAAACAAATTTTCTTATGATCTTTAGAGCATATAGATTCAATATTTATCTTCAAATATATCAACAAAATTTGTGGTATTAAAATAACATTGAACCCCCCCTTCAAAACACGTCTTTTAGCGTGTTTTTTGGATGGTTCAGCAAACGCGGAAACTGGAGAAAAACGTAGGTCAATATTTACGAGTCACACCACAGCTGGGATCTCATTTTTAACGGTAGTTTTGGGTTCCTATCATTCTATGCTTCATTGCTATATACTTTTTATCCACCGGAAAATAATGTTTTTTCTTGTTTTTTTTAGGCTAGGCTAGCATTAACCTAACCAAAAAACCTAACCTAACCTAACCTAACCTAACCTAACCTAACCTAACCTAACCTAACCTAACCTAACCTAACCTAACCTAACCTAACCTAACCTAACCTAACCTAACCTAACCTAATAGCCCCCAAATACATTTAGGTTAGGTTTTTAGGTTAGGTTAATGCTAAAAAAAAAAAAAAAAAAAAAGAATCCGGTGGATAAAAAGGGTTATACTGATGTTTTGGACCGACAGTTAGCCCATCGATCTGTTTAGGCCTAATAGGTCCGGTAGAGCATATACATCATTGCTATATATGGCATTAAGAGCGGAAATGTATTACAAGGGAGAAAAAAAAAACGCTAAAATACATGTAGGCCTATAACTCTATAAGCCTAGGCTACTGTAATACAATAAGTTTTTCAGCCAGTACCCAACCAGCGGGGGTGTGGGGGTGGCAGCCCCCACCCATATACTAGGTTAGGTTAGGTTAGGTTAAGGGCACAAAAAAAAAAAAAAAAAAAGGCCTAAGTAACCCAACCAGCGGGGGTGTGGGGGCAGCAGCCCCCACCCATATACTAGGTTAGGTTAGGTAAGGTTGTTAGGTTAGGCTAATAGCCTAGAACATTAAAAAAAAAAAAAAAAAAAAATCTAATAGGCCTAGGCCAAGGGGCGTGTTTTTAGATTGTTGGATAATGGGTAAATACTCATTTCCGCTCCTCTTCAGTATAAAACAACACTATATCTAAAGGAAAAAATACAAAAAACAAAATAAAACTTACTGAAATCGCTGTCGGTCCAAAAAGTCAGGTTTACCATAAAAAGTATATAGCAATGAAGCATAGAATGATAGGAACTGAAAACTACCCTTAGAAATGAGATTCCAGCTGTGGTGGGACTCGTAAATATTGACCAAAACGTATTTTGATAAAAAATTATCACCAACCAGATAAGAGTTTTTCAGGTAATTTGTTGTTTTTAATTTTTTCTTTGATATACAGTGTTGTTTAATAGGCTACCGAGGACCGTCGCATTTTAGGCTAGTATTTTTAAAATTAGCCTAACCTAACCTAACCGAAAAGTAACCTGTCTCTGCGACGGTCTAAACTCCCCCTCACGTAACTATCACGTTTCCTGTCTATGGGTGCGCGACGGTCTAAACCCTGCTCACGTTCCCTGTTTATGGGTTTGCGAAGGTTTGTAATACTTCAATGTAGCCTATCTATTTCAAGTCAAATATACATTTCCGCGCATCATTAACCCTCTCACCACGGAAGGGCTCTTGAACGCCCATAAAAAAACATATAACAGGTACCCGGAAGGGCTCTTGAACGCCCAGTGGTTGAAAGCCTGTGAGCTTCTTGTGCGAGGCGTCGGTCCGACGCATGTAAACAACAGCCGGCTGGACCGACGCCCCGCATCTCCGACCACAAGAAGGAGAGCGTCGCTTGTTCGTGTGTGCCTGTATGTTGTTGTTAAGTATCGAAAAGTAGTGTAAAGTGGCTGTTTTTGCCATAAAGTTATCTCCAATGAAATCATCGTCACAAATCAACCAGTTGACTTAGAGAGCTCTACTTAACGCCATTCTACAGGTAAATAACACAGCTACGCTTGGGGATGCGTGGGAATGCGGGAAGCAGTCAGATTAACAAATATACGGCAGCCTAGCCTAGACGTTTTTCGGCCAAAACACCCGGGTTTCGGGGAATATATATATAATACATAGCCGGGGCTGGAGGGTTAAACCATACTAAGTCTACTACTAATAATATTGGAAAATATTAAGGAAACCACCCACCAATTATTTTCATTATTTTTGTTTTAGTTTTAGTTTATTTGCATCAATAGCCTATATAGTGATTGACATTAGCCTAGTTTCAACCTCCGCAAAAATCGTTTTCTCCTTTATCCAACAATCTTAAGACACGGCGCCCGATAGTGGGGAGGGCTATGAAGATCAGGGAAAATACATACATACATACATACATACATACATAACATTTTAAGACTGAGTGTTCCACACATAAGTGCAGTTTCAGTCTCTTGTCCTAATGGCGGCGTTCCAGGCAACCCTGTTAAGGGCTGCTTCACTTGTCAAGTTCTTGGATTTGAGATCGGCGCGTATAGTCCGATCCCAGGTCTTCCTCGGTCCACCCCTTGGTGCAGCTCCCTCCACAATCACAGACCTGCATTTTTTCACCCAATTTTGTTCATCCATTCTCTCCAGATGTCCATACCATCCCAGTCTACTTGTACGCATCCCCTCGCTAATACTCTTTATACCTAAACGTCTCCTCAGCTCAACATTTGTTATTCTATCCTGTAGCCTGGCCCCACACATCCATCTCACCATTCTCATCTCATTACGCTCCATTCTGTTGACATCCTCTACTTTAACGGCCCATGTTTCTGAGGCATACGTCATTGCACTTCTAACACATGAGGCATACACCTTTCCCTTCAGGGGGAGAGGCATTCTTTTCATGGTCAGGATTGGCATCAATTCTCTGAACTTCCCCCAGCCACACCTAATTCTAGCAACAATGGCAGCCTCGGCCCCACCACCGGCAGAGATGGTATCTCCTAGGTAACAAAACTTGTTCACCAGCTCCAAAGACTCATTTCCAAAATTCACAGCCACAGGATCATCACTTAACACAAGCTCGCCTTTGCACACTAAGCACTCAAATTTCTCTATTTCTGACTTATCCTTCGGCAGGGGCCCCTTTATTCTACTACAGCGCTTACTCCCATGGTGTACCCAACATCGACAGATGCTACATTGAATTGAGTTAACGCCCACTCCCTTTCCACACACTGCACATGGGTATGCACCGCTCTTTTCCACATTGCCTCGTCTCAAACTACAATGCATAATCTTGGTTTTGTTAATATTGACTCTTAAACCCTTGCTCACCATGCCCTCTCTCCACTCTCTGAATTTGGCCTCAGCATCCTGCATACTGTCAGCTATTAGGACTCAATCGTCTGCATAAAACAGTACCAACGGGAGTCCGCCTCTAAAAACTCTAGACAGCGCCTCCAAGACCATAATAAAGAGGAGGGGGCTTAACACTGAACCCTGATGGACTCCAACACGGACTGCGAACTCATCACTCAGTACACCCTTCACCCTCACCGAACTTCGCGAATCCTCATACATCTTCATTATCACACGCACCAGCCACTCTTCCACACCAAGTTTCCTCATAGCCCACTGTACAACATCTCTAGGTACCCTATCAAAGGCCTTCTCCAGGTCCACAAACACAAAGTAAAGATCCCTGCCTTTTAGTAGGTATCTTTCCTGTATCTGCCTGACTATGAAGATAGCATCGGTTGTACCATGTCCTGGCATAAAACCAAACTGCATATCAAATGTGGGGTTAAAGACATAAAAAGGGGATATAATGGCTTTTATGATGAAAGTTGGCTCGGGTTTTGTTGTTTTTCAACTTGAGAAAACCCCAAAATGAAAAAAAACTTTAAACCCGAGCCAAGTTTTGGCAAAAGTTGGCTCGGATTTTAAGATTTTTCAGCTGCATAAAAGACAGCAAGTGCAAAAAAGAAGTTGGCTCGGGTTTTCTTGTTTTTCAACTTAAGAAAACTCCAAAATGAAAAAAAATCGAGCCAAGTTTTGGCAAAAGTTGGCTGGGATTTTAAGATTTTTCAGCATCATAAAAGTCAGAAAGTGGCAAAAAAAAGTTGGCTCAGGTTTTCTTGTTTTTCAACTTAAGAAACTCCCAAAATGAAAAAAAAAAAACAGTCAAGTTTTGGCAAAAGTTGTTGGATGATACATGGGATAGAAAATGAACTTGCCCAGTAAGCTCATTAGCCATTATCCAACAATTAAGCAACATTAAAGATTTTAGCCTAACCTACCAACCTTACCTAACCTAACCTAGTATTATGGGTGGGGGCTGCCGCCCCCACACCCCCGCTGGTTGGATAGTACATTGGATAGAAAATTAGGTAAATTCCTAGTGTTAATTAAACTGAAAGGCAGGGAGAAAGAGGTCCGCCGAGTCGTGTTGTGTGCCGTCTATGGGGAGGGGAACCCTGGACAAATATCGTTACAGGTTCTAGGTTCTGTATCTTCCTTAAAAGAATTTTTCGAGGGTTGACACTTATTTTAACATGGAGTATAGGTTATATTACATCCTAAATGAAATTTAAAAAAATCTGTGAAAATTCTTGGGTTGTTTATATAATAGAAGTTACTGTGGGACACGTAATATGTTGAAGGGGGAGTTCTGCCCCTTCTAAACACCCGTCACTTATGTCATCATAATCTGTTGTACTTCATAGGGGGTCCAATTAAGGAGAAAGTGAATTAACAGACAAAATTAGGCCGCAAACTACAATAACATAGCGGGGCTCCGTTTATGGGAGACTTTTTACACATAATTTTCAATGTTAATTTTCTCCCTTAATCGATTTTTCCAAATTATCAAACTTACATAAAAATGAAGTACAGTTTATAGGGATTCCAACATGCATTTCAAAATTGTCATAAAAATTGGTGGGTGGTTTGCTTAATATATACCATAATGTTAACCCATTAGTACCAACAGAATAGCGACAAAATAGGGGTAGTATAACTGTAGATTTAGCCTAGGCTATCTTGTTTTATACCAAGGACTGCAGCAAATGAGTATTTACCCATTATCCAACAACCTAAAAACACGGCCCCCACTAGTGGGGAGGGCTATGAAGATCAGGGAAATTGCGGGGTAAAAGGGGAAAAATAGGGGGCATGTTTCGGTTCAACGTTATTTTAATACCATGAATTTTGTTGATATATTTGAAGATAAATATTGTAGCCTATCTATATGCTCTAAAGATTATAAGAAAATTTGTTTTAACCCTCGGCAAAACTTTATAAAAAAGTATGGTAGGCCTAGCCTACTAAATTTCTAAAATGTCTTTTTCGTAACCAGGTTGTCAATACGGTACTTCCAGTGGTAGCATTCAAGGAGACTACTGCAAGACTCTTCTTCTTCTTACCTCTGACCGGGTATAGGCTATCTAGTGTTTACTAGCCTATACCCCTTTGAAAGGACATTAGCCTAACCTAACCACCTTACCTAACCTATCCTAGTATTATAGGTGGGGGCTGCCGCCCCCACACCCCCGCTTTGACTTAGATTTTTGGTGTATTTGTCTGTGAAGCGGGTATTTTTCAATTTGTTGATAACGAAAATCCTCCATGCGGACTAAATGGAGAAAAATATGGCGAATCTATTGGTGCCTATTTTCCCTAATGAATTGTTTCTTATAACGTCGCACTAGTGTCCTTGAATATTATCCTTCCAGTTATCGATAGCTCTAAAGATCATATTAAAATCATGTTAAACCCTCTGAAAAACCTAATATAAAAGTATGGTACTAAAATTTAATTTTCGTAACAAGGTTGTCAATACGGTACTTTCCCGTTATCAATGTACAATCAAAGCTGAAGATTGCAGAGTAAACACCGTAGACTTCATCGACTTTCTTTCACCTTCGTATAGGCTAATCGACAGCCAATTTTTTTTTTTTTTTTTTACTAAGGGATTAGTACTCAAGCAGCGGGGGTGTGGGGGCAGCAGCCCCCACCCATAATACTCGGTTAGGTTAGGTTAGGCTAATGTCTTTTCAAATCACTATCGGGGCCGAGTCTCGACATCGATCAATAGGCCTAATGGGGAAAATAGGTTTTCCAGATATTTCTAATTAATTATAAACACTATATATTGATGCAAATGAACAATTTATTTTATAAAAAAAAAAATCTGAAAATTTGTGGTATTAAAATAAAAAAAAATCCATTTTTGAAAGTAAAAAAACCCAGTAGGCTAATTGAATTTTGAAAGTTGGCTCGAGTTTTCATATCCATTAAACCCCAAAATTTGAAAACCCGAGCTAACATTTGCCAAAACTTGGCTCGGGTTTAGCGATTTTTTGAAGTAAAAAAACACAGTAACCTAACTTAGAACGTTGGATACAAAAATAGGCTAACCCTTACCTACCAGCTAGTATGTGTCCCTAGTTTATCCCATACCTACCAGCTGATCCCTTGTCATGAACCTAACTAAGAAACCTAACCTAACCTATCTATCTATCTATTGCCTGACGCCGTGATCCCCGAAGTTTTGGCCACGAACGAACCGCCCCCATGCACCTCTGTCCCCAGTCAGTCGACGCCCCTCCCCCCAACCAGCACCGCCTTCGTTCATGTAGTTCCTCATTCCATCCTTCCACCTCATATTCGGTCTACCTCTCCCCCTCTGTCCCTCCACCTCGCTCTCGTACACCCTCTTAGTCATTCTCTCGCTTTCCATACGTTCCATATGGCCGAACCATCTCAAGTTGTTCCTTTTCACACTTTCCAGCACATCTACCTCCACACCACACCTCCTTCTTACTTCCTCATTAGTCTGTCTATCCCTCCATGTAACTCCGCATGCACTCCTTAAGTAATTCATTTCCACTGCTCTCACTCTTGGTCTGAGTCTCTCAACCAACGTCCATGCTTCGCTTCCGTAAGTCAGTGTCGGGATTACCACACTGTCATGCAAGGACTTCTTCACTTCACCTAACCTAACCTAACCTAAAAGTAATACTGTACGTGGATAGCGGGAAAAGTGTAATCCGGCAGAGAGAACATAAACAAAGTGGCAGTGGCTTTGTGCAGTGGGGACTCTGAAAATGTTATAGGGGAGGGAAAATAAAATGTACGCAATTACCAAAGCAGCACTGGATCGCGCAACTGTAAGGTAGGAGGGAAAAAAAAAGCTATAAAGCAGAAATCCTGTAAAACAGGACTTGTCATTATGCAGACAAGACTCTGTGTTTTACCCTATATCTCCCTTATAATACATTTGTGAAGGGAAGAACATATATAGGATTGAAGACTATTATATAACATACCTATAGGCTACACAAACATCGATGGGGCTTGTAACTGTCACACCGTAAAATCTTACTCAATATAGCCTAGGTAACACATTTATAATGATAGTTTTGGGTTCCTATCATCATAGGCCTAGCCTATGGCTTCATTGCTAGGCCTAGCCTATATAATTTTTGGTAAAAGTTTATCACCAACCATTTACGAGTTTTTCAGGTAATTTGTTGTTGTTTTTTTATTTTTTATTTGATATCTATAGGCTAGGCCTAGGCCTACAGTGTTGTTTAATACCGAGGACTGTCGCATTTTAGTATTTTCAACAATTAGCCTAACTTAACCTAACCTAACCGAAAACTAGCCTAACCTGTCTCGCCGATTGTCTAAACCCAGCTCACGTTCCCTGTTTATGGGTGCGCGACGGTTTAAACCCAGCTCATGTTCCCTGTTTATGGGTTCGCGACGGTCTAAACCCAGCTCACGTTCCCTGTGTTATGGGTCACATGGGTGAACAATCCAAGTTTCTCGTATTTCACTTAGCCTAGGCTATAATGATTTTGCGACGGTAATTACATGTCTATCTATCTATCTATTGCCTGACGCCGCGATCCCCGAAGAGGTGGCCACGAACAAACCGCCCCCATGCAGTCGACGCCCCTCCCCCCAACCAGCCCCGCCTTCGTTCATGTACTTCCTCACTCCATCCTTCCACCTCTCATTCGGTCTACCTCTCCCTCCACCTCGCTCTCGTACACCCTCTTAGTCAAGCGAGACGTACACCCTCTTAGTCATTCTCTCGCTTTCCATACGTTCCATATGGCCGAACCATCTCAAGTTGCTCCTTTTCACACTTTCCAGCACATCTACCTCCACCCCACACCTTCTTCTTACTTCCTCATTAGTCTGTCTATCCCTCCATGTAACTCCGCAGTCCGCACGCACTCCTTAAGTAATTCATTTCCACTGCTCTCACTCTTGGTCTGAGTCTCTCAACCAACGTCCATGCTTCGCTTCCGTAAGTCAGTGTCGGGATTACCACACTGTAATGCAAGGACTTCTTCACTTCCATACTGACCACCCTATTTCTTGTTACCGGTACTGCTTTTAGCATTCTTACAACCCTCTTCCCCTGTTGTACCCTCTCCCGCACTTCTTCATCCATAGTCCCATCTTTACTCAACACACTGCCCAGATACTTAAAAGAGTTGACGATCTCCATAGCCTGACCGTTCAACTTCACCTCACACTCTGTGACTTCACCCCTTTCGAAGACCATAACCTTGCTCTTCCCCGCATTTACCCTCAAATTCCGTTTTTCGCACACTGTTCCAAACTCATTTACCAGACCCTGTAACTCCCATTCATTATCACTCATCAGAACTGTATCATCCGCAAACAGCAGTATAGGTAGCTTCCACTCAATTCCCTCCCTTTTCAGCGATACACCAACATCCACTGCTCTTGATAGTATTTCTTTCATGACTCCATCCATATATACAGTAAACAACCACGGGGACATCACACACCCCTGTTTCAAACCAACATTCAGGTCAAAGAACTCGCTCTGCTCACTCTCCACACGTACTGCCGCCTTTGCACCCTCATACATGCTCTTCACTGCTTTCAGCAACTTGCCCTCTACTCCGTATATTCTAAGTACTTTCCACAAACCTTCTCTATCCACTCTGTCATAGGCCTTCTCCAAGTCCATAAAGGCAACATACACCTTTTGTTTCTTCTCCAGATACTTCTCCACAACACAATTCAGGGTAAAAATCTGAACTACACATCCTCTTCCCTTCCTAAAACCTCCCTGCTCGTCGCCTATCCATTTCTCCGTTCTCACTCTCACTCTCTCAATCACTACCCTACTGTATACCTTCCCTACTACACAGTGTGCCAAAATTCGCCCATTTTCTTCGTGATCCCGAACCTAACATCTGAAAAAATATTGATACTGAAATTGGCTGTGAGCCTGTGACTGTCCCGGGAGCCCCGCTAAACTTGCCATTCTATTTCTACATTAAACTCATCAAACGATAGTTGCTTTGCTCTACACTGTACTCTACATTGGCGCTGTTCAAAGTGACCCCAAATATCACTTTATTTGCCATGGTCGAGTACAGCTTTTAAATCACCACTTATGTATTCTTCATGGTGGTCTTAAGAAAGATCCAGCATTCTTAAGTATCCATTTTGCTGCATAAGACACTTAAGAACGTCCTAATTAACGCTAATTAGCACTTTTATTTGCCATCTCGAGTACATCAACGAAACTTGTTGTAGATTGTTCCTTATGCCATAGCAATAACAAAACAGTGATTCTTAAGTTTCCATTTTGCTGCAAAAGTCACTTAAGAACGAGTCAAAGGTCACAAAGGGGCACTTTTCCGTCTCAGGAAATGCTGAAATTGAAATATCTCCATAGGTTTTAGGGGTAGGAAGTTAATACTTATATCAAATTGTAGGGCTTAACTAGTGCTAAATTATTCACTAATTGAGCTATACCGGTAGGTTTAGTTTCATCTCTCTACCCGAGAAATGAAAAAGTGGCAAAATTGGGTACCGGTACCCTACGGACCCCCTGAAAATAATTAAGATTCATTTACCATGTTGAGTATATCAATAAAACTCCAAGGAAATGTTCCTCTAGTCTTCCTGAATGGAAATCAATCATAAGTGTCCATTTTGCTGCAAAGACCACTTAAGAATAGAAAAAAGGCAAAATTGGGTACCCCTCAGACCCCTTGCAGATATTTTTGTCATGTTGAGTACATCAATGAAACACACAGGAAATGTTCCTCTGGTCTTCCTGAATAGAAATCTATCATTCTTAACCCGGGAGCTGCGGGGAGACTCTTAAGAGTTCCCCCGGCGGACTGCGGGGAGACTCTTAAGAGCAGAGCTTTTGAATGCGTACCAAAACCGCGCGTTTATAGTCAGGCGGCTGAAAATTGGTGTGGGTATAGTACTACATGTCAACTCTCGACACCACCCCGCCAAACGCTCACCCCGCACTCGTGCAAGCACCACCGCGCCAGTAACCACGCACTAGTCATGGAGCCCACACGTCCCTCATGCTCGCTCCTTGATGACACAACCAGCCCTCCTTCTGGTGGTGTTAGCCGCCGTGGAAGGCAGAGGGTGGCTGCTAAAGACCCTACCTACCAGTACGACACGCCCTACAGCTCGGAGGACGAAACACCTGCACCCAAAGCACGAAAAACACGTGCAAGCACGAGAAAGGTACAGAGGTCATTGGTGTTTCGGGACACTGCCACCACGACCCAGGCCACTGCAACAACCACTACCACCACCACTGCCACCCCTGCCACCCCTTCCACCGGTACCAGTGACGCAGGAGGCCGCCCTAGGGCTGCAGAACCTGCGGGGGCAGGAAAAATTAAAGGCACGGGCGTAGGGAAGAGAACCCGTACGCCAGCCACAGTGCCCCTACCACCACCACCACCACCACCAGCCGCCCCTGGCCCGGCTGCCCCTGCCGCCCCTGCCGCCCCTGCCGCCCCTGCTGCCCCTGCCACCCCTGCCACCGGTACCAGCGACGCAGGAGGCCGCCCTAGGGCTGCAGAACCTGCGGGGGCAGGAAAAATTAAAGGCACGGGCGTAGGGAAGAGAACCCGTACGCCAGCCACAGTGCCCCTACCACCACCACCACCACCAGCCGCCCCTGGCCCTGCTGCCCCTGCCCAAGGAACAGGGAAGGGGAAAGGGAGAGGGAAAGCGACTGCTGGCCCTGGTGTCCCTGCCGGCCCTGCTGCCCCTGCCGCCCCTGCCGCCCATGCCGCCCCTGCCCAAGGAACAGAGAGAAGGGCGACAGGCACCACCATCATCTTGCCATCAAGGCCACGCACCACTGCTGCCCCTGCCGCCGCCCCTGCCACCGCCTCTGCTGTCCCTGTCCATAAGACTCCCGCACGTGCAAAAGTGACCCGGAAAACTCTGACACCATCAAAGTATGCCGCCCTGCTGTTTGATGGTGATTCGCAGGACATTGGCAGCCCAGGTTTCGACGACGAAGCCCTAGCACGGGACCAAGGGTGGGGGGATTTGGGAGTGGACAGTGGGAGTGAGTCCGACGTCGGTGACGAGAATGAGGAAGGGCATCGTCTGTCAAGTGAAGAGGAGGGTGATGATGATGCAGTGCTGTATCGCGACCATGGAAGCGATATTTCAGACGATGAAGCAGACGCAGACGACATTCCGATCCCTGAGCTGCCTTCGTTCGATTGGTCTGACGGGGTCAATTTTGTACCTGACGTGCCCCAGTTCAATCCTGGGACGTCAGGAACAACTGATGACTGGCCCTGTGACGATCAAGCGAACGAAAGCGACTTCTTCCTCGCTTTTTTCGACATGGAGGTAATGACGTACATCGTTGCCCAAACAAACGCCTACTACAGGTGGGTGTTTGGCAGATTGGACGTCCTTTCTCCAAAAGCGAGAATACGAGGCTGGGTGGATACGACTGTGGAAGAATTTATGATGTTCTTTGCCTTGTTGTTCCTCATGCCTCTGATCAAGAAGCATGTGTTGCAACACTATTGGAAGCACGACCCTCTCATCGCCACCCCAACTTTCAATAAGTTCATGATGACTCGTGACAGATTTTTGTTGCTGCTAAGATTTATGCACTTTGCAGACAACGAAAATCCTAACAGGATTGACAGGATATGGAAAGTTCGGGATGTGTTCACCATGTTGTTGGAGAGGTATAGGAAATACTTTTACCCCTTCCTCAATTTGGTGATTGATGAGTCGCTCGTGCTCTTCAAAGGACGTCTTGTTTTCAAGCAGTATATCCCCTTGAAAAGGCATAGGTTCGGAATCAAGCTCTTCGTTTTGTGTGACTGCGAAACTGGAATAGTGCTTGACATGATCGTGTACACAGGCACTGACATTGACATACCGAAAGCCGCTGCCAATGACCCCATGGGCATGTCAGGTGCCATCGTCAGGAAAATGTTGGCACCTTACCTGGGCAAAGGCCACATCATCTACACTGACAACTGGTATACTTCTCCTGCTCTCTGCCAGTTTCTTCATGACAACCAAACGGGGTCATGTGGGACTGTCAGAAAGACAAGAAAGTTTATGCCAAAGTTCACAGGTAATGTCATTCCTCTCACAGATGCCTCCTCCAGTGACACACCTTCAGAAGACGACCTGGCCCAGGAACACCGCGAGAGGCATGTGCGAAGAAGGCGACGAAAGGGGCAAAAATACAAGCAGCTCGAGAAGTGTGGGAAACTGATAGCCCTGAAGTGGAAGGATAAGCGAGACGTCCACCTGCTTTCCACCGTCCACACAGGTGCCCAGATGGATTCTGGCAAAATCCACTACCGAACCAGGAAGACAATCTACAAGCCCGACATGGTAGTGGACTACACTAAGAACATGCGCCTGGTGGACAAGTCTGACTGTCAGCTGTCAGGCGTTGAGTGTCTGAGGAAGACTGTGAAGTGGTATCACAAGCTCTTCCTCCACCTAGTTGATATCACGATGCTCAACGCCTACAACTTGTGGTTGGTGAAAAAGGATATGGCCCCAAACCAGAAGCTGAAATTCCGGGAGTTCGTCTACAACGTCTCATACTAACTCCTGGAGAAGTATGGCACCACCACTCACAGACGTACGGCATGGCGTGGGGATCACGTTCCTGACCGCATCCAGCTGGGTGTCGAAAGACACTACCCCATCAACACTGAGATGCTTGGCACTCGTTACAGGCAGGCGCAGTGCACCGTCTGCAGCTCCAGTGTCAGGAAACCCCATGTCACCAAAAGAGTCACCTCAATGTGCGCCGAGTGCAAAGTTCCACTCTGCCTGGGTGACTGCTTCAGGGACTACCACACCTTCAAGAATTATTGAGTGTCGCCCTGCCCTGCCCTGCCCTGGACTCGCCCCGTGCCCTGCCCTGCCCTGGACTCGCCCCGTGCCCTGCCCTGGACTCGCCCCCTGCCCCGCCCTGTCCTGGACTCGCGCCCTACCTTACCTGACCTCACCTAATTGATCACGCTACCTCATAATGTAACATATATATTATATAATGTATAAGTTCCAAAGATGTCCCTGTGATATAGCTTTTACATTATATAATTGTATGTTTCATTATTTAGTTTATAAGTTTCAAAGATTTACATGTAATATGCCTTATTTTTTTAGTACAGTATATCAATATATATGTTTGTTATTAGCCAAAGTAATGTGTATATAATTATTTTCTTACCTCAAATGAATTGTACAAAAATAAATATGTTTCAACAAATCCTGTCAAACCTACTAAGATAATAAAAAAAAAACAATAAAAAACAAAAAAAAAACAAGGTCATGTCATTGTATTCTTACAATATGATATATTCTATCAATATTTCATATTGTTTGAATACAATGGCATGATCTTGTAAAAAAAAAAATTATCAAAAATGTTCTAGACAATAAAAAACCTTCCCCATAACCCCCTCCTGGATTCGATCACACAACCCTACCACACTTTGAGTTTTCCAGTCCGTGACCTTACCAACCATGCCACAGGAGCTCATACCAAATATCACTCAAAACTTTGTGTCTACAATCGAAATGACAATATACAAAAAAAAATGAATTATCCCACCAATTTACGTTTGTAAATTGATGGGATTATCAATTATATCATGCCAAGGTGTATAAAAGTTTGTCTCTGTCAAGAATTAGTAATTATATAACTTTATTCTGTCAAAAATTGCCCAAACACTCAGCAAAATTGCCCCTCTCAGTGCGACTCCACTCATTTTCACACGGTCAAGCGGGTGACCCTTGCCGCTCCTTTATGCCCCAGCTACACCAGCAACAGCAGCTCTGTCTGGGAACAAAATTTGTATAAATACAATAATGGATAAATACTCTTCACAAATACATTTGTATTGTATAATATTGTAAATAAAAAAGAATAATAACTGTGTGGGTGTCGAAAATTGCTCAACCAGCTTTCTTATGTCTCGCCTACGCGCGTATATTGGATTATACATAGTCATGACTGTCATACAAATAATTGCAGTAGGTCTCGAATATAAATTTAGATTGCATATTACTTGGAAATAAATAAGTAAACGTTTCTCTGGTGGCAATCTACCCTTTCGCAAGTGTAAGGAGACACCATTCTATATTTAGCCCTTTATCACAAAAGGCAATCTGCCTGTGTTTACTGACCACCGTCGCTGGTGGTCTATAATATAGTACTTTATTTACAGTCAATGGCCTACATGTTTCTGTGGTACTTCACATGTGTCTGCTTGCATAAAAATGCAATTCTGAAGTCCATTTATACGTACGACATACGCATGTCTCAGTTTCTATCTCTCTCTCTCCATTCCTGACTCATGTTATTGTAGACCTGTTGGTGGCAACGAACACCAGACATCTGGTAGACATAAGGTTCAAAATACCAAGACATCCATACACCTCGGGCGCCTCCACAATTATCACAAAGCTGGTTATCTATCTAGAGATCTGCCTGACTTCCATCTCTCCACGACTCACTCACTCACTCACTGCACCCCTGCATGCCTCCCTCCCACCCACCCCCCACCCCCCCCAACCCACCCTTTCAGGCTTCCGTCTGCTAGAAACACATTCACAATTTGCATAAATATCGCATCAATTGGGCTATATGCGGTATATTCCTTGTTATATGGGACGCCTACATACGTACACGTCTTTATTATAGCATGACAGTGCTCTAAATACAAGATTTACGTGATATTTATGGCGTAACACACCCTCTCCCCCTTTCATTCCCAGCACAACTCACTCACACCTTGGTTCACGCATAGAAACTCATTGATAATGTGCGTAAATATCGCATGAATTGGTCTATATGCGGTATATATTTTGATATATGGCACGTATACATACGTACAAGTCTGTATTATAGCATGACAGTGCTCTACGTACAAGATATAAGTGATATGTATGGCGTAAACCACACTCTCAGCTCATAAATTGCCGCCAAACCTCCAACACATCTTCATTCCCGCCTAAAAATTCTCTTATAATTCCCTTATATATTGCAATTTTTGGTCACTATGAGGCATATTCATTGTTATATGGGTGGCCTACACACATATACATACTCTACATAGCCTAAAAGGGCTCAAAAAGGAGATATACGTGATAATACGCGGTAACCCACCCCCTCCTCCCTCTCCTTCTATCCCCTGGGCGCGTGAAAATTCGGCAGGGAAATCTCGCCGCTCGATGACAATCTAGCCGCGCGGTGCCATTCGCTCCACATTTTTCAACTACGGACCGTTCCCCCACCCCCCCCAGACATTTTTTGGGGGGTCAAATATATATGGGCCGATGCACGCAAACATTCCCTACACGATGATTTACTTTTTATCGAAATTGGCAATAGGTCCCAAAATCATCATAGGTGCGCACAGTCTTACCCTGTAGAAAACCCCCTGTGCGCCGCGGAGAGGTTAATCGTCTATTTCGCTGCAAAGGACACTTACAAATTGGCCAATGGTATGGAGGGCGGGGGGGGGGGGGGGGGGGGGGAGGTAGGCCAAGAAGTTCCAAAACGCAACAAACCGTTAATTTTTATGTACATGTATGTGCATAGTGGACACACAAATTTGAATGTACTGTAGATACAGTTGTATACCCAGGGATATTGATGTTACTTTGTAAGCTATGATAGTTAAGTTGCCTTTGAAATACAGTATATTGCACTTTGGAAATGCAGGGCCTTTTCTGAAAGGAATAAGAGAACATGATTTAAAAGATTGATAAAAATTATTATATTCATTTCTAAACAAATACATGATCATGCAGAGTTGTTAGAATGCCTATCAACTCTGATTGAGATGGATTGATGTCAAAGACTGACAAGAACCATCTGCTTACAGTGGAATCTCCAATCTCGATCATAATTGGTTCCCACAAATACCGATCGAGATTCGAAATATCGAGATGCGAAGTTAACTTCTTATGGGAAAAAATACAATCGGTTCCAGCCACTTGCCGACTAACCTACATCAAATCTGTCAATTTTCACATTTGCCCCCCACAATCACATGCAATATATATAATATGTTAAAATAGATAAAATTAATAATGAAAGAGTTTTATTTTTACCTTATATTTATTGATAAAGAGGTTTGTGTGGTTGATTGTTGGTTCCGAGGCGAACGCAGTTAGGTTACTGCGTCTCCGCACCCGGCGCAAAGTCACCGTCAACAATTCTTGCAATTGCTTCCCTCACCCTGTCACCACTAGTACCGGCATTTTATGAATGCGATAAAAAAAGGTCCAGGTAGACGACTTCACAATACAAGTTTTCAAGCGAATGGCGGATGTGTGACTGGTACACCAAGTGGCCGCTAGATCTACCGACTTCAATAAATTTTCCATGGTATAAAGTTTAATCAAGTTTTCTTTTGTCTTTACTATTATTATATATTAGATTTTCCTCATACAAATAATAATGTATATTAAAACATGGTAAAGTAATTTATATTACTACGTAAATGAAAGCGGCAGAGACAGGTTAGACTACCGCTTGAGACGATCGATACTAGCGGTACATTAGTATACAGGTGAACAAAACACAATGACTGTGAGGTTCACACATCGATTTGGTCAAGATTAATATGTTTATATTAGTATATAAGCATCTAGCATCGATATTTAGCTATTAGCTATCGAGATTAACGTTTTTTCATCGAGATTTGTGATTGGGGAGAGCTTGAAGGTGGCATCGAGATGCGAAATATCGAGATGAGATTGATCGAGATATGTGAGCCTACTGTACTGTGCTTAAGAAGAAAGTAGAAGATAGAACAGTGCCTACAAAATTAGATGCATACGTTGTTGACGGTCCTGCACGCTTTGCCACCAAACCTACCTCCCACATTTGGTGGTTTAGCCAGGACCATTTTACTGCTGGCCATTGCACTTTCCAAGACAAGAGTTCACTTAGTTTTTGATGACTAACCCCAACCATCACTCATGGATGCCAACTGGGGCAGAAGAGGTGCTGTTCCTGCCAACAACAGAACATATATCATATCCGGACCTCTGTAGAGATGGCCAAAGGACATGGGAGAGGCATTGAAGTCTAGATCATTAAAAAATTAACTGCCTGTGTTCCTTGCAAATTTATTGAAGGATGCATCGTACGCTCCAATAATTGGCAACTGCGACAGCTATCTCGATATTCATAAAGCAAGCTTCCACTTTCATGTTGTGGAGGTAGAGGTCAAGCGTGATGAGGTGGAAGCACTCAAATCGAATCATGAAGAAGCCGACATGAAAATTTGTATAAATGCACAATTTGCGGACAGCTATGGAACAAACAATATTGCCGTACATTGCTCGGATACTGATATTGCTGTCATACTCCTTCACCACTACCACCATTTCAAAGCCCACCTTAGCTGCAAAGAATAACAGGCGATTCATAGATATTGCAGGAATCAGTCAAGCAGTGGGGCAACAGTTGTGTGCAGCTCTACCTGGGTTCCACGCTTTTACGGGTTGCGATTACACTTCTCATTTGTCCGCAAGGGGAAAATAAACCCTTAAAAAAACTGGAGAAAAGTCTGGACACACAAGTATTTGCAGAAATGGCTCAAGCATCCGGAGATGAAACAAGTCATAAAGAGGTCCTCCTCCGGTACACTGCAGTGCTGTATGGGGCCAAAGACACAGCAAAGACAAGCCTCAGTGGTCATCGTTTCAAAATGTTTCAGAAGGCCTACCGCCCAAAGGCAAAGAGTAAAAATCTCCTTGAAAAACTTAGGGATTAGATGATACTTGCATCCCGCCCTGCGAGAGTGAGGTTTCAATGCATATCAAAAGAGCAGCCTTTGTGAGCCGCATGTGGGCTAATGCAAATAAACAAGACATTGTGCAACACCCAACACAGTACGATGGATGGGAACTTAAAGAAGGAGTATACCTCCCAGTATGGTTCGAAGGAGAGTAGCTGCCTGAAGCATTGATCCATGAGGAAGAGTTAGACAATGATGATAATAATGAGGATGATGACACATTTCAAGTTGCTTCCTCGAATGAAGATGAGGATCTAACGGATGACGAGACTGATTAAAGAACTCATTTACCAAGATCCATCACCGTTTTTTGTAGTCATAGAGACCTGGGTTTTTAAGCAAGGTTGCTTGCACCTTGGCTATGCAAAAGCCTGAGACTGGTATTATAAGTTTATTCGAGGGCTGTGTGTACTGATACATGATTTGAGTTGCTTTATACTTTTGTATGGTTCTGACTTCTTGTTACTCAAGAAGAATTCAGAGTTAATGATGTTTTATATGTAAGTGATTCAGTGATTGATTTATTCAACTATTTGATTCATGATTAAGTTAGCAAAGGGTACCGTATTATTCATATATGTTTGCTGCTAAAGATGCCTGGTTTTAGAATCAGTAATACCTGTGCCTGAGATCTGTATAAGTTAAGATGGGTGCTCTGTGTACTGATGTTTGATTGGAATTGCTTTATTACTATGCTGTTGATTCTGGCATTTCATGCAACTCTGAAAAAAATAGAATAAGAAGTCAATGACTATTTGATTTAATGAATGACTAATGATTTTATTTATGATAAAAGTTAGCAAAGAGTTTTATATACTGTGCATCACATGTTTCCGGTCGAAGATGCCTGGATGTTTAAAAGCAGGGACTTAGGATCAATGTTGCCAGTGCTTTAATCAGCCAAAACTTGAGATTCCAGTAGGTTTTACATGCAAACTTAGGAGTACATTTACCTTCCTGATTGTGTGAAGTAGGATTTCATAAGGATGTGCTCATCCATATTGGTTAGTTAACTTCTACCAGACTACCTCGAATATACTTTAGAATGATTTAAGGATTTGATATCAAAGATGCATGATGAATTTAACCCTGCATTATTGTGTGAATCTTATATACAGGATGTAGGCCTAATCATTTGTTTGTATTTATGTGATAATAGAGCAAAGTTCAGCGAGTTATCTGAAAAATTATATTGCCAGTCACCAGTACTTAGTCTCCTAACATGTAAAATGGAAGAACATACCATGCAGACCACTAGGTTGAAATCAGAGTTGATAGGCATTCTAACAATTCTGCATGTACTGTACATGTATTTGTATTTGTTTAAAAATGAATATAATCCTTTTCATAATTTTTTTTAAATCATGTTATCATGTTCTCATATTCCTTTCAGAAAAGGCCCTGCATATCCCTGGGTATACAACTGTATCTACAGTACATTCAAATTTGTGTGTCCACTATGCACATACATGTACATAAAAATTAACGGTTTGTTGCGTTTTGGAACTTCTTGGCCTACCGGTACCTCCCCCCCCCTCCATACCATTGGCCAATTTGTAAGTGTCCTTTGCAGCGAAATAGACGATTAAGAATGATAGATTTCTATTCAGGAAGACCAGAGGAACATTTCCTGTGTGTTTCATTGATGTACTCAACATGACAAAAATATCTGCAAGGGGTCTGAGGGGTACCGTACCCAATTTTGCCTTTTTTCTATTCTTAAGTGGTCTTTGCGGCAAAATGGACACTTAAGAATGATTGATTTCCATTCAGGAAGACTAGAGGAACATTTCCTTGGAGTTTTATTGATATACTCAACATGGTAAATGATTTGTTATGGCCTTGGCCTTGCTCGGGGCCTTGGGGCTGTTCGGCCAGGAAGCTTGGGGAGCAACAACAACAACAACATGGTAAATGAATCTTAATTATTTTCAGGGGGTCCGTAGGGTACCCAATTTTGCCACTTTTTCATTTCTCGGGTAGAGAGATGAAACTAAACCTATAGCTCAATTAGTGAATAATTTACCACTAGTTAAGCCCTACAATTTGATATAAGTATTAACTTCCTACCCCTAAAACCTATGGAGATATTGCAATTTCAGCATTTCCTGAGACGGAAAAGTGCCCCTTTGTGACCTTTGACCCGTTCTTAAGTGACTTTTGCAGCAAAATGGAAACTTAAGAATCACTGTTTTGTTGTTGTTCCCTAAGCTGCCTGACCGAACAGCCCCGAGGTCCCTGAGAAAGGCCATGGCCATGATCGGGCTTTCCCACAGAGCTCTCATTGAGTGTAGATTGTGTTGTTGGCGTAAGTGGTTGTGTGAAATGCAGTCTTCTATGATGTGTTTAATGGTATGGGGTGCTGTGTTACATCCCGGGCAGGCGTCGACAACGGAGTCATCCAGTCTCTTCTGATAGCTCAGGAGAGCTGGATGGTGTCCGCATCTCAGCCTGGCCAGGTGGACTCTGTCCTCGCGAGGAAGGGAGGATTCGGAAGGATGGATTTCGGGAGGTCGTGCATGCAGCTGCGTGTTGTCTGTGAGTGAGTGGATGGATCGGTGAGAGATATGAGTATGGATGTGCTTCTGGAAGTTGGTTCGGGGTGGGCAGGGAGGGAGAGGGGACAATAATTGTGTGTGATACCGTGTGCTGGGTGTTGTTTTGATATTTCTTGGTGTCTGTGGGTGTGTTGCCATGTAGTATAGTGGGTGGTCTTGGTTCGTGGAGGCTGCTGCCAGGAATTGAGTGCCTCTCCTGTCCAGATGGTCTTTGACTTTGAGGATTTTGGTTTCTTGATGTAGGTGATCTGTGGGTGAAGTACCGTAAAGTGGGGTAACTTCGGACTTGGGTCATAACTTCGGACATCAGCGATAATAAGTAATTAGACATTGTCATTATATAATGGAAAATATTTTTTTTTTTTTTTTTTTGTGGGGTCCGTTTAGAGAAATGGCAAAGGAAGAGCATGTAAAAGTCCTAGGGAACTGACATGAGTATATGTACACGAAAAAAATATTATATATGTGACGAAAATATGTACATTTTTCGCTACCCTGCCAAACTTCTATCACCCTGAAGACATTTGTTGTTGTTGTTCCCCAGGCTGTCTGGCCGAACAGCCCCAAGGTCTCGAGCAAGGCCAAGGCCATAAACGAGCGCCCCCACAAAATCCTCCCTGCTTACCACTAACAAAGCCCGGGTGACCGAAGCCACTCCAAGGCAGGGAGCTGAGGAGGGTGCGGAAACGCTCGGGAAACCAAAGCCCCACCCAAGGCCCTGTGCCCCTCAGCAATTATGAAGGGAAAGTTGAGGGGTAAGGGAAAAATGTGACGCTTTGGCTCCCAATCTGCCAACTTCTAGGTTGGCAGTAGGGAGGTCAATCCACGGAAAAGACGCCGCCACTTGAGATCTAGAAGATATATAAGTAAAAGGAACAGTCAGAGTAAGCTATGGGTATGGCAGAGATCGCTCAGTTCTCACTCGGATAGACCAGCCCATCACCACATGACTAGAACCCAATCCTCTCAGCATCAGCTAGGAAAGGCCCTAGAAAGCCGCCTTTGGCGGGGGGATAGCTCCCCTATTTCAACTCCTTTCGGGGTTGGGCACCCGCCCTGAAGACATTTGTTTGTATGAATGATGTTGTGACTGATATAATTTTGTAGTAACATTACCAGAGACAACATCCACCAAAGGAAATTTGTTACACTTGTATAACGCTCTAGCTAGAACAGTATCATTTAACCGATTGTGTTTAAAAAAAAAACATGGTAACTTCGGACATGGAACAAAACAATCGTTTGTTATTATTTGCCCTATGAAAATAATTCATAATACTTGTACATCATTAACATGGTGGTACAAGATCAAATCATCATTCTCTGAGTCCAAAAACCCATAAAAATATGATACTATGCTAACCGATTTATGTATTTCGGATAATTCTGGATATATAATATATATAAATTAGGAGAGGCATATATCTTGTCCAAAAAAAAAATTTATCTGCCGAAAGAAACACCAACAAATACGTTATACCTATAAAAATGCTCAAATTCATAAAAGTGTACAGTATATGCATTGATATATTTTCACTAGGCCTAGTTAATTTTCGAGTTATTGATTTGACAGCATTGGTTATTTTTCCTGCTCAATATTTTCTAGGAGTGAGCTCGATGCCTAACGAGAACAGATGCAAACAGAATATATGTTAAACATCGTATATATCCCCCTCCTATACTGATTATACAGGCCTAAAAGTATTGACTGTGCATTTTCCAATATAACATCGGACAAGAATAAGCAGCAATAATAAAATATTCATATAAAATAGTAGGAGCCGAAAAATGAATGAAATAAGGCCACGAACGTAGGTCCGAAGTTCTCCTCCGTTCGTCCGAAGTTATCTCAGCTTTCTTGGCAACCATTTTCCATAAGAAATCACCTACGTCCGAAGTTATCAACTTTTCAAGCAAACTTCGTACATCATTTAGGATAAGGATAGCTCTCTTATTATAGGGGTTAATTTTAGGAGGCTTCCTGGATTACGGCGCACTACCACCATACATCACTTGACCTAGTTAAATCTCTATAATGTGTTTAAACTCAGGAGAAATTGTTAAAAAACATCGAAAAATGTCCGAAGTTACTGCATTTTACGGTAGCTGTGCAGCCTGTAATGATCTTCAGGGCATTGTTTTGAATAGTCTGTAAGGTCTTATGATGTGTTTCAACTAGGTTAGAAGCCCAGGCTGGGCTTGCGTATTCCATCACTGATCTTATGTATTGTTTATATACTGTGGTGGTAGTTTCTTTGTTGTGTCCAAATTTTGTGTGAGCAAGTGACCTGAGGGCGTTAAGTCTGGGTGTCAGTTTCTTTTTAATGTTTGTGGTGTGCTGTTTGAATGTCATATGAGTATCATATGTTACTCCTAGGATTTTGGGTGTGTGTGTATGTGTTAGGGGTGTGTTGTTTATGGTGAGTTGAGGGATGTATTCGTGTTCTCCTGTCCAACTTGTGAGCAGGGTTGCGGTGGATATGGCTGGGGCTAGATTAAGTCTGTTTGTAGTGCACCAGCCATGTAGTGTGTTGAGATAGGGTTGAAGGAGATCTGTTGCTCTTTTTGGGTCATGGTGTGTGCATGTGAGTGTTATGTCATCTGCATAGGAGGCTAAGTTTATTTGGGGCGTATTGGGTGTAGTTATATCGTGCATGTACAGATTGAAGAGTGCGGGCGATAGGACGGATCCTTGTGGGACTCCGTTTGGAAAGTTTCTGATTTTAGATGACTGACCGGCAAAAGATACGTGTGCACATCTGCCTGCTAGGAAGTTGGCCAGCCACCTTTTTGTGTTGTGCATGTTTGTGTTGTAGATTTTGTTTGTTAGGTTGTGGCGGGGGATGGCATTGAAGGCTTTACTAATGTCGAGTGTGGCTAATAGTGATCTGTGTGGTGGTCTAGCTGAGTTGATGCCGTCGAAAGCTCTTTGTGTAAGGTCTGTGAGCAGAGTGTTTGTGGAGTGCAGTGGCCTAAAGCCATGTTGTGTTGGAGCTAGGGGTAGGTCAGGTGTAATTAGTTGTAATACTAGGCGTTCCATGACTTTGGAGGGGGAGCAAAGAAGTGTGATGGGGCGGTGCGAGGAGGGTAGCGTGGGGTCTTTGTTGGGTTTGGGGAATGTGATGATGATACCATGCTTCCAAATGTCTGGTATTGTGTTGTGTGAATAGCTGTAGTTTGATATGTTAGTGAGTGCTTGTATGCCTTGTGGTCCCAGGTGTCTGAGGTGTATGTTGCTTATGTTGTCTAGGCCACAGGCGGGTGAGTGCTTGAGATTGTTGATGATATGCTTTGTCTGGTGATTGGTGAAGGGTGTATAGTCAGGGTCTGTGGGGAATTGTCTCTTACGTCGGATGACACGTCGGTCGTCTTTGCGAGGTTTTAGGTGGCTGACATGTGAAAAGTGATTGATGAGAGTGTTTGCTTGTTGTTTACATGAAGGAGTAGAGTCTGTTGTTGTGATTGCAGCATGTGATTGTGTTGTGTTGCTGTTGGAAAGTGTGATGCTGTTTAGTGTTTTGTAGAGTTTTTTGGGGTTTGTTTTGTGATCAAGTGTTTGTAGGAAGTTATTCCAATTTAGTTTTTGTTGTTCTTGTATTTTGTTGTTAGTTTGGGTGTTGAGTGCTTGAATTTGTTGTGTGATGTCTTGTGTGTGGGGTGCTGGGGAGTGTTTCAGTATGTCGCGTTGTCTGATGAGGTTTTGAATTTCTGGTGTGAAGTTGGGGTTGTGTCTTTTTCTGTTACCTCTTGGAATGTGTTTCTTGTCAGCGTTTTGGATAGTTTTATTGAGTATGTGTACAGCATTGTTGATGTTAGTGATGGGTGTACTGTTTAGAGTTGTGAAGTGTTGTTCTGTCTCATTTGTGAATGCTTCCCAGTTATTCTTTTATAATTGGTGTATGTGTGTTTGTGGCTAGCTGGGGTGAGTCTGGTTTTGGTGGTGATAATGATCGGGAGGTGGTCATTATCACCACCAAAACCAGACTCACCCCAGCTAGCCACAAACACACATACACCAATGTTTTGTTATTGCTATGGCATAAGGAACAATCTACAACAAGTTTCGTTGATGTACTCGAGATGGCAAATAAAAGTGCTAATTAGCGTTAATTAGGACGTTCTTAAGTGTCTTATGCAGCAAAATGGACACCTAAGAATTATGGATCCTTCTTAAGACCACCATGAAGAATACATAAGTGGTGATTTGAAAGATGTACTCGACCATGGCAAATAAAGTGATATTTAGGGTCACTTTGAACAGCGCCCTCTATGAGTGGCAGCATTTGCGGAACTTAAGAATGGCCATTCAGTGATCCCTGATCCTAGGCCTAATCATCCTAACCATCAAACCTTTTGTACTCGCAATGGCAAATAAACCCCTCAGGGCTCCTGGACTATTAACTTTCTGTTCACCTACAGCATAGATGCAGTCAAGAACGGGCACTTTTTGACACTTGCAACAAGAGAAAACCAACCAAACACCCGAGGACACAGCCTGAAGCTGGCCAAGGTCAGGCACAGAACCACGAAGAGGAACAACTTTTTTAGTGCTAGGATTATGTAAACAACTGGAATAGTCTCCCAGAGGAAGTAGTTACTAGTCAGAGTGTAAACGTTTTTTAAAATAATTATGACCGGTATGAGACTGAAAGATTGAGAAGAGGCAACCTTTATGAGCATTGACTCTTCTGCCTCTTAAACTATCACTAAGGTAAGCACACTATGCGGACGCTCACCATCATGTTCCCGTCTAATTTGACTGCCTTTGGTACAAAAATACATTACCCTAACCAAACAACCTAACCTAACCTAACTAAAGGTTAGGCTTTTTAGTTAGGTTAAGTATTTATAGATGATTTATGTTGTATGTCGGTAGTGGTACACCCGGTAACTACATCCATCCCGAAATTCGTTACCTAGGCTAGGCTATATTGTTGCGTCTCGTAAATATTGGCCCTTCCTGCTTAGGCTATTATAAGAAGGATATCATTAAAGACGTCCGTACGATTTTAGTTTCTGGACACCTATTTGACAGGTACAACCAAGGATTTAATACATATTTTTTTTCCGGTTTCCACGCATCCAACACAAACTACACCTTTTTCTGGTCCGGTAGTAGCCTAGTATTGAAAACGATATAAGAACTTTTTAAATGTGGTTTTCGACGATAATAAAACGGCGCGTTTGTGCCGAAAATCGGCAGGAGTCCGTCGTCGCTTCGGATCGTCGGGTTGTTTACCCAGGACGCTCGAGGTTACGGCCAGCTGTTTAAACTACGGTTTTGACAACCCGTAAGGGAAGGAAGGAAAAAATAATATTTATTGGTGGCTCCTGAAGTCAATGACATAAGAGCATATGTTAATATGGCCTCGTTCCGGGCTCCTCTGAGCCCGGGTTAACCTAGATCACGGCGGTCGAGAACCAAGATCATCATAGGGGGTACCCCTTAATCATTCCTACGGTACTTCATTGGGACGGAGCCACTGAAAAGTAGGAAATAAAAAGAAAAGAATTAGCACAGTTTGAACACCGCGCCTACGCGCGCTCTGATCTTCCTCTGTTTCCCATGCACAGCTAGCCACCTGTCCCCCTCAGGGACTATCTCTAATGTAATATCAAGTTGAGCATGTGTATGGGAAGGGGATGGTGGGAGGGCACTTTTCGTCATTGACTTCAGGAGCCACCAATAAATATTAATTTTTCCTTCCTTCCCTTACGGGTTGTCAAAACCGTAATTTATTGGTGGCTCCTTACGTCAATGACGTAAGAGACTAGAATATCACGACCGGTGGAGGGACCTTCATATGCTTATCAAGCTAAACCGCGAGAATCTATTAGGAAGACCAAAACGAAAACTGTGACATGTGTCTAAATATAAGAGTACTGTATAGTCGTAAGAAAAAGATGTATAAGGCGGGTACCATTAAAGAGGCCTACAGAACTACTGAGGTGTGAATACTGATAATTGTATATCACAAAATTAAAATTAAACTAAAGTTATGTATTTATAGATGCAATAACGTATAGATATTGTTATGTAACAGATCTAGTGCAGTAATAGCACTCTTGTTATTCATTCCGGATTGTGTGTCCTGCCAACTTGTCCTGGACTTACACGCACCCCCTCCTTTTTCATTTAAGGTGACAGGTAGGATGCACTTTCTATTACCTTACACCCTGGTAATAAGGCATTGAATAAACATAACCATCTACTTATTGGCTTTTGGGGGCATCATCCTGCCCTACAGCTATGTTTGGTAATTTGGGACTTCTCCAGATGTACCGACAAGTATATGGCTAGGGACGCATTGCTAGAGGACCATCAGGCCCGTCTGAGTTATATCTTCCCCTGAAAACACCCATTTAGGACAACTAATGGTAGCGGACCATATGTGCCTATCATGGGATTTTGCGATCACCTGAGGTTCAGCTTCCTTCATTATCTATGCAAAAGGGATGCTAACACTTTCTTTCCCCCCTTATTTGACCCTCATGGGGGAAGCACAATTGTGTCTTATTCCTAGGAATAATAGACTTAGAGTAGGTATATAGTGCATTGACAGGGAATAGAGCATGGAGTATTTTTGCTCTTGTCAAGGCAGGAATAGAGAAAGGTGTACTTACACTAGTTGTACTTACACTAGTTGTATTTGCGGGAGTGAGCATGCTCGTTAATTCCCGCCTCCTAAGATATGTTTGTCATACCGTGCTTTGAAACTATGCACTGATGGTGCAGACACTACTTCGGCTGGCAATTTGTTCCACCCACTAATCAAGTTGGTAGGAAATCTTTTACTTTTCAGATCAGATTTACTATTTAGCACTTTTAGTTTGTAGCTGTGACCTCTTGTCCTCTCACCTCCATCCCTCTCTATGAAGTTTTCGGTTGATTTTGTCAATACCTCTAACACATTTGTATATCTGAATTTGCTGTCCTCGTTTCCTTCTCTGTTCCAGTGTAGGTGGATTCAATCTCTCGAGCCTCTCTTGGTACTCCAAATTTTCCAAACCTGGGATCATCCTCGTAGCTGCTCTCTGTACCCTCTCAATTTTGTGGATATGTTTCTTCAAGTGAGGGGACCACACTACAGATGCATATTCCATCCTGGGTCTTATTATTGCCGTTATTATTTGTTTCATGGTGTTTTCATTAAGATAATTGAAAGACATCCTGATATTTGCCAATAGTGCTAGTGATTCTCTCACTATCTTATTTACGTGGCTTTCTGGAGACATGTTATCCTTAAATTCTATCCCCAAGTCTTTTTCTTTTTCTGCTTTGGGAATCACTTCGTTTCCTAGTTTATAATCTTTTCTAGGTCTGTACTTGCTTTTACCCATTTCTAGAGTCTTACATTTCCCTGCATTGAACTCCATATTCCATTTGATGCTCCATTCATGGATCTTTTGCAAATCTGCTTGGAGCTCAAGGCAATCCTCCTGGGTTCTGATCGTTTTAAGCAGCTTAGCATCGTCCGCAAACATGCTCATGTAGCTTGTTAGTCCCTCAGGTAAGTTCCTTTTTGTGATTACTCTGGTAGACCTTGTCATGGATGCTAGTTCTGAGACCCATTGGCCAATGGTCTGGGTCCTTTGACAATACGCAAATATTAAGTTTCTTGTCATATATGGTCTCACAGGACAAGGCCTAGACTGTGACACAGTTAGGTCCTTCGAGATTGACCATTGAGGAAGCGAATGGCGATTAGGGGCTCTGAGCTTAACACCAGCCTGCCTACCAAACCCGGTTGGTCTTTCTGGGGCAGAGATAAACTAGTACGCGTCAAGAAGGGTTTCTTTATGACGATACGTGGTTTATAAGTGTGTTAATTGTTAGCTCTTTTAAAGTAAATTCAGAAATTTAGGTGCTTCCGCGACCCAGCAACCGATGGAGACTGCTGGTTTTGAACTTGCACTCCAAGGTGTAAATTGTTTCAAGCGTGAACTATCCTGTCTTAGTTCTTAGAGTTGAAGCTGTGTATTGGCTAGTGAGTGTATCTCTAACTTCCTTGTCACAGGATGGTAGCCCTTTGGATTAGAGGGTGTCCATATCGCAAGTGTTATATCTGTCTACGGGTTGGGGAACCCTGGTAGAGTTGTTGCATGGAATAAAGGGGAATGTTTTGGGCTAGAAAGCATATCTCTTACCCGAGCAATTCTAGAGAAAACTGGTCCGGGTGGGGACCTGTTTCTCCAAGCCAAATACAGTAGTCATGGTGTTCATCTGGTATGACATTGACCTGGAGGTCAATGATATTGCGTGAACTTTGGGAAAATAGAGGGGCTGTTAGTTCTTGGGTATGGTGTGACACTGACTTAAGGTTGTCCATTTTCTTTGATTGATGAACTTCAGAACGACTGATAGTGCCAACCTATCAGATTCGAAGTGTCTGTGTCCACTCCCAAAAGCGGGAGGTGGATCTGGCCAATGTATCACTGATTACCTTTACTTGAGATTTTCCCCCGCAACGCCAGGGGATGTCGAATTCTCTTTGAGATGAATAGAAGGGAATTGGGAGGTGTTAGTGAAACGGTTTTGTTGTCTGGTCAGATTAGTTCTTTTAACCTGAGGAAGCTTAGGAGCCTTGTAATTTTGAACCCAATTATTTAAAGAGCCTATCGGAGATTATCCCAGTTCCTGTTTACAGACTTGGTATGTAATACTGTGAATGGTTATATTTGAAGACTTTTGGCATTGGATGGGTTTTGTTTTATAGTCTGGAGTTGTGTATCCCAGATTAATCCTACTCCTGCTGATTGTGTATGAGTGAGAATTTTGATTTCTCTAAATTTATTCTGAAACCTTCTTTTGTCACATGTTACATGACTATCAGGGTTTGTTTTTTGGCTCTGGAGTGGAGAAGACCACAGTAATCTACAATCTTGAAGGCTAAACAGTATTTTTTACGCTGACTTTTAAGTAGAGGGGGAAGAGTTTGTTTCACTCCCTTGGTGAAAACTGGGAGCTATGTCCACACTGGAAGGAATTCTGGTGACCATTCTCACTCTGATTCTGAATGGGATAGCTAGGACCTTTTTTGGTACCTCTTGTATTGGGATGTGCCAGAGGACTCTTCTATATCTGGAGCAATTATCCAGAACTTTGATTGTAGAATTAGTTCTACTTGGTAACTAGTTAATATCCTGAACTTTCTATTGTGAATTGATTTGTTGAGGAGTAAACATGTCTATCGTAGGGTTTTAGTTGTAGACGGTCTCTTTTGGGGAGAGAAATATGTGTGATAGAAAGCTGGAATGCCTTCTGGCACCTAAGTCACAACATTGACTGTCAACATTTGGTTCATTAATATTTTGATTCTAGAGGAACTTGTCCATTGTTGGCCTGAACTCTGAGGAGGGGTTAGTTTGTTTATTAAACTGCTCCAACCTATCTATCTGAGGGCTTAGTAACCGAGCATGAACTTCATTCAGGTTGTTTGGAGAATCAAACTACATGTGAATTGAGGTGAAGAGAGTGCTAGAGTGGCCATATCTTTGGGTATTCTCGGACAATTGGATGAGTGGATTCTGTCTAGTTCTAGTTGCTTCAAAATTTGTAATAACGGCGGATCCCCAGATCGACCTTGGTGATTTCACCTACATCACTACAAGCGCAAACAAGAGTAAATCTTGACATTCCCGGTGGTCGTCCGAGAATTACCCCGTGAAGCGCTTCTGATAAAACGAAGTGTGGACTTGGAGTGTTGTTGAGGGGTAGACTCTGCTACTTGCCTCATGGCTTGTGCGGGATGTTGTTGTGTGATCAAATGTTGACAGTAACCTATGGGTTCTTTGACGCAGTCTAACGTCTTTGTCAATCCGTGCAGGGTAGGTGTATTTATCATGGGGTCAATTAGTTGGTTACAACTTATTATTTGGGGATCTGAGATATTTCCAGAAATTCTGGGGAATAGAGTGGGAGTTTTTTATGTATGCCTAGTGGTAAATTGGAGATCCTCCAATGGGAGTTTTGTGGGGTGGGGGGTGGGGGGGGGGGCATCTCCCCAAGACAGGGTCAATCACTCTGACTCAGTCAACCACTTGGCCCTTGGGTCATCTCTTAGAGTGTATACCCCCATCCTAGGGTGTTTGTTCCCTGACATTTTTGTGGAGCAACCTACAGATTTATAGAGAGTAGAGAGATTTAATGGTACTGTAATATGTCCATCCGTCTTATTCACGCCAGACTATGGTTTGCAGCGTTTCCTGAAGGAACCGTGGGTGTCTGTGTGTATGAAAAGTACTTCGCCTCCAATCGGATTGGGAAGTGTTTTTTTTTTTTTTTTTTTTTTTTTTTTTTTTTTTTTTTAATACGTCCAGCAAATGGCCTTGTGCTTCTTTGCACGTGTATTCTTCATCTCGTCCCATTTTAATAATCCACTACTTTGGTATTGATACCAAATTTGGATGACCTGTGTCAGCATTAGTAGGTGTTACTCTGGTGGTTGTTTCCCGTATTGGGAGTTTGTTATTTTACGAGCAGGTTGTTTCGGATGGACAGGTACCTGAGCCAGTGGAACTGTGTTTGGTGTGTCATGTTGTGATCTGGAAGGAGCAATAGAACTACTTTGAGATCTCGGATAGACTTATCTAAAGGCGTAAAAAATATCCGTTGGTTTTGCTTGCCACATTCCTGCATGGATTTAATAAAAATTACTTGAAATTAGTCCAACTAGCTTCCTGGGTTTATGTATTTCAGCTTCAGTATTCGTCTGAATAATTTTTTTGGGAGAATCAATGTGGGTGGGGAAAACAACGGGGTTGAATCAACATGTCGTTCAATAGTATCACCTAGCCATACCTAGGGAAGGAGGGGGGGGGGGGGGGGGGGGGGGGGGGGGAGGGGGGGGGGGGTGGGGGGGGGGGGGGGGGAGGAGGATGACATGTTTAGTACTTGGCTCAGCCAAGGCGGTAGAGGAGGCAGGTAATTCTTTGTTTATTCAAAGAAAATCGGATTAGCAGGGTGACCGGCCATGTCAGATAAATGTCCCAGGCCTGGGGCTATGTGTGTAGGGTGCAGGACTTGAAATCCTGATTGCGAGTCAGGGAAGTTCGGGACTTGGAAGGTGGGTTGCTTTTATGTTTGTGGTTTGTTAACTTCCACGGACCCTAATGGGAAGATGTCTAACGGCTTTAATGGACTATCCTTAGTTGGGATTAAGCCCGGTTGGTGCCCGTCATATTTGTAACATATTATGTGGTACCCATTCTGTAAAAGTTTAATTGAGTAAATGTTATTGTTATTATTATTATTATTATTATTATTATTATTATTATTATTATTCCGTTTTTTACTGGAAGGCTCTGAGCCGACCGACCTATGTCTTTTTCTTGCTAGATCTGGACATTTTCTTGTCAGGGGATGGGGACTAGCTAGGAGTTCTAGAAGAGATAATTCTAAAAAGCTTACATATTTTAGTATTGCTGGTACAGTACTTGGAGATTTTTTGTAAAAAGTACCTGAATTGTTAGATTTTACTGAACTCCATAAAGATAATATGCCCGAGGGTATACATGTTTTTTGGGTCATTGTTATAAGCAAAGCTATATGAATAGTGAAGTTACACTTAGCCGGTGAACCGGAAACGTCTAGTAATTTGTCAAATGAACTCACCTTAACATATAAGGTGTTAGGATACTCCAGTGGTTGTCACTTGGAGCGGGAGGGGATGTTTTACTTGTTGAAAAGATTCTTCTCCGGTAGTGTTGTCGCTCCTTGAGCCTGGAGATTATAACAAGGAGTCAGTGTTGTATGGTGGAATTGATACCGGAATTATTAGGTTCTACTTAGGTTTTGGTAAAATAGGGTCTAGTCATGTCCCGTTTATTTTAAACAGACTCCCATTGTCTTTTATGTAAGATGTAGCCTAGTGAATTACTATTCGGTATAACTGGATATAATTACCCGGAAATTTGTTAGGCAAGTATAGCCTTTTTAGGAAGGGAAAGGAAACTTGTACTTGTTTCCTGGAAATTAGTTAAAATATGTAATTAGTGAGAATACACTTCGTAGGTGACTTGGAAATGTCTAGATTTTTGCCCAGTGAACTCACTTTAGAGATATCGGTTATTTAGCCGAATGAAGGGAGCAACAGGTGAGGTGGTCATGTCTACCATGGCCTTGTTGTTGTTGTTGTTTTTCCCCAAGCTGCCTGGCCGAACAGCCCCAAGGCCCCGAGCAAGGCCAAGGCCGTAACCGAGCGCCCCCACAGAACCCTCCCTGCCGACCACAACAAAGCCTGGGTGACCGAAGCCACTCCATGGCGGGGAGCTGAGGAGGGTGCGGAAACGCCCGAGAAACCAAAGCCCCACCCAGGGCCCTGTGCCCCTCAGCAATTATGAAGAGAAAGTTGAGGGGCAAAGGAAAGATGTGATACTTTGGCTTCCAATCTTGGTAGATTAGGAGGTCAAGCCACGCAAGAGACACCGTCACTTGAGATCTAGAAAATATATAAGTAAAAGGAACAGTCGGAGTAAGCTATGGGTATGGCAGAGATCGCTCAGTTCTCACTCTGATAGACCAACCCATCACCACATGACTAGAACCCAATCATGGCCTTGTAAACTGGAATGCTGTTCCGCTGCTGCTGTGGTTATCCTTTGGCTGGGAGGGGACGTTCTCATTGTTGTCCAGATTCTTCTCTTGGAACGTAGTGCATTCCCTGAGCCTGTGAATCATACTACGGAGTTAATGTTGCATAGTGAGATGACAATAGGGCTTATTTGGCCCTACTTCATTTGGGCAAAAAATGGGCACTAGCCTTGTATTGTTTATTTTAAATAAAATTATAATAAGTATGACCAAGCCTAGAGTAACCTGCAAGAATTTCCATTTGATTCCTTTCTTGGAACCCTGGTTTGTTTTTCTTAAAGTATGACAAAGTTTAGGGTACTGGGTAAAATAATATTTGTTTCTCTTACTGGGACCTGGCATTGTTCTTGTCCCAGTATGGCACAGCCTTGAATCACCTGGCACCCTTATGGTGGTGGCGGTATGATGTCACCCAGGAATATAGGCATTCTGGATTGACACACAATTTTTTTTTTTTTTTTTTTTTTTAAATTAACCCTCCTGGCCCGGGCTGTATCTCCAAAGGACAGGGTGGGCTACCCGGGCGATCTGGCCGAAAAACGTCTAGGCCTAGGCTACCGTATTTTGGTTAATTTTAACTGCTAGAAATTTCCCACACATCTATATATGTAATGCGGTTTCCAATCTGTAGACTGGCGTTGAGTAGAGCTCTCAACTGGTTCAGTTGTGATGACGATTTTAGTGGAGAGCATTTTCAGGCGATGTTAGCAATACGACGATCTTTTCACTACTGAAACAACGACATACAGACATACAATAACAAACGAGTCTTCTCCTTCTTGTTTTCGGAGGTGCGGTGACGCAACGATCGGCTTTGTTTACATGTGTCGGACGCACAGCGTTCAGACCAAGCTGAATAGGCTTGAAAGCTTACTATCTCTCAAAGGACACCCGGGCACCTGCCCTTATTTCGTGGTGTCTTATTAAAATGACACCCGGGGAGGAAGGGTTAAACTGATTAGAAAACTTACTTATTTAAGCTCTCGCACTTATCTTAATTCTGTTAACTATTAGTTAACAGGGTCTGACTTCTTTATTAACCCTCCAGCCCCGGCTATGTATTATATATATATTCCTCGAAAACCGGGTGTTTTGGCCGAAAAACGTCTAGGCTAGGCTACCGTATATTCGTTAATCAGACTGCTTCCCGCATTCCCGCGCATCCCCAAGCGTAGCTGTGTTATTTACCTGTAGAATGGCATTAAGTAGAGCTCTCTAAGTCAACTGGTTGAGCTGTGATGATGATTTCATTGGAGATAACTTTATGGCCAAAACAGCCACTTTACACCACTTTTCGATACTTAACAACAACATACAGGCACACACGAACAAGCGACGCTCTCCTTCTTGTGGCCGGAGATGCGGAGCGTCGTTCCTGCCGGCTGTTGTTTACATGCGTCGGACCGACGCCTCGCACACCAAGCTCACAGGCTTTGACGTCATGGGTGTTTAAGAGCCCTTCCGGGTAGCTCGTGTATGCTTTTTTATGGGCGTTCAAGAGCCCTTCCGGGAACAGAGGGTTAAAGTCTGACCTAACTTAGAGTACCCGGTAATAATTTCTAATTAATTTTTATATTGGGATTTGGTTTGTTTTTTACATTAAAGTTTGGGTCCGCTTAGGGTACCCGGTGGATTTTTTTTTTTTTTTAGGCTAGGCCTAGAGTAACCGAGACTTTCAAAAGAATTTTGTTGTGATCTATGCTGTCGTCTTGACAGTCGTCAGAGTACTCGGTAAAGTAATATGTGCTGTCGTCTTGGCAGTCGTTAGAGTACAGTATACCCTCGCTATCTCGGACTAATTGGGGGGAGACCCAGTCCGAGATGACCGAAAATCCGAGATGTCCGGAGTCCGGCTTGTGTCCGATCTAACAGAGGATAAAATCCGACCTAACCAATGTACATCCGAGGCAACAATGAACTCGGAGACTACGGAAAAAATCCGACCTCAAGAGAGAAGTCCGCATCAACCTAGAAAACGAAGACAAGCCTATTCGAACCCTATAATCTGTAATAGAAAACACAGTACATGTATTTAAGTTTTACAATATGTATTGTACAGTAGGCTATTTATTAGTGGCCCCTCCATCATTGACGAACATGCCTATTACATAAGGCATCCTCTTCAAACACTAATCCGCCGTAGTTTGAATCTACCGCGCAGAGCATTTAAAAAACTGAGGAGCCTTCATCATGAGCGCACGCGACCTCACTCATGGCTTCAGTCATTATGAATTGGGTTCTCACTACGAAAAAACTTCGTAAAAAATAAAAACAAAAAGAAAATAAGAATAACTATCTAATAAGCTTTCCATCATATCGTGGATGTACTTGTGTGGATCTCTGACCAGACGCTGATTCAGGCGTCATTCTTCCTTCTCTGCTCTGCGCTCAGCCTGCCCGGACGTGTCTCCCCACGCTCCGCTGATTCCGCATTTGTTGCGTCCCTAGTGAGTTTTTTCTCATTTGTTTACTCCGGGATGTATCGAGTAAGGTTAGGATATGCGTAGCAGGAGTGTCCTGGGCTGGTTGCCCGCAGTGCAGTGTATTTTGGGTCGTGTGTTTGGGGCATCTATTTCGGATGTACCCTCGTGGTCCTGTTGTGGACTTGTGTTCGTTTCACAGTTGAGTTAGCTTGTGATGCAGGCGGCTTTCATTACGCGTTAATTATTGCTGCCTTTTATCTTCTGATAAGGTAAGCTTTGCTTACTGACGTTCCCAGCGTATTTTTCTTCACTTAGTGAAGTTTTTTCTGGGTCCCGAGTCAGTCTTCCCTTTGCCGGAAGTATTTGCTACAGTGGTGTGTTGGCGGTGGTTCCTGTTGTTATATTTCCAGTGTTTTGTGTATATTTCAACTTTTATGATGCCGTCTACTTAGGCCTAGCCAGCCGCTCGTAGCTTTGCCACATGTACAAGTGTTATTGTTTATTTTTATAAATATGCCCTACTGTGTCATGTGTATCCGGGTTTTAGTTGTGTATTGGCTAATTCCTCGGACTATGTTTGTTTCCTGGTTTAGTTGTGTATTGGCTAATTCCACGGATTATTGTGTGGACTTAGGCTAGTCGTGCGTGGCTTTCCTTCGTGTCCGTTGTTCGTTCAGATGGTGTCTGATCGGGGTGGGTTTCCTTCCGGCGGGTTTTTTCTCGGTTTCACCATGAAAAAAACCCGGCCGAGAGCCGCGTTGGGCCACACGTGGTTTCAACACAGGCTTGTGTCCCCGGCGATGAGGTGTCTGTGGCTCTCCAGGACTGCGTCTCCTGTGTTGGTGCCTGTTTTCAGGCTCCCTTTGATTCCCGGCGGAATGGCTGTACCCATCAAAAAACGTTGTTCATGCGAACATATGTTATGAAGTTTTTCTACCCGGTTTTCAAACCACAAGAAAAAACCTAGCTGTTGTGAAGGGCTTTCCTCCCCGGCGATCTTTTACAAAGAAGTGGGGACAGGAACTTATGGGGTTAACGTTTTGACATCTCACCCGGCGGGTGTGCCTTGGTAGGGTGGGATGAACAACTAAGTCATTCAGTTAGTTAACCGATCCATTTTAAGTGATACGTTATGTATCGCCGCCTTTAAACTTATGGCGATTGAAGGTTAATTGGGGGTTAACATCGTTTTTACACCCGGCGGGTGCTCCTAAGTGGAGGTAATAAGGAATTTACAATTCAATTTCGATTTAACCACTTATTTTAGGGATACGTATAGGTATCGCCGCCTTCTTACTTACGGCGATCTTTTTGTGACAATTCGTTAGAAATCAGATCTCGTATCAGCCTGCCCTATGTTATTCTACTAAAATATTTCAAGGGCCGGCGTCTTTATGGGGGATTGTTTTTGTTCCAAAATTGAATCTTGAGACAGTCACCACCAGAAAGACTATAAACGCCATGCTGGACCGTTATATTATTGTCAGAGGGTATTCTTCACTTTCTTAAAAAGATATGTTTAGATATTCTGAGCCCCGCCGCGTAGCGAGCTGTGATCGTTGTGGCATTACATCTCGTTACCCGGTGGGTTATTAACACTTGTGTGCGAACATGTTGGGTTAACCTTATGAGCATTAATTCCTGGAAATTTTCTTTTTTTCCAGAGCTGGGCTCCGGCGGACCAATACAGAACCGGCGGTAGTTTTCCCCACCAGTCTCTGTCATGGCGACCTTGGCCCCAGTCTTTGCTTTATGCACTACCCCTACCTGTGCCGGTATCCCTATTTTTGCGCTTACTCTTTGCATAAGGTGTGTTAAATGTCTAGACCGTTCAAGGGGTCTGTGGGTCATGCGTAATTGTTTTTTTTGCTCCCAATTAGCTGTAAAGGTCCTATGCGACAATGATAAGACCGCGGCGGTCGCGTTAAGAGAAGTGAGGCAACAGATGTCAGCATACACTACGATTGTTGCTCATAAGTCACTTCAATGTGACAACGTCCCTCTTTGGGATCGATTGCTCTTTGAACACCCTCCCCCTAAACGTTCCTCTCGAGTCACTTGTCATAAGCCGGCGGAGACTGGTCAGGGTTCTGTGTCTTCTGCTGCTACTCCGAAACGTCCAAGAGAGCCTACACCCCCGGCATCCGCCTCCTCGTCTAGGGCGAGATCTCGGTCTAGGTCACCTCTCAGACGCCAGTCATCTAGTCTTGCCTCTTCACCAGCCAGTAAGAAGAGTAGGACGGAAAGTTCCACCAGTGGTCACGGCGATGAATCCTCCAAATCAAAGAGTAGTTCACGGTCACACCGTAGCCATAAATCTTCCAAAAAGGATTCCCATAAACGAAAGACCTCCCTACATTCACCAGCTTCTAGTGCCTCTCATCGTACCTCTACCCCAGACAGAGTTTGTGTTAGGTCTCAAGGGTCCAGTGCGGTGCCTGTCCCTAAAGAGGAATTACCCATTAATATTTTAACCCTGGAAATGGAGAGTTCAGGGGGATCAGTGATTGAGAATGTTTCAGACTCCCAAGAGAGTGTAGGCCAGGGCCTCGGTGTTTGGCGATTTGCTCAGCCAGGGTCTGACCACCCACTTCCGACTCAAACGAGTCACAGGGACGTCCACAGGGACGCGGCGATCCCATCCTCTATTCCTGACTTATCTTGGCAGCAAGGTACCCCAGCTTCGGCGGGGTCTTCTCAGGAGGATCAGGAGGAGGTTTCAATAATTTCGGAGATGGAAGGGCAAGAGTCAGGTTCAGGCTTAGACGCCGCGCAGGATATTAATGATTCACCAGTAAGTTCATCATCAACTCAATTTGTCACTGCGCAGGAAGTTGAAGGGCTACTTAGTAATGCTTTATCTAAATTTTTTGGACAACAACAGGAAACTCCCACAGTGGACTTGGGGGCTCCCACGACAAGTTCTACGGTACGGCCTCTGATGACTTCTATTGCTTTATCTAAGATCCCTAACCCCCCCACTCTGTCACCATCAGTGGTTACTAGGCCTGCTACGGCGGCATTGACCACTTCGAATGTAAGGGTGATAACGGATGTCAATCCACCCCCTCTAGACAAGGCGCCTCTCAGAAAGGTAGCTATGCCCTTGCTTTATGGACCAGACGAGTCATGGGTCCTTTTGACCCCCACTAAACCAGAGCTCGCCCAACCTACCTTGTCAGGGGAACTCCCAGTACCGCGTGAGTGGGTCATCCAGGGCAATAAATCAAAGAAATTAAGGGCCCTGGATATTTTGGGAAATGTACTAGATGTTAACATCAAGGCTATACCTAATTATTATCACCAAGACTATCTGAGTGTAAAATGGAGGGAGAGTAAGAAACTGTTCTGGAAAGAAGTCAAGAAAGTTAGGGAAGGTAGCAAGGGAAACAGTAAGGGTGTGAAAGATAAGAATGGGAGAATGCTAGCCGAGAAGCAAGAGAGAGTCGAAAGATGGAGGGAGTACTTCAGTGAGTTGCTAAATGAAAGGAATGAAGAGCCAGCAAACATAGCTGGATATGGTATGGGAGGGAGAAGAAGAGAAGTAGTGGAGGAGGTGGGGATCAGGAGGTCAGAAGTGTGGGAAGCCATGAAAAGAGTGAAGTTGGGGAAAGCACCAGGAACAGATGGAGTGTGTGGGGAAATGTTGAGGTATGGTGGTGAGATAGTGATAGAATGGGTATGGAAAATGTGCAAACTAGCATGGGAGAAGGGGAGTGCACCCGATGACTGGAAGACTGGAATAATAGTCCCCCTATATAAAGGCAAAGGGAAAGAAGAGTGTGTGGTAACCACCGATGAATATGTCTTCTAAGCGTAGTAGGGAAGGTATACAGTAGGGTAGTGATTGAGAGAGTGAGAGTGAGAACGGAGAAATGATAGGCGACGAGCAGGGAGGTTTTAGGAAGGGAAGAGGATGTGTAGATCAGATTTTTACCCTGAATTGTGTTGTGGAGAAGTATCTGGAGAAGAAACAAAAGGTGTATGTTGCCTTTATGGACTTGGAGAAGGCCTATGACAGAGTGGATAGAGAAGGTTTGTGGAAAGTACTTAGAATATACGGAGTAGAGGGCAAGTTGCTGAAAGCAGTGAAGAGCATGTATGAGGGTGCAAAGGCGCAGTACGTGTGGAGAGTGAGCAGAGCGAGTTCTTTGACCTGAATGTTGGTTTGAAACAGGGGTGTGTGATGTCCCCGTGGTTGTTTACGGTATACAGTGGAATCTCCAATCTCGATCATAATTGGTTCCCACAAATACCGATCGAGATTCGAAATATCGAGATGCGAAGTTAACTTCTTATGGGAAAAAATACAATCGGTTCCAGCCACTTGCCGACTAACCTACATCAAATCTGTCAATTTTCACATTTGCCCCCCACAATCACATGCAATATATATAATATGTTAAAATAGATAAAATTAATAATGAAAGAGTTTTATTTTTACCTTATATTTATTGATAAAGAGGTTTGTGTGGTTGATTGTTGGTTCCGAGGCGAACGCAGTTAGGTTACTGCGTCTCCGCACCCGGCGCACAGTCACCGTCAACAATTCTTGCAATTGCTTCCCTCACCCTGTCACCACTAGTACCGGCATTTTATGAATGCGATAAAAAAAGGTCCAGGTAGACGACTTCACAATACAAGTTTTCAAGCGAATGGCGGATGTGTGACTGGTACACCAAGTGGCCGCTAGATCTACCGACTTCAATAAATTTTCCATGGTATAAAGTTTAATCAAGTTTTTCTTTTTGTCTTTACTATTATTATACATTAGATTTTCCTCATACAAATAATAATGTATATTAAAACATGGTAAAGTAATTTATATTACTACGTAAATGAAAGCGGCAGACAGGTTAGACTACCGCTTGAGACGATCGATACTAGCGGTACATTAGTATACAGGTGAACAAAACACAATGACTGTGAGGTTCACACATCGATTTGGTCAAGATTAATCTGTTTATATTAGTATATAAGCATCTAGCATCGATATTTAGCTATTAGCTATCGAGATTAACGTTTTTTCATCGAGATTTGTGATTGGGGAGAGCTTGAAGGTGGCATCGAGATGCGAAATATCGAGATGAGATTGATCGAGATATGTGAGCCTACTGTATATGGATGGAGTTATGAAAGAAATACTATCAAGAGCAGTGGATGTTGGTGTATCGCTGAAAAGGGAGGGAATTGAGTGGAAGCTACCTATACTGCTGTTTGCGGATGATACAGTTCTGATGAGTGATAATGAATGGGAGTTGCAGGGTCTGGTAAATGAGTTTGGAACAGTGTGCGAAAAACGGAATTTGAAGGTAAATACGGGGAAGAGCAAGGTTATGGTCTTCGAAAGGGGTGAAGTCACAGAGTGTGAGGTGAAGCTGAACGGTCAGGCTATGGAGATCGTCAACTCTTTTAAGTATCTGGGCAGTGTGTTGAGTAAAGATGGGACTATGGATGAAGAGGTGCGGGAGAGGGTACAACAGGGGAAGAGGGTTGTAGGAACGCTAAAAGCAGTAACAAGAAATAGAGTGGTCAGTATGGAAGTGAAGAAGTCCTTGCATGACAGTGTGGTAATCCCGACACTGACTTACGGAAGCGAAGCATGGACGTTGGTTGAGAGACTCAGATCAAGAGCGAGAGCAGTGGAAATTAATTACTTAAGGAGTGCATGCGGAGTTACATGGAGGGATAGACAGACTAATGAGGAAGTAAGAAGGAGGTGTGGTGTGGAGGTAGATGTGCTGGAAAGTGTGAAAAGGAACAACTTGAGATGGTTCGGCCATATGGAACGTATGGAAAGCGAGAGAATGACTAAGAGGGTGTACGAGAGCGAGGTGGAGGGACAGAGGGGGAGAGGTAGACCGAATATGAGGTGGAAGGATGGAGTGAGGAACTACATGAACAAAGGCGGTGCTGGTTGGGGGGAGGGGCGTCGACTGACTGGGGACAGAGGTGCATGGGGGCGGTTCGTTCGTGGCCACCCCTTCGGGGATCACGGCGTCAGGCAATAGATAGATAGATAGACTATTTTGTGTATGCTACTAAGCCAGCTTTACCCCCTGCCTCAGCTCCAAAATTGTTTTCAGACTGGTCTAAGCTGGATGGGTTTAATGACATTAAGACTCTGTCAGCTCTCACTCCTGAACTTGATTTGCAAACCGTCACAGACGAAGCAGCTAATCCAGTCTTGAAGGTGGGGCAGTTGGGTCCAGGACCTTGGGTAGATTGGGAGATAGAGGCTCAAAACTTTGCAACCACATTTACTTCCAAATATTCCCACCAGATCCCCCAAGATTCTCATTCGTGGTTCTCCATGCCGGTATGTTCTGCCGGCGGAGTCCCGTCAGCTTTGTTTTCTTTCCTAGCTGCCCCTAAGATTAATCTTTGTGAGCTAAAAGACCCTTTCACTACCCCTACCCCAACTCACCTAGACCGAGAATTTAGGCTAAGGGGGAAAGCTTTTCGCCTGTTTTCTCAGTACATAGTGTCTCAACAGGTAGCTAAGTCTTTACTTCGGTCCACTCAGGCAATCGCAGACGCGGATGCCAGAAGATCGGTTGAATTATCCCGGCGACTGCTACTCCAGTCGTCAATCCAATCTCTAGGTGACATACGCACCGCCTTACTTGAGGCGGTACGAGCAAGACAAGATCTCAGAATGTCTTTAGTTCGCAAGCTGCCTGATCGCATTGCGAATCAGGTGGTCATGTCACCAGTGCTTACTCCCTCGTTAATGTCCCCTGAAGTGTGGCGAACGGTATTCAATATGGCACAGGCCTTTAAACAAAGTCCCACCCCTTCTAAGAAACCTGCATTTAACTTCCCCAAACCCAGGCCAACCGCTAAAGCTCAGCCAGGGGGATCTAAGCCCTTTCTTCTGCCTAAGTCCTCCCACTCCCCCCAAGGTCAGTATAGGCATAGACAGAGTAAGTTTTCAGGTCAGAGAGGACGCGGCCATAATATGCCAGGTCAGGGCCAGTCTTCGGCCAACACCAGCCAGCCGGCGAAGCGTCCAGCACCACCAACCCCACCACCAAAAAACTAAAGTCTCTCTCACTCCCGGTGCCAACCTTAAGGCCGGAGGACCCGAGGGTAGTACAGCCGGCGAACCCTTGTCTGCTAACTGGGTCGTTCCGAACATGTCACCAAGCATGGCCTTTAAACACTTGGGCACGGATGGTGGCACGCAAAGGCATCACTTGGCAGTGGCTCCGGCGACCTCGCTTACGTCAGCCGACAACGGCGAATTTTGTTTCTTTAGAGGTGGAGTCACTGGTCCAGGAAATGATTGCCAAGAATGTCATCATCCCGGTCCCCCCAAATTACCCTGTATTCACGTCCAAACTATTTTTGGTTCCCAAAAGGGACAGTGTTCAGATGAGACCGGTCGTAGACCTGTCTTATCTGAACCTTCACATTCACAACGAGTCTTTCAGAATGTTAACAGTACACCAAATCAGGCTAACACTTCCGCCGGGAGGTTGGATGTGTTCACTAGACCTGACAGACGCCTATTGGTACGTATCGGTCAACAAAAGATTTCAAAGGTTTTTGGCCTTACGGATCAGGCGCCAAAATTCTGTTTTTCAAAGGATGCCGTTCGGTTTGAACCTAGCACCTCGATTATTCACGAAATTAGTCCGGCAAGCCCTGATGCCATTGTTAAAACAAGGGATCAGAGTGTTGTGGTACCTAGACGACTGGCTGGTGGTGGCAGAGACACAACAATTATGCATCAAACATGTCAACATAATTTTAAATCATGTCAAAACTGTAGGGTTCAAGGTAAATCTGGTAAAGTCAAACCTTGTTCCCTCACGAGTAATTCAGTGGATAGGGCTGGTCTGGGACACAGCCGCTCTCACTCTGAGTCAGAGTGTGGACAATCGCAACAGGTTTCGCAGGAAACTGTTCATGTTTCTTCACAGTCTGACTACGACGCGGAGGGTCTGGGAGTCTCTGGTCGGCTCTCTCAACTGGGTTCAACTAACTGTCATGTTGGGCCGGTTGAAAGTAAAACGTTTAATATTGGAAGGCAACAAATATTTCCCACTCTTACCGGCGGGAAAATTATGGCCCATCCCGAAATTAATCCACACCTTACTAGCGGTCTGGGCAAAGAGGGAAACATTGCACTCAATAATGTCATGGACCTCTCCTCCACCAACGGTATGGGTAGACACGGATGCGTCAGGCACAATAGGTTGGGGATTTCAGTTAAATCAGGGGCACCAGGGTCAGGGGCTTTGGTCCCACTTAGAAATCTCTCACATCAATGTCAAAGAATTACTAGTCCCCTTGTATTTCCTTCAGGCTCACGGCCCTGCGTTACGGGGCAAGTCGGTGGCCTTCAGAATGGACAATCTGAACGCAGTTCACTGTATTCAGAAACAAGGATCAACGAGGTCAAGGAGGTTGCTAAACGTGTCGGAAGAGATTTTTACTCTAGCCAACAGACTAGACATTTATCTTCACGCATCTTATCTCCCAGGCGTAGCGAACGTCTGGGCAGACGCTCTGTCCCGGAGACAGAGCACGACAGTAGAATGGGAGCTCAAGCAACCCATTTTCAACCTAATGATTGCAGAGCTCTCCCATCCACAAGTGGATCTGTTTGCGTCCGAGGAGACTCACAAACTCCCTCTATACCTCACCCGCCGGACAAAAACGCCGGCAGGGGGGCCAGACGCCCTAGTGATAGACTGGAACAGATGGAGCTCCATCTATCTGTTTCCACCACCAAATGCGTCACTAATGTGCCACGTAGTGAACAAACTACGAGATTATCGAGGCTTAGTCTCACTAATCGCGCCCCTGTGGCCGGCGCAGTTGTGGTACCAGCAATTGAAAACTTGGTGCCCGCACCCGGTGTCGCTCTCGGTCGGGTATTTCCACTTAGACACGATTGGCAACCTAGCGACCTCGCTGACTTTTGCATTATGGACATTCAGGAGGCCAAGTGGCTAGCACCATACGGTAGAGATGTGACCAATAAATTATTAAATCAATATACTCAATCTACGAAACGACAGTATCACTCACATTGGCAAGCCTTTACTTCTTGGATCATTAGAACAGAACAGACTGTGCCATCAGTAGCTTTAGTGTTCAATTATTTAAATTATCTGTTTGAGCAGAAACATTTATCTGTGGTAACGTTAAAAAATCACTTAACTGCGATTTAGAGTGCCCTTTTTAGACCTTACAGGTCTCTCCATACCGGTGGTGGAGGAAACAGGTTTTATGAGAGCTTGTTTTAAACTCCGCCCACCTCCCCGTCAGCTCATGCCCACTTGGTCTCTGGACAAAGCTTTGTCTTTACTTCACTCTCGTCTGTACCAAAATACTGCAGACTTTGCTTTACTCTTAAAAAAGGCTGTTTTCCTTTTGGCTTTGGCCACCGGGAACAGAGTGTCTGAGCTGGCGGCGATGAGTAACACACCTAATTGCCTTAGGTTTGGAAGACTTAATGAATGTATTTACATTGCACCTTCCCCAGGATTTGTAGCCAAGAATGAGCATAGTGCACACGTGTTTTCTGAGTTCACGGTGCCAGCGTTAAAAAGGGGAAAGGTGCATCATAATCTTTGTCCAGTGCAAGCTCTAACCAAATATTTGAGAGTAGCTCCTCTCAACCCCCAAGGTGCTTTATGGGTAGCAAGTACGGGTAAACGCTTACTGAAACGGCGATTAGCCTCTCTTCTGGTCGAAGTCATTAAAGAGAGTAATCCCGGCGTTGTGGGTCGGGCCCACGATTTATGCAAATGGGCAGCCTCTTTACGTTTCCTGATTTTTTTTTCAGTAGAAGATATTGCGTCCACTCAGTTGTGGGCGTCTAATCACACGTTTTTGTCTAGATACCTGTCAGTTGCTCTAGATAAACCTTCCTTACCATGTATAGCTTTAAGGCAGAGGGTCTAGGTGGCCCTGCAGTCACTTTTGTTTACTTTTAAGGGAAAGGGGGGGGGGGGGTGCAGTCAGTTGACATAGGACACCCTAGACCCCGCCGGAGTGTGAGAGCTGTGATACAATTTATGGTTAATGTGATATGAAAATTTCTCAGCGAGAAATTGTGCTAAGTACAAATGTTAGTACAAAACAACGGGGTTGTTATAGTAGTTTTAGCTGCGAAAGCAATTTAATATTAAAACAGTGAAGATCATTTGCAATTTATCTCCACGATTATTTTGGGGTTTATTATGTGCACATATAAACTGATAACTTGTTATTTTTGTCACCACTCGTTGAGTGGGGTGCCTTTGTAACTACAGATCTGTGTACAGAATCTTCAGGGTTACCTATTTTTTGTCAGGCAGGCTTCTTTGAAGCACGCACCTGCCTGAACCCCTTTCTTGTATATTCCCGGCCTACGCCGTATTAAATATATTTTTCAAAAGTAAGAATACTATGTGGTTGTTTTTATTATCTGCTTTTCTAGAGTTATGATATGATTACGAATGTCCCCCTCCAGTCTTAGAAATCAGGCATGTTCGTCAATGATGGAGGGGCCACTAATAAATTATAGGTTTGAATCCTGTAAGGAGATAAAGAAAACCTAATATTGTCGTAATCATTGACGACTGGGGCCCTCCCGACCGTCCCCTTCCCATTCGTTGATGTATTGAGGATTTCGGTTTACTTGATATGTCAGTGAAGGAAGAATGACGCCTGAATCAGCGTCTGGTCAGAGATCCACACAAGTACATCCACGATATGATGGAAAGCTTATTAGATAGTTATTCTTATTTTGTTTTTGTTTTTATTTTTTACGAAGTTTTTTCGTAGTGAGAACCCAATTCATAATGACTGAAGCCATGAGTGAGGTCGCGTGCGCTCATGATGAAGGCTCCTCAGTTTTTAAATGCTCTGCGCGGTAGATTCAAACTACGGCGGATTAGTGTTTGAAGAGGATGCCTTATGTAATACAGTAGGCATGTTCGTCAATGATTACGGGGCCACTACTAAATATTAGGTTTTCTTTATCTCCTTACAGGAGTCAAACCTATAATATTACACTTACCCTTCATAGCTCTTGTCTGTAGTCTTGATGTCCCATCTCCCCCCTCCCCAACACTGCATTAATTACTGCAGCATCCCCTTTTCACCCCCCACCTCCATCTCACTGTCCTTCTCCACCTCACTGTCCTTCTCCACCCCACTGTCCTTCTCCACCTCACTGTCCTCCACCCCACTGCCCTTCTCCACCTCACTGTCCTTCTCCACCCCACTGTCCTTCTCCACCCCACTGTCCTTCTCCACCCCACTGTCCTTCTCCACCTCACTGTCCTTCTCCACCTAACTGTTCTTCTCCATCTCACTGTCCTTCTCCACCTCACTGTCCTTGACCACCTCACTCCCCTTTTCACTGTCCTTCTTCACCTCACTGTTCTTCTCCACCTCAATGTCCATCGCACTGTTCTTCTCCACTTCACTGTTCTTCACACCCCCACTCTTAGGACCATATCCCTTGCCTGTCATGGAACCCTTACCTTTACCCTTACCCACACTGTCCTTCACCTCACAAACAATGTCAGGTTCAGGTATATCCATGGGCACAGGCGTGCTACCGGTACTCATTAATTCATCCAAATCCATGTCCAAGTCTGAGAGTGGCACAGTGTCTACAGTGCTCCACGAGGTGCTAGCAACTGAGGAAACACTTGGGAGAGAGGAGGTGCTGGCAACTGAAGCTACACTGTGGAGGGAGGTGGTGCTAGCAAGCGACACCCCACTGGTAGCAGACGAAGTACGAACTCTGGGAGGAGCAGAGGGTACAAAGAAGGACCTGATTTTCTGTTGTTTTTTCCGATTAAGGTGTGCCCTCTGTATATGGAATCGACCATTATGCAGTGGTTCATATAGGGACTGCAACTTTGGGTCATCTACTTGAGTCAGATACTGAAGAATGGTGTCAAAGGAGTCTAGGGCATGCGAGACTGATATTTTGGCCCCCTGTGTCTCTTCGTCCAACTCATCCTGGGTCTCTTCCTCGGGTACCCCTAACACCTCGGCTGCAATTTGTTCGTCAGTCTTATGCTCGTGTCCAGGTAGGTCTCTGTCCTCTTGCAGCCAGTCGTCAACTTCTTCTTCGGGGAGGTCACCCTGGTTACCCTGTTTCAAGAGGTTCCTGAAGTCAGCTGCCCCAAACCCTTCAAAACCTGGATCTTGCACCTTCGGGATATTTAAGACCTTGGTCCACCCATTCCTCAGTGTGTTGAAAGAAACTTCTCGCCACGCCTCTGCCCAATTGTAGATGCAGTCTTTCAGGGTATACTGCTAAAGGTTTTGTAGAGATTTCTTCCCGCGAGTATCCACATAACCCTCTTCATCCACCCCATCTTCTATGATGGCAAGGCATTGCTCCAGGAACTTCCTCTTGTAACGCCTTTTGCAAGCTTCAATTATTCCTTGGTCCATAGGCTGAATAACACTTGTGGTATTAGGAGGCAGGAACATGGTCTTAACCCTCCAGCCCCGGGCCCTCTAGCTCGCGACTGTGCTGTGGTACCGGGGGTTTTGACGATCTTTGGGCTATGTTAACTCATCTGTAATTCAATAAATATGGCATGTAATGTTATGAATACAAAAGTAAAATGTTCCACAAACCTTCCTCTGTGGAATGCCGTTGAGTAGAGGTCTCTAGCCCGAGTGATTGCGTAATGGTGAGCGCGGGAAGACGAGTGCTTTTCGGCGGCAAATTCTTCCCGCGTTCGGATGCGTCGCCACGGCTACCACGCACCTAGCCGCTCGTCGCGCCAAAGTGTTTATTTATTAGTGGCCCCTCCATCATTGACGAACATGCCTATTACATAAGGCATCCTCTTCAAACACTAATCCGCCGTAGTTTGAATCTACCGCGCAGAGCATTTAAAACTGAGGAGCCTTCATCATGAGCGCACGCGACCTCACTCATGGCTTCAGTCATTATGAATTGGGTTCTCACTACGAAAAAACTTCGTAAAAAATAAAAAGAAAAAGAAAATAAGAATAACTATCTAATAAGCTTTCCATCATATCGTGGATGTACTTGTGTGGATTTCTGACCAGACGCTGATTCAGGCGTCATTCCTCCTTCTCTGCTCTGCGCTCAGCCTGCCCGGACGTGTCTCCCCACGCTCCGCTGATTCCGCATTTGCTGCGTCCCTAGTGAGTTTTTTCTCATTTGTTTACTCCGGGATGTATCGAGTAAGGTTAGGATATGTGTAGCAGGAGTGTCCTGGGCTGGTTGCCCGCAGTGCAGTGTATTTTGGGTCGTGTGTTTGGGGCATCTATTTCGGATGTTCCCTCGTGGTCCTGTTGTGGACATATGAACTTTTTCACAGTTAGTTAGCTTGTGTTGCAGGCGGCTTTCATTACGCGTTAGTTATTGCTGCCTTTTATCTTTCTGATGAGGTATGCTTTGCTTACTGACGTTCCCTTTGTATTTTTCTTCACTTAGTGAAGTTTTTTCTGGGTCCCGTGTCAGTCTTCCCTTTGCCGGAAGTATTTGCTACAGTGGTGTGTTGGCGGTGGTTACTGTTGTGATATTTCCAGTGTTTGGTGTATATTTCAACTTTTATTATGCCGTCTACTTAGGCCTAGCCAGCCGCTCGTAGCTTTGCCACATGTACAAGTGTTATTGTTTATTTTTTTATAAATATGCCATACTGTGCCATGTGTATCCGGGTTTTAGTTGTGTATTGGCTAATTCCTCGGACTATGTTTGTTTCCTGGTTTAGTTGTGTATTGGCTAATTCCACGGATTATTGTGTGGACTTAGGTTAGTCGTGCGTGGCTTCCTTCGTGTCCGTTGTACGTTCAGATGGTGTCTGATCGGGGTGGGTTTCCTTCCGGCGGGTTTTTTCTCGGTTTCACCATGAAAAAAACCCGGCCGAGAGCCGTGTTGGGCCACACGTGGTTTTAACACAGGCTGGTGTCCCCGGCGATGAGGTGTCTGTGGCTCTCCAGGACTGCGTCTCTGTTGGTACCTGGTTTCAGGCACCCTTTGATTCCCGGCGGAAATGGCTGTACCCATCTATAAAACGTTGTTCATGCGAACATACGTTATGTAGTTTTTCTACCAGGTTTTACAAAAACCACATGAAAAACCTAGCTGTTGTTAAGGGCTTTCCTCCCCGGCGATCTTTTACAAAGAAGTGGGGACAGGAACTTATGGGGTTAACTTTTTGACATCTCACCCGGCGGGTGTACCTTGGTAGGGTGGGATGAACAACTAAGTCATTTAGTTCATTAACCAATCCATTTTAAGTGATGCTATATGTATCGCCGCCTTTATACTTACGGCGATTGAAGGTTCAATTAGGGTTAACATCGTTTTTTCACACCCGGGGGGTGCTCCTAGGTGGAGGAAATAAGGAATTTACAAATTCAATTTCGATTTAACCACTTAATTTAGTGATACAATTAGGTATCGCCGCCTTCAACCTTACGGCGATCTTTTTGTGACAATTCGTTAGAAATCAGATCTCGTGTCAGCCTGCCCTGTGTTATTCTACTAAAATATTTCAAGGGCCGGCGTCTTTATGGGGGGTTGTTTTTGTTCCAAAAATTGAATCTTAAGACAGTCACCACCAGAAAGACTATAATCGCCATGCTGGACAATTATATTATGTCAGAGGGTATTCTTCACTTTCGTCAAAAAGATTTGTTTAGATATTCTGAACCCCGCCGCGTAGCGAGCTGTGATCGTTGTGTCATTACATCTCGTTATCCGGTGGGTTATTAACACTTGTATGCGAACATGTTGGGTTAACCTTATGAGCATTAATTCCTGGAAATTTTCTTTTTTTCCAGAGCTGGGCTCCGGCGGACCAATACAGACCCGGCGGTAGTTTTCCCCACCAGTCTCTGTCATGGCTACCTCAGCCCCAGTCTTTGCTTTATGCACTACCCCTGCTTGTGCCGGTATCCCTATTTTTGCGCATACCCTTTGCATAAGGTGTGTTAAATGTCTAGACCGTTCAAGGGGTCTCTGGGTAATGCGCAATTGTTCTTTTTGCTCCCAATTAGCTGTCAAGGTCCTTTGCGACAATGATAAGACCGCGGCAGTAGCTTTAAGAGAAGTACGGCAACAGATGGCAGCCTACACTACGATTGTTGCACATAAATCACTTCAATGTGACAACGTCCCTCTTTGGGATAGATTGCTATTTGAACACCCTCCCCCTAAACGTTCCTCTAGAGTCACGAGTCATAAGCCGGCGGAGACTGGTCAGGGTTCTGTATCTTCTGCTACTACACCAAAACGTCCAAGAGAGCCTACACCCCCGGCGTCCGCCTCCTCGTCTCGGGCGAGATCTCGGTCTAGGTCACCTCTCAGACGCCAGTCTTCTAGTCTTGCCTCTTCACCAGCGAGTAAGAAGAGTAGGACGGAAAGTTCCACCAGTGGTCACGGCGATGAATCCTCCAAATCTAGGAGTAGTTCTCGGTCACACCGTAGCCATAAATCCTCCAAAAAGGATTCCCAGAAACGAAAGTCCTCCCTACATTCACCAGCTTCTAGTGCCTCTCATCGTACCTCTACCCCAGACAAAGTTTGTGTTAGGTCTCAAGGGTCCAGTGCGGTGCCTGTCCCTAAAGAGGATTTACCTATTAATATTTTAACCCTGGAATTGGAAAGTTCAGGGGGTTCAATAATTGAGAATGTTTCAGACTCCCAAGAGAGTGTAGGCCAGGGCCTCGGTGTTTGGCGGTTTGCTCAGCCAGGGTCTGACCACCCACGTCCGACTCAAACGAGTCACACAGTAGCTGATGTCCACAGGGACGCGGCGATCCCATCCTCTATTCCTGACTTATCTTGGCAACAAGGTACCCCAGCTTCGGCGGGGTCTTCTCAGGAGGATCAGGAGGAGAAAGACGAGGTTTCAATAATTTCGGAGATGGAAGGGCAAGAGTCAGGTTCAGGCTTAGACGCCGCGCAGGATATTAATGATTCACCTGTAAGTTCATCATCTAACCAATTTGTTACTGCGCAAGAAATTAATGGGCTACTTACTGATGCTTTATCTAAATTTTTTGGCCAACAACAGGAAAACCCCACAATGGACTTGGGGGCTCCCATGACAAGTTCTACGGTACGGCCTCTGATGACTTCGATTGCTTTATCTAAGATCCCTAACCCACCCACTCTGTCACCATCAGTGGTTACTAAGCCTGCTACGGCGGCATTGACAACTTCAAATGTCAGGGTCATCACGGATGTCAATCCACCCCCTCTAGACAAGGCGCCTCTCAGAAAGGTGGCTATGCCCTTGCTTTATGGACCAGACGAGTCATGGGTCCTTTTGACCCCCACTAACCCAGAGCTCGCCCAACCTACCTTGTCAGGGGAACTCCCGGTACCGCGTGAGTGGGTCATCCAGGGCAATAAATCAAAGAAATTAAGGGCCCTGGATAATTTGGGAAATGTACTGGACGTAAACATCAAGGCTATACCTAGTTATTATCACCAAGACTATTTTGTGTATGCTACTAAGCCAGCTTTACCCCCTGCCTCAGCTTCGAAACTATTTTCAGACTGGTCTAAGCTGGATGGGTTTAATGATATTAAGACTCTGTCAGCTCTCACTCCTGAACTTGATTTACAGACCGTCACAGACGAAGCAGCTAATCCAGTTTTGAAGGTGGGGCAGTTGGGTCCAGGACCTTGGGTAGATTGGGAGATAGAGGCTCAAAACTTTGCAACCACATTTACTTCTAAATCTTCCCACCAGATCCCTCAGGATACTCATTCATGGTTCTCCATGCCGGTAGGTTCTGCCGGCGGAGTCCCGTCAGCTTTGTTTTCTTTCCTAGCTGCCCCTAAGATTAATCTTTGTGAGCTAAAAGACCCTTTCACTACCCCTACCCCTACTCACCTAGACAGAGAATTTAGGCTAAGGGGGAAAGCTTTTCGCCTGTTCTCTCAGTACATAGTGTCTCAACAGGTGGCTAAGTCTTTACTGCGGTCCACTCAGGCAATCGCAGACGCGGATGCCAGAAGATCGGTTGAATTATCCCGGCGACTGCTCCTCCAGTCATCGATCCAATCCTTAGGTGACATACGCACCGCCTTGCTTGAGGCGGTACGAGCAAGACAAGATCTCCGAATGTCTTTAGTTCGCAAGCTACCTGATCGCATTGCGAATCAGGTGATCATGTCACCAGTGCTTACTCCCTCTTTAATGTCCCCTGAAGTGTGGCGAACGGTGTTCAATATGGCACAGGCCGTTAAGCACAGTCCCACCCCTTCTAAGAAACCTGCATTTAAGTTCCCCAAACCCAGGCCAACCGCTAAAGCTCAGCCAGGGGGATCTAAACCCTTTCTTCTGCCTAAGTCCTCCCACTCCCCCCAAGGTCAGTACCGGCATAGACAGGGTAGGTTTTCAGGTCAGAGAGGACGCGGCCAGCCTAAGCCAGGTCAGGGCCAGTCTTCGGCCAACACCAGCCAGCCGGCAAAGCGTCCAGCACCACCAACCCCACCATCAAAAAACTAAAGTCTCTCTCACTCCCGGTGCCAACCTTAAGGCCGGAGGACCCGAGGGTAGTACAGCCGGCGAACCCTTGTCTGCTAACTGGGTCGTTCCGAACGTGTCACCAAGCATGGCCATTAAACACTTGGGCACGGATGGTGGCACGCAAAGGCATCACTTGGCAGTGGCTCCGGCGACCTCGCTTACGTCAGCCGACAACGGCGAATTTTGTTTCTTTAGAGGTGGAGTCACTGGTCCAGGAAATGATTGCCAAGAATGTCATCATCCCGGTCCCCCCAAATTACCCTGTATTCACGTCCAAACTATTTTTGGTTCCAAAAAGGGACAGTGTTCAGATGAGGCCGGTCGTAGACCTGTCTTATCTGAACCTTCACATTCACAACGAATCTTTCAGAATGTTAACAGTACACCAAATCAGGCTAACACTTCCGCCGGGAGGATGGATGTGTTCACTAGACCTGACAGACGCCTATTGGCACGTCTCGGTCAACAAAAGATTTCAAAGGTTTTTGGCCTTAAGGATCAGGCACCAAAATTTTGTTTTTCAAAGGATGCCGTTTGGCTTGAACCTAGCACCTCGATTATTCACGAAATTAGTCAGGCAAGCCCTGATGCCATTGTTAAAACAAGGGATCAGAGTGTTGTGGTACCTAGACGACTGGCTGGTGGTGGCAGAGACACAACAATTATGCGTCAAACATGTCAATATTATTTTAAATCATGTCAAAACTCTAGGCTTCAAGGTAAATCTGGTAAAGTCAAACCTTGTTCCCTCACGAGTAATTCAGTGGATAGGGCTGGTCTGGGACACGGCCGCTCTCACTCTGAGTCAGAGAGTGGACAATCGCAACAGGTTTCGCAGGAAACTGTTCATGTTTCTTCACAGTCTGACTACGACACGGAGGGTCTGGGAGTCTCTGATAGGCTCTCTCAACTGGATTCAACTAACTGTCAAGTTGGGCCGGTTGAAAGTAAAACGATTAATATTGGAAGGCAACAAATATTTCCCGCTCTTACCGGCGGGAAAATTATGGCCCATCCCGAAATTAATCCACACCTTGCTAGCGGTCTGGGCAAGGAGGGAAACGTTGCACTCAATAATGTCATGGACCTCTCCTCCACCAACGGTATGGGTAGACACGGATGCGTCAGGCACAATAGGGTGGGGATTTCAGTCAAATCAGGGGCACCAGGGTCAGGGGCTTTGGTCCCACTTAGAAATCTCTCACATCAATGTCAAAGAATTACTAGTCCCCTTGTATTTCCTTCAGGCTCACGGCCCGGCGCTACGGGGCAAGTCGGTGGCCTTCAGAATGGACAATCTGAATGCAGTTCACTGTATTCAGAAACAAGGATCAACGAGGTCAAGGGGTTGCTAAACGTGTCGGAAGAGATTTTTACTCTCGCCAACAGACTAGACATTTACCTTCACGCATCTTATCTCCCAGGCGTAGCGAACGTCTGGGCAGACGCTCTGTCCCGGAGACAGAGCACGACAGTAGAATGGGAGCTCAAGCAACCCATTTTCAACCTAATGATTGCAGAGCTCTCCCATCCACAAGTGGATCTATTTGCATCCGAGGAGACTCACAAACTCCCTCTATACCTCACCCGCCGGGCGAAAACGCCGGCAGGGGGGCCAGACGCCCTAGTGACAGACTGGAACAGATGGAGCTCCATCTATCTGTTTCCGCCGCCAGATGCGTCACTAATGTGCCACGTAGTGAACAAACTACGAGATTATCGAGGCTTAGTCTCGCTAATCGCGCCCCTGTGGCCGGCGCAGTTGTGGTACCAGCAATTGAAAACGTGGTGCCCGGACCCGGTATTGCTCCCGGTCGGGTATTTCCACTTAGACACGATTGGCAACCTAGCGACCTCGCTGACTTTTGCATTATGGACATTCAGGAGGCCAAGTGGCTAGCACCATACGGTAGAGATGTGACCAATAAATTAATCAATCAATATACTCAGTCTACGAAACGACAGTATCACTCACATTGGCAAGCCTTTACTTCCTGGATCATCAGAACGGAACAGAATGTGCCGTCAGTGGCTTTAGTTTTCAATTATTTAAATTATCTGTTTGAGCAGAAACATTTATCTGTGGTAACATTAAAAAATCACTTAACTGCGATTAGAGTGCCCTTTTTAGACCTTACAGGTCTCTCCATACCGGTGGCGGAGGAAACAGGTTTTATGAGAGCTTGTTTTAATCTTCGCCCACCTCCCCGTCAGCTCATGCCTACTTGGTCTCTCGACAAAGCTTTGTCTTTACTTCACTCTCGTCTGTACCAAAATACTGCAGACTTTGCATTACTCTTAAAAAAGGCGGTTTTCCTTATGGCTTTGGCCACCGGGAACAGAGTGTCTGAGCTGGCGGCGATGAGCAACACACCTAATTGCCTTAGGTTTGGCAGACTTAATGAATGTATTTACATTGCACCTTCCCCAGGTTTTGTAGCCAAGAATGAGCACAGTGCACACGTGTTTTCTGAGTTCACGGTGCCGGCGTTAAAAAGGGGAAAGGTGCATCATAATCTATGTCCAGTGCAAGCTCTAACCAAATATTTGAGAGTAGCTCCTCTTAACCCCCAAGGTGCTTTATGGGTAGCAAGTACGGGTAAACGCTTACTTAAACGACGATTAGCCTCTCTTCTGGTCGAAGTCATTAAAGAGAGTAATCCCGGCGTTGTGGGTAGGGCCCACGATTTACGCAAATGGGCAGCCTCTTTACGTTTCCTGAAATTTTTTTCAGTAGAAGATATCGCGTCCACTCAGTTGTGGGCGTCTAATCATACGTTTTTGTCTAGATACTTATCAGTTGCTCTAGACAAACCTTCCTTACCATGTATAGCTTTAAGGCAGAGGGTCTAGGTGGCCCTGCAGTCACTTTTGTTTATTTTCACGAGAAAGGGGGGGGGGGGGGGGGGGGGGGGCAGTCAGTTGACATAGGACACCCTAGACCCCGCCGGAGTATGAGAGCTGTGATAATTTAAGGTTAATGTGATATGAAAATTTCTCAGTGAGAAATTGTGCTAGTACAATGTTAGTACAAAACAACGGAGTTGTTATAGTAGTTTTAGCTGCGAAAGCAGTCTAATATTAGAACAGTGGAGATCCTTTGCAATTTCTCTCCACGATTTTTTGGGGTTTATTATGTGCATATAAACTTATAACTTGTTATTTTTGTCACCACTCGTTGAGTGGGGTGCCTTTGTAACTACAGATCTGTGTTCAGAATCTTCAGGGTTACCCATTTTTGTCAGGCAGGCTTCTTTGAAGCACGCACCTGCCTGAACCCCTTTTTCTTGTATATTTTTGGTCTACGCCATATTTAAATATATTTTTCAAAAGTAAGAATACTATGTGGTTGTTTTTATTATCTGCTTTTATAGAGTTATGATATGATTACGAATGTCCCCCTCCAGTCTTAGAAATCAGGCATGTTCGTCAATGATGGAGGGGCCACTAATAAATTATAGGTTTGACTCCTGTAAGGAGATAAAGAAAACCTAATATTTAGTAGTGGCCCCGTAATCATTGACGACTGGGGCCCTCCCGACCGTCTCTTCCCATTCGTTGATGTATTAAGGATTTTGGTTTACTTGATATGTCAGTGAAGGAGGAATGACGCCTGAATCAGCGTCTGGTCAGAAATCCACACAAGTACATCCACGATATGATGGAAAGCTTATTAGATAGTTATTCTTATTTTCTTTTTCTTTTTATTTTTTACGAAGTTTTTTCGTAGTGAGAACCCAATTCATAATGACTGAAGCCATGAGTGAGGTCGCGTGCGCTCATGATGAAGGCTCCTCAGTTTTAAATGCTCTGCGCGGTAGATTCAAACTACGGCGGATTAGTGTTTGAAGAGGATGCCTTATGTAATAGGCATGTTCGTCAATGATTACGGGGCCACTACTAAATATTAGGTTTTCTTTATCTCCTTACAGGAGTCAAACCTATAAAATCACTTAGAGGAAAATAACATACTTAAAGATACTCAACACGGCTTTCGTAAAAAACGTTCCTGTTTAACAAACCTCTTAGACTTCTTCCACGATATCCTCAACCTCTACGATGAGAGTAAAGCTGTAGATATTATATACCTTGATTTTCAAAAGGCCTTTGACAAAGTTCCCCACAAACGTTTACTGCTAAAACTAAAAGCGCATGGAATACAAGACGGTGTGTTGAAATGGATAGAAAATTGGCTCAGTGACAGAAAGCAAAGAGTAGTCATAAACGGTAAGGCATCTAAATGGACCAATGTAAGTAGCGGGGTACCCCAGGGATTGGTACTAGGACCAATTCTCTTTCTAATTTACATCAACGACATAGATGAGGGTCTCACCTGTACAATCTCAAAATTTGCTGACGATACAAAAATTGCAAATAGCGTACTCTCAAAAGATCAAGTTGACGATATGTAACACAATCTAGATAAATTGTCACATTGGGCCCAAATTTGTCAAATGAGTTTCAATGCGGATAAATGTAAAGTACTACATATCGGATACCTAAATGAGAAAGCAAACTATTCGATGAATGGCACTCAGCTTAAGAATGTAAACAGAGAAACCGATCTGGGAGTAACAATATCGAGTAACCTAAAACCGAGTCAACAATGTTCAGAAGTTGTTAAGAAGGCAAACAAAATAATTGGCTTTATAGGCAGATCATTTGAGCATAAATCCAAAGACGTAATCCTAACCCTTTACAATTCCTTAGTCCGCCCTCTTCTGGAATACTGCGTTCAATGCTGGTGCCCTTATTACCAAAAAGACATAAACAAGCTAGAACGAGTTCAACGTAGAGTTACCAAAATGATACCTAGCCTAAAGAACAAACCATACGAAGAGCGTCTTAGAGAATTAAATCTATTTCCTTTAACCCAGCGCAGATTAAGAGGTGACTTAATTCAAGTGTTCAAAATCATCAAAGGCATCGACAATATGAACTGTAGTAAGTACTTCACTATCGACCAATCTAATTACACGCGGGGAAACGGTTGCAAAATTATTGGTAAATCTTTTAACTCACACGAATCTAAGAATTTCTTCTTCAATCGAGTTGTCAACTTGTGGAATGGGCTTCCCTGTGACGTTATAGACTGCAGCACCGTTGATTCATTTAAATTCCGCCTACTCGCAAATCCCACGAATTGCTCGTCTTTGTCACTCTCATCGCCATAATCACTCGACTGATATTTAGCCGAGTTATCACTGCCTTCATCATCAACATTATGCTGTGCATCAGCACGCTCATAAAGTCTCAATGTCGTCTCAATACCTCCGGGAGATAACACATTTAGGCGATGGCGTCGGGGTAAGGCGCGGCGAACTAGGGCGGGCGTCGTAGGGAGCACGGTATCTGACACAGCGGAATCACTATTTGGCGTACTATCCATGATGGCGTCGGGGTAGATACTGTTGCTGTGGCGTAGTTTACGTCTGGTGGCGCCACCTACCCTCCCACGATACCAAAGATTTACGCGCGGCATTCGAAAGCACGTACGCAAGCAATGGGCGTTCAAGAGCCCTTCCGGGTTGCGTGGGCCGAGTTTGTTATGGGCGTTCAAGAGCCCTTCCGGGTCTGGAGGGTTAATTTTGCCGTTGGCACTCTCCAGTTTCGTGGTACAAGGGTGGGCAGGTGCGTTGTCGAGCAACAAGATGACAACCGCTTCGTCATAGGGTACCGTACACCATACACTCGATTCTGGAACGAGCGAACGTCGAGTACAAATCTCTTGTGAAAGAAATCCTCAATGATTACTTTTTTTTTCTTTTTTTTTCTATGTGATTGAGGGAGGCAAAAGGCATAACTGCCTATAACGAGTGCCTCCCCCATAGTTGAAAGAGTGACAGGGCCAAAATCAAGGGACGTTCGAGCCAAAATGCCTGGACACACCTGGTTAAACCAAGCTTTCTTTGATCCACAATAGTCGACAGGGAGTTGCTCGTTAATGATGAGGTCCTTAATTACTCTCGGCTTCTGAGATTTTCCGACGATTGTAGGGGTCACACGGTGGCTTGCGTCGGCATTAGCACAACAAAGCACTGAAATGCGGTCCTTCACAGTTTTGTGGCCAGGTGTGGACGTGATTTCTCGGTGGGCCTGTGTGTTGGAGGGTAGAGAACGCCAATACAAGCCAGTCTCATCACCGTTATAGAGTTGCCAATGTTGAAGGTGTTCCTCGGTTATAAGGGCGTGGAAGCGTTCAGTGAAGGGTTCTATGGCCGAAGTATCGGCGCTTAAAATTTCACCACAAATAGTCCTGTTTGTGAGGCTCGGAACCTCCACAACCACTCCTCGCTAGCCTTGAAGTTTGGGTGATGAAGATGCTGTCCGAAGCGTTCTGCTGCATGTTGTATCTCGATGCCTCTCACTGGTACGCCCTCACTACGATGCTGTCTGTACCACTTCAGCACTGCGTCGTTGATGTCTTGATAGGCTAGCTTGGCCTTGCGAAAGATCTTGGCGGTAGAAGGACCATGAAGCACAGCTGTGCCATGCTGCCGGACTTTTTCCTTGTCTCGGATGAAGTCGTAGATTGTCGATCTGCCTAAGCTATACTTCTCCTGAAGTTGCTTGGCTTTCATCCCTCTGTCCAGATCCTTCAACATCTGTAGCTTCGTTTCTAGTGATATAGAAGTCACCTTACTCTTAGGCTTATCCTTGGGAGGCATGGTGAACAAAATAAATGACACGCGTCGATGTGTAACACAACAGAGCTTGGTGCGGACTGACGCTCCCAGCCTCCCACGCTCGGTCCCCGGATGTAAGATGGCGTCGGACCTCCCTTCTGTTTCTCGGATATTCACCCTTATTGTCCGGTGACGTGAGGTCGTCATCCGACACGTCATCCTTTGTCGGACACCGTTACGACACATTTCGGAAATATTCGAGATATCAGAGGACGGTTATGACGGACATTTTCCGAATACTTATACAAAGTCCGACAACGTCAGAGACTGTCGGAACGATGACGGAAATGTCCGAAATACGGAAGTGCATGTCCGAGAGGCCGTAGCCAGTTCGGCTAGTACGGGTTTCCGACCTCTAGAGGTCCGAGATGGCGAGGGTTTACTGTACAGTCAGGACCCCCAATACACGATTCCACAATGCGCGAAAACCCTAATACACGAGTTACCCCTCGAAAATAACATTAATTAATTAAACATTAATTACGCGAGGTGGTACCACAATACACGAATCGAGAGCTAAGAAGGGGCCAAATCCGCTATTCCCGCTTGATACGCGAGCACGTCTACGTTTCGCGAGGCCCAGGAGTAGCTCTGAAAAAAGAAGAAGACGGGCATACGCCTGCCTTCCCTCCCGCTTACCCTCCCTCCCTCCCTCCCACAGTCCCGCTCAAGCGCTCATAGCCGTGCGGAGTGACCAAACGTTTGTAGTGCCTGCCACTTTTTTAGCCATGCCACGCCAATATAAGAAGATAACACACAAAATGAAGGTGGAAGTGTTGGATCGCAAGAAAAAAGGAGAAGGAAACTGTGCAATAGGCTTGTCAGAGTAAACTGTTCGTACGATTTGGTCAGGGAGGTAGAAGTTGGAGAAAATCGTGAAGTCCTACGGTCCTAGTCCTAGCCTATCTACTACTAATTTTAAGGTAAGGTTTCATATTTGTATTCATTGTTCTTATATATAAGATATAGACTGTACTGTAGAGCCAAAAATGTCGAAAATAGGGCCAAAAATTTCGAAAATAGGCCATAATTGAGAGATGTCACCCAATCTAATTTTTCCCATTTAAAGTTAGTTCCACAATACACAAATTCACAATACGCGATGCCTCCTGTCACCCCTATTCTCGCGAATTGGGGGTCCTGACTGTACTTGGTAAACTGGCTTACTGGGGCACGGCCGATTTTATGGTATTATGTTACGACCCGGTTGCATTGTGTTATTATACCACTCGGTATTATAATGCTTGGGTAGATGGCCGTAGTCTGTTTGTACTCGGGTTTGACTTTATGTTTGTATGGTATTATTGTCTCAACCGCCCGTGTAGGTACCCGGGACTGTCTCCATACCCGGCAGCCCTGGTACCAGGGCCTTGGTGTCCGGGCCTTATTGAGATAAGGCCTAGGGCACCCGGGGACTTGGAAGTGTATGGTACTATAATGTCACCCGCCTATTTGGGTACTCGGGAGTGCCTCCATACCCGGCAGTCATAGTAGCCGGGCCTTGGTACCCGGGCCTTATTGAGATAAGGCCTAGGCCCCTAGGGAAACCGGGGACTAGAGGATGTATGGTATTATATTATCCGCCCAGCTGGGTACCTGGGACTGTCACCATACGTGGCCGTCCTGGTACCCGGGCCGTATTGAGATAAGGCCTAGGGCACCCGGGGACTTGGAAGTGTATGGTACTATAATGTCCCATATGCATTACGCTATCAAGACAGTTAAGAAATATGCAAAAGCCTACGATTTATTATGCAGTTTTGAATCCTGCATATTGATCTGAGCATGTACAATTGTACATATATTCCAACTTCGCTATGGTAGCCTAATGTATAGACGAATGGAAGGTGTAATTAATGGGGCAGTTAACCCTTGGGAAGGCATCGCTATAAATTGCTCCTGAACCAGAATGAATTATTTATTATTTTATTGTTTTCACCAACCAACTTCACCTCTAACCTCAATTAATGAAATCAACAAATACATGTGGCACTCCAAGGACTCGAACCTAGGTAAACTCAATTAATGAAATCAACAAATACCAAGGACTCGAACCTAGGATACTCACATCGAAATTCCGCGCACTTATGCATTACGCTATCAAGACAGTTAAAGAAATATGCACAAGCCTGCAATTTATAATGCAGAGTGAGGAGTAAGGAAGACGTGGGTTTGCTTCAAGGAGATGTGGAGTGCATGAAGGGATGGTCTGAACATTGGTTAATGCCTTTTCATCCAAAAAAATGCAAGTACATGCGGATTGGGTCAAACAAGACAGACAAGGTAGGAACTGTAGGATACAGTATGTATGAAACAATGGACGAAGTGAGTGCAGAAAAGGATATACAGTAGGGGTAGTGATAGACAATAAGTTAAATGTTTCAGAACATTTAGCGGAGAAGATAAATAAAGCCAATAAAATTGTAGGGCTGATAAGGAGGGCATTTGTGTCACTGGATGAAGAAATCTTTGGGAATCTCCATACAGCGCTGGTTAGGCCGCACCTGGAATATGCGAACCAGGTGTGGGCTCCATATAAAGTGAAAGATATAGAAACGGTGGAGAAAGTGCAGAGGAGAGCTAGCAAGCTGGTACCAACTTTGAAGAACCTGGGCTATGAGCAGAGGTTGAGGACACTGGGACTCCCGACACTGGCATATAGGAGAAAGAGAGGGGATATGATCGAGACATTTAAGATAGTGTCAGGAAAGTATGATGAGATGTGTGTGAAGGGATGCGGGAGAGAACAAGAACGAGAGGACACTCTAAGAAAATTTACAAGAAAAGAACTAGGCTTGAAAAGACAAAGAACTCTTTTTGTGATAGAGTGGTAAATGAGTGGAACGCACTGCCCCAGTATGTAGTCGATTCCGAATCAGTAAAGAAGTTTGAAAGTAATCTTGATAAAGCATGGGGAAGACAAGAGTTGAAGTTTGATTCCAACGATGATTTGAAGGTTGAGGACACTGGGACTCCCGACACTGGCATATAGGAGAAAGAGAGGGGATATGATCGAGACATTTAAGATAGTGTCAGGAAAGTATGATGAGATGTGTGTGAAGGGATGCGGGAGAGAACAAGAACGAGAGGACACTCTAAGAAAATTTACAAGAAAAGAACTAGGCTTGAAAAGACAAAGAACTCTTTTTGTGATAGAGTGGTAAATGAGTGGAACGCACTGCCCCAGTATGTAGTCGATTCCGAATCAGTAAAGAAGTTTGAAAGTAATCTTGATAAAGCATGGGGAAGACAAGAGTTGAAGTTTGATTACAAAGCGAAAATACAGAATAGTAAAACAAAATCGTCTGCTGCCGCCGCCAACACCGTGAACATCCGCAGCAGTGCAAGTACTGGTACTGAGCTGGATACACAGGCCTAGTTTGCCTTTTTTTCCAGAGGATCTACTGCGCAGTGGCAGTATCGTAACCAATGAGGATAAGGCTCTGCAACAAGGCTCGAAATAGAAAATATTGGTTAAAGTTTTCAACGAATTTACCATCTCCTTCCGCACACCTCGGTTGGGCTACCCCAAAAGGGTAGCCAAGTCGCACCCCACCTGCCTGTGGTATCCTCGCAGACACCCAGTAGTTTTTTTGTTTCCTTTTTTCCATCTCACTTTTTTTCATTTTGGGTGACACAGACGGGGGCGGCGCTACCTGGGGCCTGTCCCAGGTAGTTTAAAAAAAAAAAAAAATTAATAGAAGTTTATTATTTCATTTTAACCGAAATCGGCGATGGAGAGAAGAAGAGAGAGCCTGGTGGGAGACTAGGAGGATTTTGAGTTTGAAGGCTTTTCCAACGATGATAATGAGGAGCAGTTGGTCTTTATTAAAAAGCAGTTGATGGGTCTGGTGAGGTGGAGGGGAGTGGTGGAGAATTGGAGAAGGGAGTTGGGGGTGAAGGTGGAGGCTTTGACCGAGATTTGTGGCGCTAGTGGCGTAGTGGATAGGCCAGTGAGTGACAGCCTAGAGGCCGTGATGGCCAAGGTGGATGAGTTAGTGGCGGAGAACGCGGCACTCAAGGTGCAGCTTAGGGAATATGAGGGCCACCTGGGTGAGGAAGTCAGAGTAATTAATGAGGTAAAAAATTAGTGGACGAGGGTGGAGAGTGCAAAGGTGGTAGCCCTGGAAGAAATTGTGAAAGGGAAGAGAGAGAAAAGGAAAAGAAAGATTTTGAGAAAAATGTAGTGCAAGTTATAAAGAAGAAAGAGAAGGTAGTGAGAGAGACAATAGACAGAGGTAAATGTTTAACACCTTAAGAGCGGCCTATGCGGTTTATTTATATGTACCGCCCAGCGGGGTGTTTTTAGCCAAAATAGGGCTGTTTACGTGATCATTTTCATGCCTAAATAAGACCCAGAACGTAAAACAAGTATCTATCCCTGAAAGGGCATAAACAGAGCTTTCGAATGACACCATAACGATCCTTTTATGATGGCTAGTTTTCTTGCAATAACCGTGCAACGCGAGTGCAAAAAGCATGTAATTAGCCACTTTCCCCGATACAATTCCGTATATAGCGAGTGAGAGAGGGAGGAGGGAGCTGAGATTCGTGTCAGTAGGTTCGCCGCGGTGGTCTGGAGCAGTCATACGCTCGCTAGTCTCCTGCCACCACTTGTCTCTCTCTCTCAGCAACATTACGTGCTGAAATTGCCACTCGACCTATGTCGAGCGCCGCCACATAGTCCAGCTTTATTAAATACGACTTAAGTTGCGCCCCGACTTTTAGGGGTTAATCATTTTTGGAGATGTAGAAGACCACCTGGCAGATATGAAGGCAAGAAAGGAAAGTGATGAAAAGAAAGTTGAGGGGATACTGGAGTGCTTAGATGATGGTTATGGATGGGTGAAAGAAGTGGAGGAGGTGAGAAGATTAGGAAAGTATAAGAAGGGTGAGATGAGACTATTAAGATTAGAACTAAAGTCTAGGTCAACTGCAGAAGCAGTAGCCAATGTTAGTTGGAAACTTAATTTAACGGACATGAAGCATATAAGAGTGAAAAAAGACTTGAGTGTAGAAGAATGTGAACAGTTAAGGGAACTACAAGCTAGGGCTGATGCAGAGAATGGAAAGTCGTCTGAAGAAGAAAAGAAGATTTTTTTGGAGATTAAAAGAGGGGCAATTAAGGAAGTGGTACATCCGGAGCCGCAAAGAACCGGAAGTGAGAGAGGAGATGATGGTGAGAGCAGAGAGACAGGTAGCGAGTCGGAGCATAGAGACGGAGGGGGGGGGGGAGCGAGAGAAAATGCAGGGGGCAGAGGACCAGAGAGAGAGTCGGGACATGGTAGAGGTGGAGAGGGGGGCGCAGGAGATCGCGTAGAGAGGAGGAGGAAAGTAGAAATAGCAAGAAACGTGGAGTTGGAACAGACTCCTAACACCTCCTCGGAATCAGTTAAGAGTGGGTTTGCTAAACATTCGTTCCCTTCGTAACAAGATGGATCATATAATTGAGACCTTAAGTGAATTTGAGCTCGATGTCTTGTGCCTGACAGAGACTTGGTTGTGTGAATCCGACATCCAGATTATTCGCAGTGCTTTGCCCGAATCATACTCCATAATTAGTGCGTCTAGACCTTCTGCAGACCACCCTGGTGGAGGTGTAGCGCTTATTTATTCTCTCGCGATCACAAGTATTTCTTGCTCAGACTATGTTCCTGTCCCATCTTCTTTTGAACTCCTGGAAGTAGTAATTAACCATCGTCAGCAGACCTTTAGAATTGCAATTATCTGTCGACCAGGTCATCGAGGCACGGATAGAAACTTCATGGATGAGTTTGGTCAGTTTTTGGAGGCATTTGCTAGTAAGACTGGTGGGTTGCTGATCTGTGGTGACTTTAATTATTGGATTGATAATCCATCTTTGAAGCCCTTTTCTTCTGAATTTCTTGAATTGATTGGTCATAATAATTTTGTCAACCACGTGTCCCACTCGACTCGTATTTGTGGGCACATTCTTGATTTGGTTTTATCTCCAGTTGGTTGCGATCGTGTGTCGGGCATTGAAGTTGATCCGATAGATCCTATAGTCTCTGACCATGCTTTAATTACTTTTTATATCAGCGTACCCAAAGTCTCTTCCTATAAAAAGGAAATTAGGTTCAGAAATTACAAAAATATTGACCAAGAGCAAATTTGCCATGAAATTTACCAGTCTCTAAATGCCATCAGCTGCTCTGTTCTTTCATCCGATGAACTAACTGAGATTCATAACAGGGTACTTCAATCTGTCTTTGATCATCATTGCCCGGAGATTGTGAAGACAATTATTGTGCATGATGATTCACCTTGGTATGGCCCACCAGTTAACTCTCTCCGCAGACAACGTAGGAGAGCAGAACGAAAGTGGCGCTTGCAACGAACGGAGGAAACTCGACAGAAAAGATGTAGTATGTGCAGTGAAAGCTGAAAAGTCTAAGTATTATCAAAACAGAGTCGATTCCTGTGGCAATGATCAAAAGAGGCTTGCTGAGATTGTAAATGGTTTGTTTTGTAAATGGTTTGTTTGATTTTTTGTTGGGTCGGAAGAACATGGCTCCCTGTCCTGCCTCCGTGCCAAGTGCTCGACTGGCCTCTGATTTTTCTTAATTTTTCACGACTAAGATAACACGCATTAGAAATGAGTTAGATAATATATTGATCAATGACGAGTTTTCGGTGGATTTCCAACCTCCACATGTAATTAATCGTATCCTTTCATCATTCCATCCAGTGGACACAAGTAAAATTATTAGTTATGTCAGAGACATGAATAAAACTTTTTGCAAGCTTGATCCTATTAATGTATCCAAGATGTCATTTGTCTATCTGCATGTCGCAGATTTCATCTGTAAAATTGTAAACAGATGCTTCATGGAGGGTAACTTTGTTCAATCTGAGAAACAAGCTCTATTGGTGCCTCTTCTAAAGAAACCTGGACTTGATGCTGAGGATATGTCAAATTACCGACCTGTTTCAAACTTGTAATTTCTTTCAAAAATAATTGAGCGGGCCATACTTGATCAATTGTTACCATTGCTTACATACATACATACATAAAATTTTAAGACTGAGTGTTCCACACATAAGTGCAGTTTTAGTCTCTTGTCCTAATGGCGGCATTCCAGGCAACCCTGTTAAGGGCTGCTTCACTTGTCAAGTTCTTGGATTTGAGATTGGCACGTATACTCCGATCCCAGGTCTTCCTCGGTCCACCCCTTGGTGCAGCTCCCTCCACAATCACAGACCTGCATTTTTTCACCCAATTTTGTTCATCCATTCTCTCCACATGTCCATACCATCCCAGCCTACTTGTACTCATCACCTCGCTAATACTCTTTATACCTAAACGTCTCCTCAGCTCAACATTTGTTATTCTATCCTGTAGCCTGGCCCCACACATCCATCTCACCATTCTCATCTCATTACGCTCCATTCTCTTGACATCCTCTACTTTAACGGCCCATGTTTCTGAGGCATACGTCATTGCACTTCTAACACATGAGGCATACACCTTTCCCTGCAGGGGGAGAGGCATTCTTTTCATGGTCAGGATTGGCATCAGTTCTCTGAACTTCCCCCAGCCACACCTAATTCTAGCAACAGTGGCAGCCTCGGCCCCACCACCGGCAGAGATGGTATCTCCTAGGTAACAAAACTTGTTCACCAGCTCCAAAGACTCATTTCCAAAATTCACAGCCACAGGATCATCACCTAACACAAGCTCGCCTTTGCACACTACGCACTCAAATTTCTCTATTTCTGACTTATCATTCAGCAGGGGTCCCTTTATTCTACTACAGTTCTTACTCCCATAGTGTACCCAACATCGACAGATACTACATTGAATTGAGTTAGCGCCCACTCCCTTTCCACACACTGCACATGGGTATGCACCGCTCTTTTCCACATTGCCTCGTCTCAATCTACAATGCATAACCTTGGTTTTGTTAATATTTACTCTTAAACCCTTGCTCGCCATGCCCTCTCTCCACTCTCTGAATTTGGCCTCCGCATCTTGCACACTGTCAGCTATTAGGACTAAATCGTCTGCATAAAACAGTTCCAACGGGAGTCCGCCTCTAAAAACTCTAGACAGTGCCTCCAAGACCATAATAAAGAGGAGGGGGCTTAACACTGAACCCTGATGGACTCCAACACGGACTGCGAACTCATCACTCAGTACACCCTTCACCCTCACCGCACTTCGCGAATCCTCCTACATCTTCATTATCACACGCACCAGCCACTCTTCCACACCAAGTTTCCTCATAGCCCACTGCACAACATCTCTAGGCACCCTATCAAAGGCCTTCTCCAGGTCTACAAACACAAAGTAAAGATCCTTGCCTTTTAGTAAGTATCTTTCCTGTATCTGCCTGACTATGAAGATAGCATCGGTTGTACCCCGTCCTGGCATAAAACCAAACTGCATATCATCAATAGAGATGATTTGCCTGATCAAACCCTCAAGGACTCTCTCACAGACCTTCATGATTTGGTCAAGCATTTTCAGGCCCCTATAATTTCCTCTATTTATTAGTGGCCCCTCCATCATTGACGAACATGCCTATTACATAAGGCACCCTCTTCAAACACTCATCCGCCGTAGTTTGAATCTACCGCGCAGAGCATTTAAAAATCTGAGGAGCCTTCATCATGAGCGCACACGACCTCACTCATGGCTTCAGTCATAATGAATTGGGTTCTCACTACGAAAAAACTTCGTAAAAAATAAAAACAAAAAGAAAATAAGAATAACTATTCAATAAGCTTTCCATCATATCGTGGATGTACTTGTGTGGATCTTTTGACCAGACGCTACTGCAGGCGTCATTCTTCCTTCTCTGCTCTGCGCTCAGCCTGCCCGGACGTGTCTCCCCACGCTCCGCGGGTTCCGCATTTGTTGCGTCCCTAGTGAGTTTTTTCTCATTTGTTTACTCCGGGATGTATCGAGTAAGGTTAGGATATGCGTAGCAGGAGTGTCCTGGGCTAGTTGCCCGCAGTGCAGTGTATTTTGGGTCGTGTGTTTGGGGCATCTATTTCGGATGTACCCTCGTGGTCCTGTTGTGGACAGGTGAACTTTTTCACAGTTACAGTAGCTAGCTTTGTGATGCAGGCGGCTTTCATTACACGTTATTGCTTCCTTTTATCTTTCTGATGAGGTAGCGTATTTTTGCGGTCGTTCCCAGCGTATTTTCTTCACTTAGTGAAGTTTTTTCTGGGTCCCGAGTCAGTTCTTCCCTTTGCCGGAAGTGTTTGCTACAGTGGTGTGTTGGCGGTGGTTCCTGTTGTGATATAATTCAGTGCTTTTTGTTTATATTTCGACATGTTACTGTTATCCGGCTGCCTAGGCCTAGCCAGCCTCTCGTAGCTTTACCACATATACAAGTGTTATTGATTTATTTTCTAAATATGTACTACTGTGTCATGTGTGTCCTGGTTTAGTTGTGTATTGGCTAATTCCACGGACTATTTATGTGTCCTGGGTTAGTTGTGTATTGGCTAATTCCACGGACTATGTTGGGCCCGGCGTTAAAGATCGGAGACAGAGGGTATTGGTGAATGGAATAGGCTCGGGGTGGAGGGAAATTACAAGTGGGGTACCTCAGGGATCTGTGTTGGGACCATTGCTGTTCGTTATATTTATCAACGACTTGCCTGAAGTTATAACTAATGGAAGTGAGGTATACCTGTATGCGGATGACACTAAACTGTATAGAAGAGTGAGGAGTAAGGAAGATATGGGTTTGCTTCAAGGAGATGTGGAGGGCATGAAGGGATGGTCTGAGCATTGGTTAATGCCTTTTCATCCAAAAAAATGCAAGTACATGCGGATTGGGACCAGCAAGATAGACAAGGTAGGATACAGTATGTATGTAGCGATGGAGGAAGTGAGTGCAGAAAAGGATATAGGATATAGAGTAGTGATAGATAATAAGTTAAATTTCTCAGAAACATTTAGCGGAAAAGATAAACAAAGTCCATAGAATTGTAGGGCTGATAAGGAGGACATTTGTGTCTCTTGACGAAGAAATCTTCAGGAATCTATATACAGCGCTGGTTAGGCCACACCTGGAATATGCAAACCAGGTGTGGGCTCCATATATGGTAAAGGATATAGAAGCAGTGGAGAAAGTGCAGAGAAGAGCTAGCAAGCTGGTACCAACGTTGAAGAACGCGGGTTATGAGCAGAGGTTGAGGACACTGGGACTTCCGACACTGGCATATAGGAGAAAGAGAGGGGATATGATAGAGACTTTTAAGATAGTGTCAGGAAAGTACGATGAGGATGTGTGTGAAGTATCTTCTTGATGCGGGAGGGAACAAGAACGAGAGGACACTCTAAGAAAATTTACAAAGAAAGAAATAGGCTTGAGAAGGCGAAGAACTCATTTTTGTGATAGAGTGGTAAATGAGTGGAACGCACTGCCCCAGTATGTAGTCGATTCCGAATCAATAAGGGAGTTTGAAAGTAATCTTGATAAAGCATGGGGAAGACAAGATTTGAAGTTTGATTATAAAACAAAAATACAGAATAGTAAAAATGTTGCGTCTGCTACCGCCGCCGCCAACACCGTGAACGACCGCAGCAGTGCAAGCACTGGTACTGAGCTGGATACACAGGCATAGTTTGCCTTTTTCCAGAGGATCTACTGTAAGAAAAAAAAAAAAAAAAAGTTAGTTGTGTTTTAGCTACGCCTCGGTCCGGTGTTGCGTTCAGATGGTATCTGGACGGGGTGGGTTATTTCCGGCGGGTTTTTCTCGGTTTCACCTTGATAACCCCGGCTGGTTGCCAGGTTTTGGCCACGCGTGGTTTAAAACAGGCTTGTTTCCCCGACGAGTGGGTGTCTGTGGCTCCCCAGGACTGCGTCTCTGGGGTGCCTGTTTCAGGCTCCTTCTGATTCCCGGCGGGTTGGCTGTACCCATCTATAATAATAATAATAATAATAATAAACGGTTTATTAACCCTTAATTAGCGGCGAGCAACATAAGTCGAGTTAAATAAAGCTGGACTATGTGGCGGTGCTCGACATAGGTCGAGTGGCAATTTCAGCACGTAATGTTGCTGAGAGAGAGAGACAAGTGGTGGCAGGAGAGTAGCGAGCGTATGACTGCTCCAGACCACCGCGGCGAACCTACTGACACGAATCCCACCTCCCTCCTCCCTCTCTCACTCGCTATATACGGAATTGTATGGGGAAAGTGCCTAATTACATGCTTTTTGCACTCGCGTTGCACGGTTATTGCAAGAAAACTAGCCATCATAAAAGGATCGTTATGGTGTCATTCGAAAGCTCTGTTTATGCCCTTTCAGGGATAGATACTTGTTTTACGTTCTGGGTCTTATTTAGGCATGAAAATGATCACGTAAACAGCCCTATTTTGGCTAAAAACACCCCGCTGGGCGGTACATATAAATAAACCGCATAGGCCGCTCTTAAGGTGTTAAAGAATGGCAGCCTCATGAGCTGAAAATACACATTTTACAATTTAGTGGATGAACATGAGATGTACAGATATGAGGATGGTAAGCTTAGTTTACAAACAAAATAAATAAATACAATAATGATGCATGTGCAGAATACAAATTACCATAAAATAACCATGAGAGTAAGTGATATACAGTACATATACACATTTATTTACTTACTCATATCCAGAACATACGTATATACACGTACGTGCGCACATACATATACATACATATATAGGAACATAAGAACATGCAATAAGTGTGCACATGTCCGTATACACAAACGCTCACGTATGCACACAAACATACATACATACAGAAACTGTTTTGGTAAGTCAGGTAAAGAGGGTGCGGGTACTACAATGGGAGGTTAATCCTCGGTAGTGTAGGTGTGTGTGTGTGTGTACTCACCTAATTGTACTCACCTAATTGTAGTATACAGGATTTGAGCCTAAGCTCGTGTTGTCCTGTCTCTCTCTCTACATTTATCCAATTTTGCTTTAAAAGTTTGGATATTTCTTGCTCCCACCACCTCCCCATCCAACTTATTCCAACACTCAATGCTTCTATACGGGAAGCTGAACTTTCTTACATCAGACTTACATATAACTTTCCTCAACTTACAATCATGACCCCTGGTTCTTCCCTCGTCCCTGTGTGTGTGTGTGTGTGTGTGTGTGTGTGTGTGTGTGTGTGTGTGTGTGTATTTACCTATTTGTATTTACCTATTTGTAGTATACAGGAGTTGAGCTTTTTAGGCTCGTATTGTCCCGCTTCCTGAGTTACAATTATCTAACTTTGCCTTAAAAATATGAATGTTTTTGACACACACCACTTCCTCTTCCAACTGATTCCACTTACTTATACTTCTGTAAGGGAAACTATACTTTCTCACATCTCCTTTACATCTTCCTTTCATTAATTTATATCTATGCCCCCTAGTTCTACCATTATCTTTCACAATATAACCCTTCTTGTCCACCTTTTCGAGTCCTCTCACACATTTGTACATCATAATCATGTGTGTGTGTGTGTGTGTGTGTGTGTGTGTGTGTGTGTGTACTTACACTAGTTGTACTTACACTAGTTGTATTTGCGGGAGTGAGCATGCTCGTTAATTCCCGCCTCCTAAGATATGTTTGTCATACCGTGCTTTGAAACTATGCACTGATGGTGCAGACACTACTTCGGCTGGCAATTTGTTCCACCCACTAATCGAGTTGGTAGGAAATCTTTTACTTTTCAGATCAGATTTACTATTTAGCACTTTTAGTTTGTAGCTGTGACCTCTTGTCCTCTCACCTCCATCCCTCTCTATGAAGTTTTCTTGGTAAATTTTGTCAATACCTCTAACACATTTATATATCTGAATTTGCTGTCCTCGTTTCCTTCTCTGTTCCAGTGTAGGTAGATTCAATCTCTCGAGCCTCTCTTGGTACTCCAAATTTTCCAAACCTGGGATCATCCTCGTAGCTGCTCTCTGTACCCTCTCAATTTTGTGGATATGTTTCTTCAAGTGAGGGGACCACACTACAGATGCATATTCCATCCTGGGTCTTATTATTGCCGTTATTATTTGTTTCATGGTGTTTTCATTAAGATAATTGAAAGACATCCTAATATTTGCCAATAATGCCAGTGATTCTCTCACTATCTTATTTACGTGGCTTTCTGGAGACATGTTATCCCTAAATTCTATCTCCAAGTCTTTTTCTTTTTCTGCTTTGGGAATCCCTTCGTTTCCTAGTTTATAATCTTTTCTAGGTCTGTACTTGCTTTTACCCATTTCTAGAGTCTTACATTTCCCTGCATTGAACTCCATATTCCATTTGATGCTCCATTCATGGATCTTTTGCAAATCTGCTTGGAGCTCAAGGCAATCCTCCTGGGTTCTGATCGTTTTAAGCAGCTTAGCATCGTCCGCAAACATACTCATGTAGCTTGTTAGTCCCTCAGGCAAGTCATTTACAAATATTAGAAACATGATTGGGGCTAGAACAGATCCTTGTGGTACCCCACTCGTAATTTGAGTCCAGTTTGACGATTTCCCCCTTACTGTTGTTCTCATCTGTCTTCCGCTAAGGTAGCTCTCCATCCATTTCAGCAGTTTGTCTCCTACTTTTCCCTCATGTTTTAATTTCCACAGCAATCTCTTGTGTGGAACTTTGTCAAATGCCTTTTTAAAGTCTAGGTAGGCACAGTCTACCCATCCTTCCCTCTTGTCCACTGTGTCTATTACTCTAGAGTAAAAACTCAACAAGTTGCTTATACATGATCTGCCACCTCTGAATCCAAATTGTCGGTCAGTAATTAATCTTTTGGATTCCAGGTATTTCACCCATTTGTCCCTTATTAATCCTTCCAGAATCTTCATGAGGATGCTCAATAGTGATACAGGTCTATAGTTCAGTGGTTTATCTCTGCTTCCTCCCTTAAATATAGGAATAATGTTTGCTCTTTTCCATTCTGTAGGTACTATCCCTGTGTCCAATGATTTGGTCATTATGTCATATAACGGTATACTCAGTTCCATAGCATTTTCTTTAATAATCCAGCCTGATACTCCGTCCGGTCCAGCGGCTTTGTTTGGATCCACCTTACTCATTTTGTCTATGAGCTCTGGTCTGTTAAATGTTACTTCCGGCATTTCCTCTGTACCTATCTCATTGGTTTCTGGTGCAATGAATTCTCCTTCTTTTGTAAATACTGATGCAAAATTTCTATTTAGTTCTTCCGCAATCTCCGTATCCTCTTCTATGATTCTGTTTCCACTTTTAATCTTAACGATCGTGGCTTTTATCTTCCTTTTGCCGTTTACAAACTTGAAAAACATTTTTGGATTCTTTTCATAGTTCTCCACTATCCCTTTCTCATGGTTTGCCTCTGACCTCCTCCTCATTTCTGTGTATTTGTTTCTCTCCTCTTGTGTGTGTGTGTGTGTGTGTGTGTGTGTGTGTGTGTGTGTGTGTGTGTGTGTGTGTGTGTGTGTGTTACTCAGTTACTTGTTCGTCAAGGGGAATCCACGCAATGCGAGCTAAGCTCATTATTATCGCGCCTCCTTAACTGGGAATGTATTGCGTGAAATGCATGTTAAGTGTTTTATGTACTGTTGGAATGGCTGTGGATGTGTGTGTAGTCTGTATTTAGCCAATTGGCGACATCGGAAACGAAGGCTTAGGGTGGATCTGTTTTGGTACCATTCTCACTATAGACGGTACCGTCTCGCCCGAAGGCTTAGGTAGCCATCAGCTTAGGTGAACCATATGATACCCATCTCGCCTTGTACCATTTTGCCAACCCCAGATGGGACGTCACAACGTCGTCCACTTATTCCAGGTACCTATTTACAGCTAGGTGAACTGAGGCTAACACATGAAAGGAGACAAGCCCAATTTGTCTCCGCCCGGTCTGGGATTGAACCCCCGACCGCTCGTGTGTGAGACGAGAGCTCTACCTACTAGGCTACGGGCTGTGTGTGTGTACTCACCTAATTGTACTCACCTAATTGTAGTATACAGGATTTGAGCCTAAGCTCGTGTTGTCCTGTCTCTCTCTCTACATTTATCCAATTTTGCTTTAAAAGTTTGGATATTTCTTGCTCCCACCACCTCCCCATCCAACTTATTCCAACACTCAATGCTTCTATACAGGAAGCTGAACTTTCTTACATCAGACTTACATATAACTTTCCTCAACTTACAATCATGACCCCTGGTTCTTCCCTCGTCCCTCACCACAAAATCTCCCTTGTCGATCTTCTCAAAACCTTTCACACACTTAAACATCATGATCATGTCACCTCTCTCTCTCCTCTCCCTCAGCGTTGGCAGCTTTAGCCTCTCCAATCTCTCCTCATAAGGTAGGTCTCTAAGGCTAGCTATCATCTTAGTGGCAACTCTCTGAACTCTTTCCAGTTTTTTATTATGTTTTATAAGGTGTGGAGACCACACCACTGCTGCATACTCCAGTCTTGGTCGTATTATTGTCCCTATTATTTTTGCTAACATCTCTTCATCTAAATAATTCAGAGCTATTCTCATGTTAGTCAACACTCCATAGGTTTCACCAGTTATTTTATTTATATGCTGTTCAGGTGACAAGCTGTCTGCCACAACTACCCCTAGGTCTTTTGCTTTCACAGCTTTACTAATTATTTCATCTCCTATTTTATATCCCCAAGAAGGTCTATATTTACTTTTTCCCATCTCAAGAACCTGACACTTACTCGTGTTGAATTCCATTTTCCAAGTTTGACTCCACTCATATAACTTATCTAGATCTCTCTGTAATTCTTCACAACTACTCCTACTTGTAATATGCTTCATTAGTTTTGCATCATCAGCAAACATAGATATATATGAGTCTATTCCCATTTGAAGGTCGTTGATGAAAACCAAAAACATGATTGGGGCCAACACCGATCCTTGAGGCACTCCGCTTTTTACCCTTTTCCACGAGGAGAACTTTCCTTTTATTACTGTTCGCATTTCCCTCCCAATTAAATAGTTTTCCATCCACTTTAATAATACTCCCTCAACCCGCCCCACAGTCCTGAGCTTCCACAACAATCTCTTATGAGGCACCTTATCAAATGCCTTCTTGAAATCTAAGTAGATACAATCTACCCACCCCTCCCTCCCTTGTACAATGTCAATTACCCTATCATAGTAACTCAACAAATTTGTGGTACACGAATGACCTTTTCTGAACCCGAACTGCTTGCTTGAAATTATTTCCCTCTCCTCCAACATACCCACCCATCTTTTTCTAATAATCTTTTCACAAAGCTTGCATATAACACTCGTTAAGGATACCGGTCGATAATTTAGCGGGTCTTCTTTATTTCCACTTTTATATATTGGAGTTATATTTGCTTGTTTCCATTCTAAGGGAAGCTCCCCCTTGTTTAATGAGTATTGAACAATATTAAAAATAGGTCTCACTAGTTGTTCAGAACATTCTCTTAATACCCATCCAGCAATGTTATCTGGGCCCATAGATTTTCTCACGTCCAATTCTTCCAACAATGATTTTAGTTCATCCTTGTTGACTTCTATCGACTCTAGTCCCTGTATCTCATTCAATTCCACCACAGGTTCTACATAGTCATCCTCCTCCACAAACACGGATGTTAATGTATGATTCATAATTTCACACATACCCACTGTGTCTTCATATAATTGACCCTCTACCCTAAGCTTTGTTATTTTGTCCTTTATTTTAGTTTTACCGTTGATATAACTATAGAACAGTTTGGGTTCTTTATTACATTTGTTTACTATATCTTTTTCAAAGTTCTTTTTCTCCTCTCTTATAGTCTTGACATAGTTGTTTCTAGCATTCTTATACTCATCCCATTTTTCCTCAGTGTGTCTCCTTCTCACTTTATTCCATGCAGAGTCCTTTTTGTTCTGGGCAATGTGACATCGCATGTTAAACCACTCTTTCTCCTTAGCCAGCTTTCCATCCTTAAATGTTGGTACATATTTATCTACCCCCTCCCTGTAAATGTCTAGTAACATGGTGTATTTTACCTGAATATTCTGTTCTTGCTCAATAAATGACCAATCCATATTTGCAAAGTATCCTCGTAATGATTCATAATCCGCCTTACTATAATTTAGTCTAAATTCCCTATGTTCCTCCTCTCTGCCTTCCAGAAATTCCACTGTCAATTCAAATTCAATCACAGCATGATCACTTTTTCCCATGGGACTCAAATATGTTAGGTTCTTTATTTCTTGGGGGTCTTTGGTGAATAGTAAGTCAAGTCTTGATGGTTCATCACCTCCTCTAAATCTTGTATTTTCCGTAACGTGTTGTGTTAATAGATACCCCATTGTTAGTTCAAGAAATTTGCTACCCCAAGTATTTTCATTTGAAACCCCAACCAAACATTCCCAAACCCACCTCCCGCAATTAAGTCCCCTGCAAGAATAAGCCTATTTTTCCTTTTACAAATAATTTCTAACATACGCAAGGTTTCCAAAATTAATTCATTATATTCATCGTTGCTCCAAGATTTAGTCTTAGGAGGTAAATACATTGATACAATGTCCAATTTTGACCTATCATTATCCTCAATTTCAACTGCTACCACTTCAGCAATGCTATCACCAAGTTTTAATTCTTTAGCAGTAATTTTATTATCTACCATGATCAACACTCCTCCTCCTAGCTTTCCTAACCTGTCTCTTCTCCATGTACTGTATCCTGCACAACTAATTATATTCGTGTCTACCTCCTGGTTAAGCTTAGTTTCAGTCAAACATTCTACCCCGGGCCTCTCTCTCTTTACATATTCGTCAAACTCAATCTTTTTGGAAATTAACCCATCAATATTTGTATACATGAACTTAGCATTTCCAGTATTTTCCCTATTTTTCTCGTCCCTGCCCGTTCCTTTCTTTTTTGTACGTACCCCTCCCAATTTATTTCCTAGCTTGTCTCCTCTCCTCTTGTCTCCACCTGGACTGTTTCTCGCTCCGTTTCCACCTCCCCTCCCTCTGTTTCCACCTCCCCTCCCTCTGTTTCCACCTCCCCTCCCTCTGCCTCCACTTGGACTGTTTCTCTCCCTATCTCCACCTCCCCTCTCTCTGCCTTCTCCCCCGTCACCCGCACCATCTCCCCTTCCCTCCCTACTTCGTCCCTTCGCTTTATATACCATTTCTTGAGTTTCCCCTCCCACACTCTCCAGAAAAACTTCTTTTCGTCTTCTTTCGTCCTTTCTCCATTCTTTACATTTGCCTCGGTTTGCAATTCCTTTCTTATGTTTCGATCCTCAATACTCATGTCTTTTCTAATTGTAATTTTCTTAAACTTGCTGGTCAAGTTAAGTCTCCATGTTACGTTCATTATTGCATCCACTGTTACCCTAGACCTAAACTGCACTCTCATTGGCCTTGTGTTTCCCTTACTATATTTACCCATTGTGTGTGTGTGTGTGTGTGTGTGTGTGTGTGTGTGTGTGTGTGTGTGTGTGTGTGTGTGTGTGTGTGTGTGACAGAAGGCGAAATATGGAAGAGCTGGGCGTTCTATTGTTAAGGGTGGAAATACATGGATGAAGATACGCGAACACTTAATAATAGATAATGCTTATGCATAGATTTATAATCGGAAGTTGCGCTAGTGAGCAATATGTTCTCGCTCATATGTACGTATATTTACATACATATGTGCATATGACCATATAAATATAAATACACGTACAGTACATATATATTATATACCTTATATTCTCAACCGGGCTCGAACCATTGACAGCACGTACACACAGACATACATATATAAATATATGCACATTACATGCATATATGCTCTTCTCTTATCCTACCTGATACTCTCAGCCGGGCTCGAACCACAAACAGTATACACTATACACATATATATACATAAATAACGCATACATACATACACATATACGCACACATACATACACATATACTGCACATACATAGATACATATATACACATATACATAAACAAACTCAAGCAAATACATACATAATTATATTCTAATACACACACGCACACACACTTATGCATATATTATTAAAGGTGGGCGCGTATATATGGTGTGACAGACCGTTATTACACATTATTAATAATATTAACAATGGTTGGGATAGGACTATTTTTATATCTGTCAGTTCTTGCTCTTATTGGTTGGAGTGTGTTGAAATGACGAGCTGCACGTGTAGGTCTAGGGGCGTCTGGTGGAAGTAAGTTTCTGTGTCGTGGGTGAACAAGCAGCTTAGATGCAAACTGTTTGAGTGTGTTGTAGTGGTGGGTTGAAAGTGCAGGTATGCTAAGGGTGGTGAGAGCTTCCTCGTACCCTGGATATGTGCCACCCAGGATGATCCTGCATGCCCTCCTCTGAACTCTCCAGTTGACGTTGTTGTGTTAGGGTTAGAGAGGAGGACCAGGCGGGAGAGGCGTAGGTGAGCTTAGGGAGTATAAAGGTGTTATATATACTCTTCAGCTCATTCTCCGGCGCCCCCAAGGATCTCAACCGCCTTAGCATAAATAATTTGTAAGTGGCGGTCCTGACTGTGGTAGTTACATGTTTCTTCCAGTTCAGTTTGTTGTCCACAGTGATTCCGAGGAGTTTGGTGGACTCAACAAGCTGAAGGGGATGAGGACCAATTGTGACAGTGGGTGGAGGAAGGTCGGTAACGGAAGTGTTGATGTGCATGACCACTGTCTTGTCATGATTGATAGTCACATGATTGTCTGTGGTCCAGGCTTGAAGACGGTCGAGGATGTCTTGTAGGGGGTCATAGTTAGGGGAGGTGTTATCGACAGTAATGCCGACTGTCGAGTCGTCCACGTACTTCCAGTGGAATGGGGTGTCCTTTAGGGCATCATTAATCAAGATGAGGAACAATAGAGGCCCCATCTTTGTGCCCTGTGGGACTCCACATGTGATGTCTAGGAAGGTGGAGATGAAGCCTTGGTATCGCACTGCTTGTCGTCTGTCACTAAGGAAGTCGGTCAACCACGCAACCAGGGTAGGATGTAGCCCCAACTTTAAGGCTTTGTTGATGATGATGGTGTGGTCAACAAGGTCAAATGATTTCCTGAAGTCAATAAAGGCAAGGGCGAGGGAAGTCTTTCTCTTCTAACAGTGTTCATATGGACACGTGTTGTTTGTAGTTTTTTCGGTTTTGCAAAGCCAATATAAAACTATGCTGTAGTTGTATTTCCTCCCCGGGGATCTGTTACAAAGAAGTGGGGATAGGAACAATTGGGGTTAACTTTTAAACTTTAAATCACCCGGTGGGTGCAACCTGGAAGGGTGGGATGACCGAATTTGCAAAATTCAGTTTAGTTGACCAGACAATTGAGGGATGCATTGTGTATCGCCTCCTTCAACATACGGCGCTTTAGGGCACAATTGGGGTTAACGTTTTTTAAACTATTATTCACACCCGGCGGGTGCTCCTTGGACGGATGGGAATAACGAATTTACAATTCAGTTCGTTAACCAGACAATTGAGGGATACGTTTTGTATCGCCGCCTTCAACATACGGCGATCTAAAAAGATACTTCGGCAGAAGTTAGATCTCGTATATTTGTCAGGCTTCCCAGTTTTTGATCTACGAGATAATTCGGGGGCCGGCGTCTTTTTTATTTATTTTTTTTCCAAAATTTAATCTTGAAACAAACACCACCGGAAAGACTTAATCACTTATAAATGCCATGCTGGTCTTTATATATTATGTCAGAGGGTATTCATAAATCTTTTGGACAAATTAAGATATTCTGAAATCTTTTACTTAGGAAACCCCACCGCGTAGCGAGCTGTGGTCGTTGAGTATTACGTCTTGTTACCCGGCGGGTTATTTAACACTTGTGTGCGAACATGATTGGGTTAACCTTATGAGCATTAATTCCTGGAAATTTTATTTTTTCCAGAGCTGGGTCCCGGCGGGTCTATGCAGAACCTGGAGTAAGTTTCCCACCAGTCTCTGTCATGGCTACCTTTGCCCCGGTTTTTGCTTTATGCATTACGCCCTCCTGTTCAGGTATCCCTATTTTTGCGCACACCCTTTGTATAAAATGTGTTAAAATGTCTCGTTTGGTGGGGGTTACCTTTCCGGCGTTTTTCTCGTTGCTCCGAGAACACCGTTTTTGTTTACCGAGTTTTAGTCAGGATGGCTAAAATAGGTAAGTTACCCCGACGAGTTTGGTCGCTTGAGGGCTCATCAGAAACTGCGTTTTCTGTGGTCGAGCCTGGGATCAGGCTTCCTGTGTTATTCATTGCTTTATGCATTATGCCCTCCTGTAATGTCTCGTTTGGTGTGGGTTACCTTTCCGGCGTTTTTCTCGTTGCTCCGAGAACACCGTTTTTGTTTACCGAGTTTTAGTCAGGATGGCTAAAATAGGTAAGTTACCCCGACGAGTTTGGTCGCTTGAGGGCTCATCAGAAACTGCGTTTTCTGTGGTCGAGCCTGGGATCAGGCTTCCTGTGTTATTTCCGGCGAGGGGGGCTCCACACAGTTATTTTGTTTGGTCTTTCCCTCCCGGTGACCTTTTTACAAAGAGGTCTGGGGCAGGTATAATTGGTTTTATGGGATAAAAAGATGCCGGAATCTTACTAGTGTTTCAAGTGTAAAGGGATACTTGAAAGACTTCATCTTTAATAAAGATATGCTTCATCTTTATGAGGATTCAGAAGATATGCTTAAATCTTCTGGACAGGTAAATATATCCTGAAATCTTTAATATGAAACTAAAGGAAAACGAAAAGTAGTGGTGGAGTGCTACGGTTCGTTGACCGGCGGTTTTGTGGCACATATTTTGTACCATTTTTTTGGTGTAACCCTATGAGCATTAATCCCCGGAAATTTCTCTTTCCAGGGCGGAGTACCGGTGTTGCACCAGGTGACCAGGTAGTTCCCGGGGGCCGGGTAGTTTTCCCCCAGTCTCTGTCATGTCGGCACTTGAACCTCTCATTGCTGTATGTTCAACTCCGTTAAGATCAGGTATCCCTATATTATTTTTATTTATTAATGAAATAATTTAATCACTGAATAATAATAACCATATATATTTTCTATGATTATATTATGATAATATTGTGTTTATTTATAGTAATTTATTTTAATACAATTAAATATAAATTAAATTAATTAGTATACTTTATGATTTTGCTCACCAGCTCTGCTTTCAATGTGTTAATGAGCTATGAGAGCTTTTAATTATCATAAACCTTTACAGGGCTCTCTTTCAGAGAGTATACCGAGCTCGCAAGCGAGGGACAGCCACAGCCAAGGTGTATGGCGATACTCACAGTCCTGGCAGGACAGAACACATCCCTTTGTGACTCAACTAGTGCTGACGTCCACCGGGATGCCGATGTACCATCTTCTATCCCAGTTTTAACATGGCAACATGTGGAGGTCCCGGCTTCGGCGGGATCTTCCCATGATAAGCCAGACTTAACGGATGAAGAACAACGATCTTTGGTCTCAGAGATGGAGGTTGAAGAGTCCAGTCACCTTCTAGGCGACTCTCAGGGTACTGTCGAATCTCCACGGAGTTCGTCATCGGCTAGGTATGTACCGGCGGAAGAGATTGATGGACTACTATTGAATGCACTTAATAGGTTCTTTGGCCCTACGCCGGAAACTCCTTCTGATACGGGAGATCCCGCGATGTCGACGAATGTGCGACCTCTGGCTACATCCTTTGCTTTAGCTAAAATACCTAACCATCCGCTTGTGTCAGACCCAATTTCCAATGTGCCAGGCACAGCAGCTCTCACTACTTCCACTGTGCGAGTCATATCAGACATATCTCCCCCTCCTTTAGACAAGGCGCCAGTCAAAAAACAGGAGCTATGCCTCTTTTATACGGGCCTGATGAGTCATGGGTAGCAATGTTACGGAAATGTTTTGGATGTTCATATTAAGGACATTCCAAGTTATTATAACCATGACTTATTCTTCCCACCAAATCCCTCCAGAACGCCATTCTTGGTTCTCTCTTCCGGTTTTTGGTGCCGGCGGAGTCCCCTCTGCTTGGCTGCCACCCCCCAAATAATCAATTTGGGCGAATTATAAGCTCCCTTTAGCACGCCTTCCCCAGCTTACCTAGACCGCGAGTTTAGGTTAAGAGGAAAAGCGTTTAAACTGTTTTCGCAATATATGGTTCCCAGCAAGTAACAAAGTGTCTGTTACGCTCTTCTCAGGCAATAGTAGCCGCGGAAGTCAGGAAAGCCATTGAACTTTCCCGGCGCTTGCTTCTCCAGACTTCCATCCAAGTCTTTAGGAGATATTCGGACGGCCTTATTAGAGGCAGTTCGAGCAAGGCAGGATCTGAGGATGTTCTTAGTGAAGAAACTTCTTGACCGTATTGCAAGCCAAGTAGTTCTGTCTCCAGTTCTAATTCCTTCTTTGATTTCACCAGCAGTTTGGAAGACTGTTTTCAATTTGGCACAAGCATTCAAGCAAGGTCCCCGCAAGCCCTGATGCCCTTGTTAGAACAAGGGATCAGGGTCTGGTGGTATCTGGGCGACTAACTGGTGGTGGCAGAAACAGAAAAGTTACGCATCAGTCATGTCTACGTTACGTTAAACCATCTCATATCTCTAGGATTCAAGGTCAACTTAGTAAAAGTCAAACCCTTGTTCCCCCACGAGTATTTCAGGGGATAGGGCTGGTCGAGGACACAGCTTCTCTCACTCTGAGTCAGAGTGTGGACACTCGAAACAGATTTCGCAAAAACTGTTTATGTTTCTCCACAGTCTGACTACGACACAGAGACTTTGGGAATCTCTAGTCGGTTCTCTCAACGGGGTTCAGCTAACTGTGAAGTTGGGCCGGTTGTAAGTCTAACGTTTAATCTTGGAGGGCAACAAATTTTTCCCACTATTACCGGCGGGGATAGTATGGCCTATCCCAACGTTATTACACAACTTACTAGCGGTTTGGGCGACGAGAGAAATGTTGCACGCAGTCATGTCATGAACCTCTCCTCCGCCGTCGGTATGGGTGGACATGGATGCGTCAGGCACGATAGGTTGGGGCTTTTAGTCAAACCTCGGGCATCAGGGTCAAAGGTTTTGGTCCCATTTAGAAATCTTCCACATCAATGTCAAAGACTTACTAGTCCCCTTATCTGTCCTTCAGGCTCACGGCTCTGCTTTACGGGGCAAGTCGGTGGCATTCAGAATGGACAATCTGAATGTGGTTCACTGTATTCAGAAACAAGGGTCAATAAGATCTCGGAAGTGGCTAAACGTGTCAGAAAAGATTTTTATACTAGCCAACAGGCTGAACATTCATCTTCACGCATCTTATCTCCCAGGCGTAGCAAACGTCTGGGCAGACGCTCTGTCTCAGAGACAAAGCACATCAGTAGAATGGGCGCTCTTGCGTGTGCGGAGCATTACCATCCACAAGTGGATTTGTTTGCGTCTGAGAAGACTTGCAAACTCCCACTGTACCTCACCCGCCGGACGATAATGCCGGCGGGCGGACCTGACGCTCTGATGACGGACGAGAACAGGTTGAGTTCCATTTATCTATTTTCCGCCGCCAGACGCGTCTCTAATGTGCCACGTAGTCAACAAACTACAGGATTAGCGAGGCGTAGTCTCGCTAATCGCGCCCCTGTGGCCGATGCAGTGTGGTACCAGCATTTGTACACGTGGTGCCCGCACCCAGTGTCACTCCCGGTCGGGTTGTTCCACTTAGAACACAATTGGCAACCTAGAAACCTCGCGGACTTGTTCATTATGGACATTCAGGAGGCCAAGTGGCTAGCACCATATGGTAGCGACGTGACCAAGATATTCACGAATCAATATACCCAGTCTACAAAGCGACAGTTTCAAACGCATTGGCAAGCTTTTATGTCTTGGATTCTTAGAACAAAACAAACTGTGCCCTCGGTGGCGTTGGTTGTTAATTATTTAATGTATCTGTTCATGCAGAAACATTTATCTGAAATTGATTTATGAGGGCAGGTTTTAAACTCCGCCCACCTCCCCGTCAGCTCAGGCCTACATGGTCTCTGGACAAAGCATCGTAGTTATTCTCGTTCCCGTATGTACCAAAGACTGCAGATTTTACAAAAGGGCAGTATTCCTTATGGCTTTGGCTACCGGGAACAGAGTATCTGAGCTGGCGGCGATGAGCAACACACCTAATTGCCTCAGGTTTGATAGGCTTCATGAGTGTATTCACATTGCACCTTCCCCAGGATTCATAGCCAAGAATGAGCACAGTGAACACGTGTTTTCAGAGTTCACGGTGCCTGCGTTAAAAAGGGGAAAGGTGCACCATTTTTTTTTTTGCCCAGTGCAAGCTCTAACCAAATATTTAAGAGTGGCACCTCTAAATCACCAGGGTGCTTTATGGGTCGCAAGTCCGGGTGAACGCTTGATGGAGCGTACACTGGCTTCTCTCTTGGTCGAGGACTTTAAAGAGAAGAATCCCGGCATTGTGGGTAAGACCCACGATTTACTCAAGGGGACAACCTCTTTACGTTTCCTTAATAATCTTTCGGTGGAAGTTATTAAGTCCACACAGTTGTGGGCCTCTAATCAGGAGTTTTTGACTCGATACCTTTCAGTAGCTCTGGACAAACCTTCCTTGCCATGTATAGCTTTACGGCAGAGGGTCTAGGTGGCCCTTTTAGTCACGTTTTGTTTAATTTCAAGAAAAAGGGGGGGGGAGGGTGCAGTCAGTGTGACATAGGACACCCTAGACCCCTCCGGAGTATGTGTTCGGAACATACGAGCTGTGATACTGTTTGTAGGCATTGTATTATAAAATTTCTCTGTAGTATTCATTGCAGGAAATTGTGCTAAAGGCCAATAGTAGTGTTACAACAATTCTTGTTGTAAGTAGCTTTGGCTGTGAAGCAATAGATTTTTGAGAAATCTCGGTAGTTGCAACTACGACTTTTACTTTTGAATGTACAAGAATTCATTTATGTTTGGTTATATTTTTAGGAATATATCCACTAGTTAATGGGGTTTATATGTGCACATGTAAACTTATAAGTTTTTAGTTTTCACCACTTACTTTAAGTGGGGTGCCTTCTTAACTAGCAGATCTGTGTACAGAGTCTCAGAGTTAACCCTTTTTCAAGCAGGCTTCTTTGAAGCACGCTCCTGCTTGTACCCCTTTTTGAAGATTTAGGCTGTATAAATTTATGCACCCGAATATCTCTTTTTTACAAAAGTAAGAATACTATGTGGTTGTTTTTATTATCTGCTTTTCTAGAGTTATGATATGATTACGAATGTCCCCCTCCAGTCTTAGAAATCAGGCATGTTCATCAATGATGGAGGGGCCACTAATAAATTATAGGTTTGACTCCTGTAAGGAGATAAAGAAAACCTAATATTTAGTAGTGGCCCCGTAATCATTGACGACTGGGGCCCTCCCGACCATCCCCTTCCCATTCGTTGATGTATTAAGGATTTTGGTTTACTTGATATGTCAGTGAAGGAAGAATGACGCCTGCAGTAGCGTCTGGTCAAAAGATCCACACAAGTACATCCACGATATGATGGAAAGCTTATTGAATAGTTATTCTTATTTTGTTTTTGTTTTTATTTTTTACGAAGTTTTTTCGTAGTGAGAACCCAATTCATTATGACTGAAGCCATGAGTGAGGTCGCGTGCGCTCATGATGAAGGCTCCTCAGTTTTTTAAATGCTCTTCGCGGATGAGTGTTTGAAGAGGGTGCCTTATGTAATAGGCATGTTCGTCAATGATTACGGGGCCACTACTAAATATTAGGTTTTCTTTATCTCCTTACAGGAGTCAAACCTATAATCTAGCCCATCCCCTTTTCCTTTGTATATATTCACTAAAACACTTTTGAGCCAATCCTCTGGGATTTTCTCATCCTTAATAATGGTGTTTATCAACTCAGTAACTAAGTTTACACCAGTCCCCCCTGAGGCTTTTATCATCTCTGCGACAATGTCAGAGCAACCTGGAGCTTTACCGTCCTTCATTTTATTGATTGCGTTGCTCACTACAGCTGGTGCTATCAAAGGAGGGGGCCCAGATATTGGTTTTTCGATACTAAGCTGTTCCTTATCCCATTCAAACTACATTTAGCAATCATTCATAGTGTGCCTTCCATGCTTCTCTGATTTCATTTTCTGCATACACAATCTTCCCATTATCGTTTCTAACACACTGTTCACCTATAATATCCCTACTGTCATTTTTAACTCGCCTAGCTAGGTTGAAGAGCCCATTGGGATTGTCAGTGTTCCACACTTGTTCGAGGACCAGGTCCTTAATGCGATTTTTAGCATTGTAAATAACTCTTTTGGCAGTTCATTTAGCTGCCTGGTATTCCTCCTTGCTGCCTCCTTTCTTCCATGCTTTCTTACAGTTTCTTACAGTTTCTTACAGTAGATCCTCTGGAAAAAGGCAAACTATGCCTGTGTATCCAGCTCAGTACCAGTACTTGCACTGCTGCGGTCGTTCACGGTGTTGGCGGCGGCGGTAGCAGACGCAACATTTTTACTATTCTGTATTTTTGTTTTATAATCAAACTTCAAATCTTGTACCCCATGCTTTATCAAGATTACTTTCAAACTCCCTTATTGATTCGGAATCGACTACATACTGGGGCAGTGCGTTCCACTCATTTACCACTCTATCACAAAATGAGTTCTTTGCCTTCTCAAGCCTATTTCTTTCTTTGTAAATTTTCTTAGAGTGTCCTCTCGTTCTTATTCCCTCCCGCATCAAGAAGATACCTTCACACACATCCTCATCGTACTTTCCTGACACAATCTTAAAAGTCTCTATCATATCCCCTCTCTTTCTCCTATATGCCAGTGTCGGAAGCCCTAGTGTCCTCAACCTCTGCTCATAGCCCGCATTCTTCAACGTTGGTACCAGCTTGCTAGCTCTCCTCTGCACTTTCTCCACTGCTTCTATATCCTTTACCATATATGGAGCCCACACCTGGTTCGCATATTCCAGGTGCGGCCTAACCAGCGCTGTATAGAGATTCCTGAAGATTTCTTCGTCAAGTGACACAAATATCCTCCTTATCAGCCCTACAATTCTATTGGCTTTGTTTATCTTTTCTGCTAAATGTTCTGAGAAATTTAACTTATTGTCTATCACTACTCCTATATCCTTTTCTGCATTCACTTCCTCCATCGCTTCATACATACTGTATCCTACCTTGTCTATCTTGCTGGTCCCAATCCGCATGTACTTGCATTTTTTTGGATGAAAAGGCATTAACCAATCTTCAGACCATCCCTTCATGCCCTCCACATCTCCTTGAAGCAAACCCATATCTTCCTTACTCCTCACTCTTCTATACAGCTTAGTGTCATCCGCATACAGGTATACCTCACTTCCATTAGTTATAACTTCAGGCAAGTCGTTGATAAATATAACGAACAGCAGTGGTCCCAACACAGATCCCTGAGGTACCCCACTTGTAATTTCCCTCCACCCCGAGCCTATTCCATTCACCAGTACCCTCTGTCTCCGATCTTTCAGGAAGGCTTCTATCCATTTCACACATTTCTCCCCTATATTATAGCTTCTAACTTTCTCTATTAACCTTTTATATGGGACCTTATTGAAGGCCTTCATAAAATCGCAATATACCACGTCTATTTGCATCCAATCATCTACCACCTTAATTAGCTGTAGTACCGTCGACCTCCCCGGCAAGAATCCGAACTGTCTCCCACTGAAAAGTTGGTTTGACTTCATATGATCCATTATTCCTTCTCTAATTACTGTTTCCATTAGTTTACACACAACACTTGTCAAACTGACTGGTCTATAATTCCATGGGTCATTTCTCTTTCCCTTCTTAAATATAGCTGTTATGTTCGCCTCTCTCCAGTCCATCGGGATTTGTCCTGTATTAAACGATACCTCAAATAACATTTTCAATGGCTCTACTAACATCTCCCCTCCTTCCTTTATGATTCTTGGGTGTATCCCATCCGGTCCCGGTGACTTACTTCTGTTCATTTTTTCTATAGCCCTTCTTATTCTAGCATGGGAAAACTCTATTAGTTCCAGTGCCGGTGCCTGTTTGATGGGAATAGTAGGCACTGCATCCTCCGACTCCACTGTTAGTACCCCCCAAAGTATTTCCCCAGCACCTCTGCTTTCTCCTTATCAGTCTCTGCTCTACTTCCATCATTCAACCCCCCCACCAGCTCTGGGATCCCTACTCTTCTTGTTAACTTTTCCTGAATGTACTTCCAGAATATTTTTGGATTATCCTTCACATTTCTAGCTATCTCTCTCTCCCTCTCCTTCACCCCCCTCCTTGTTTCCCACCTTATTTTATTGTTTATTTGTCTGCGTTCCAGATCCACTTCCTTAGCCTCTATACTAGACCCCCTGTTCTTTTTTAACAATTTTAATCTTTCCCACAATCGTTTCTTTCTTCTAATCAATATCCAAAGCTTTCTTTTCATTGGCAATTCTGGGTTAGTTCTTTTCCTCAATTTTGTTTTATCCTTATATTCCCTTACTGGTACACTTTTGGATACAGCATTCTCCAGTTTGACTCTAATTTTCCTCCACATTCCTTCAGCGTCTTCACCGTTCAAGTATTCCCCCCAGTCAATGTCCAAACACCGTCTCAGCAGCTCATAATATAGGTTTGACTCCTGTAAGGAGATAAAGAAAGCCTAATATTTAGTAGTGGCCCCGTAATCATTGACGAACATGCCTATTACATAAGGCATCCTCTTCAAACACTAATCCGCCGTAGTTTTGAATCTACCGCGCAGAGCATTTAAAAACTGAGGAGCCTTCATCATGAGCGCATGCGACCTCACTCATGGCTTCAGTCATTATGAATTGGGTTCTCACTACGAAAACACTTCGTAAAAAATAAAAACAAAAAGAAAATAAGAATAACTATCCAATAAGCTTTCCATCATATCGTGGATGTACTTGTGTGGATTTCTGACCAGACGCTGATTCAGGCATCATTCTTCCTTCACTGACATATCAAGTAAACCAAAATCCTCAATACATCAACGAATGGGAAGGGGACGTCGGGAGGGCCCCAGTCGTCAATGATTACGGGGCCACTACTAAATATTAGGTTTTCTTTATCTCCTTACAGGAGTCAAACCTATAATTTATTAGTGGCCCCTCCATCATTGACGAACATGCCTGATTTCTAAGACTGGAGGGGGACATTCGTAATCATATCATAACTCTAGAAAAGCAGATAATAAAAACAACCACATAGTATTCTTACTTTGAAAATATATTTAACAACGGCGTAGCCGACAAAATACAAGAAAAAGGGGGTTCAGGCAGGTGCGTGCTTCAAAGAAGCCTGCCTGACAAAAATGGGTAACCCTGAAGATTCTGAACACAGATCTGTAGTTACAAAGGCACCCCACTCAACGAGTGGTGACAAAAAATAACAAGTTATAAGTTTATATGTGCACATAATAAACCCCGAGATAAATTGCAAAGGAACTCCATTATTCTAAAATTAAATTGCTTTCGCAGCTAAACTACTTTAACAACACCGTTGTTTTGTACTTAACATTGTACTAGCACAATTTCTCACTGAGAAATTTTCATATCACATTTTAACCTTAAATTGTATCACAGCTCTCATACTCCGGCGGGGTCTAGGGTGTCCTATGTCAACTGACTGCACCCCCCCCCCCTTTCCCGTGAAAGTAAACAAAAGTGACTGCAGGGCCACCTAGACCCTCTGCCTTAAAGCTATACATGGTAAGGAAGGTTTGTCTAGAGCAACTGACAAGTATCTAGACAGAAACGTGTGATTAGACGCCCACAACTGCGTGGACGCTATGTCTTCAACTGAAAAAATTTCAGGAAACGTAAAGAGGCTGCCCATTTGCGTAAATCGTGGGCCCGACCCACAACGCCGGGATTACCTTCTTTAATGACTTCTACCAGAAGAGAGGCTAATCGCCGTTTAAGTAAGCGTTTACCCGTACTTGCTACCCATAAAGCACCTTGGGGGTTTTGAGGAGCTACTCTCAAATATTTGGTTAGAGCTTGCACTGGACATAAATTATGATGCACCTTTCCCCTTTTTAACTCCGGCACCGTGAACTCAGAAAACACGTGTGCACTATGCTCATTCTTGGCTACAAAACCTGGGGAGGGTGCAATGGAAATACATTCATTAAGTCTACCAAACCTAAGACAATTAGGTGTGTTGCTCATCGCCGCCAGCTCAGACACTCTGTTTCCGGTGGCCAAAGCCAAAAGGAAAACCGCCTTTTTTAAGAGTAATGCAAAGTCTGCAGTATTTTGGTACAGACGAGAGTGCAGCAAAGACAAAGCTTTGTCCAGAGACCAAGTAGGCATGAGCTGACGGGGAGGTGGGCGGAGTTTAAAACATGCTCTTATAAAACCTGTTTCCTCCGCTACCGGTATGGAAAGACCCGTAAGGTCTAAAAAGGGCACTCTAATCGCAGTTAAGTGATTTTTTAATGTTACCACAGATAAACGTTTCTGTGCGAGATTTCTAAGTGGGACCAAAGCCCCTGACCCTGGTGCCCCTGATTTGACTGAAATCCCCAACCTATTGTGCCTGACGCATCCGTGTCTACCCATACCGTTGGTGGAGGAGAGGTCCATGACATTATTGAGTGCAATGTTTCCCTCTTCGCCCAGACCGCTAGTAAGGTGTGGATTAATTTCGGGATGGGCCATAATTTTCCCGCCGGTAAGAGCGGGAAATATTTGTTGCCTTCCAATATTAATCGTTTTACTTTCAACCGGCCCAACTTGACAGTTAGTTGAATCCAGTTGAGAGAGCCGACCAGAGACTCCCAGACCCTTCGCGTCGTAGTCAGACTGTGAAGAAACCTGAACAGTTTCCTGCGAAACCTGTTGTGATTGTCCATACTCTGACTCAGAGTGAGAGCGGCGGTGTCCCAGACCAGCCCTATCCACTGAATTACTCGTGAGGGCACAAGGTTTGACTTTACCAGATTTACCTTGAACCCTAGAGTTTTGACATGATTTAAAATGATATTGACATGTTTTATGCATAATTGTTGTGTCTCTGCCACCACCAGCCAGTCGTCCAGATACCACAACACTCTGATCCCCTGTTTTAACAATGGCATCAGGGCTTGCCGGACTAGTTTTGTGAATAATCGAGGTGCCAGGTTCAAGCCGAACGGCATCCTCTGAAAAACAAAATTTTGGTGCCTGATCCGTAAGGCCAAAAACCTTTGAAATCTTTTGTTGACCGATACGTGCCAATAGGCGTCTGTCAGGTCTAGTGAACACATCCAACCTCCCGGCGGAAGTGTTAGCCTGATTTGGTGTACTGTTAACATTCTGAAAGATTCGTTGTGAATGTGAAGATTCAGATAAGACAGGTCTACGACCGGCCTCATCTGAACACTGTCCCTTTTGGGAACCAAAAATAGTTTGGACGTGAATACAGGGTAATTTGGGGGGACCGGGATGATGACATTCTTGGCAATCATTTCCTGGGCTAGTGACTCCACCTCTAAAGAAACAAAATTCGCCGTTGTCGGCTGACGTAAACGAGGTCGCCGGAGCCACTGCCAAGTGATGCCTTTGCGTGCCACCATCCGTGCCCAAGTGTTTAACGGCCATGCTTGGTGACACGTTCGGAACGACCCAGTTAGCAGACAAGGGTTCGCCGGCTGTACTACACTCGGTTCCTCCGGCCTTAAGGTAGGCGCCGGGAGTGAGAGAGACTTTAGTTTTTTGATGGTGGGGTTGGTGCTGGACGCTTCGCCGGCTGGCTGGTGTTGGCCGAAGACTGGCCCTGACCTGGTTTATGTTGGCCGCGTCCTCTCTGACCTGAAAACCTACTCTGTCTATGCCTGAACTGACCCTGGGGGGAGTGGGAGGACTTAGGCGGAAGAAAAGGTTTAGATCCCCCTGGCTGAGCTTTAGTAGTAGGCCTGGGTTTGGGGAAGTTAAATGCAGGTTTCTTAGAAGGGGTGGGACTGTGCTTAATGGCCTGTGCCATATTGAACACTGTTCGCCACACTTCAGGGGTCATTAAAGAGGGAGTAAGCACTGGTGACATAACCACCTGATTAGCAATGTGATCAGGTAGCTTGCGAACTAACGACATCCTAAGATCTTGTCGTGCTCGTACCGCCTCAAGCAAGGCAGTACGTATGTCACCCAAGGATTGGATTGACGACTGAAGAATCAGTCGCCGGGATAACTCAACCGATCTTCGAGCATCCGCATCTGCGATTGCCTGAGTGGATCGTAGTAAAGACTTAGCCACCTGCTGAGATACTATGTACTGTGAGAACAGGCGAAAAGCTTTTCCCCGTAGCCTAAATTCTCTGTCTAGGTGAGTAGGGGTAGGGGTAGTGAACGGGTCCTTCAGCTCACAAAGATTAATCTTAGGGGCAGCTAGAAATGAAAACAAAGCTGACGGGACTCCGCCGGCAGAACCCACCGGCATGGAGAACCAAGAATGAGTATCCTGAGGTATCTGGTGGGAAGATTTAGAAGTGAAAGTGGTTGCAAAGTTTTGAGCCTCTACCTCCCAATCTACCCAAGGTCCTGGTCCCAACTGTCCCACCTTCAAAACTGGATTAGCTGCTTCGTCTGTGACGGTCTGTAAATCTAGTTCAGGAGTGAGAGCTGACAGAGTCTTAATATCATTAAACCCATCCAGCTTAGACCAGTCTGAAAATAGTTTTGAAGCTGAGGCAGGGGGCAAAGCAGGCTTAGAAGCATACACAAAATAATCTTGATGATAATAACTAGGTATAGCCTTGATGTTTACGTCCAGAACATTACCTAAAGTATCCACAGCCCTTAGTTTCTTTGACTTATTGCCCTGGATGACCCACTCACGCCGTACCGGGAGTTCCCCTGACAAAGTAGGTTGGGCAAGCTCTGGTTTAGAGGAGTTCAAAAGAACCCATGACTCGTCTGGCCCATAAAGTAAGGGCATAGCTACCTTTCTAAGAGGCGCTTTGTCTAGAGGGGGTGGATTGACATCCGTTATGACCCTGACATTTGAAGTTGTCAAAGCCGCCGTAGCAGGCTTATTGATCCCTGAGGTTAACAGAGTGGGAGGGTTAGGGATCTTAGATAAATCAATCGAAGTCATCAGAGGCCGTACCGTAGAACTTGTCTTGGGAGCCCCCAAGTCCATTGTGGGGTTTTCCTGTTGTTGACCAAAAAATTTAGATAAAGCATGAGTAAGCAGCCCATTAATTTCTTGTGCCGTAACAAACTGGTTTGATGAAGAACTTACAGGTGAATCATTAGTATCCTGTGCGGCGTCCAAGCCTGAGCCTGACCCTTGTCCTTCCATCTCCGAAATTATAGAAACTTCATCTTTCTCCTCCTGATCCTCCTGAGAAGACCCCGCCGAGGCAGGGGTACCTTGTTGCCAAGATAAGTCTGGGATAGAGGATGGGATCGCCGCGTCCCTGTGGACATCGGCTACTGTGTGACTCGTTTGAGTCGGACGTGGGTGATCAGACCCTGGTTGCGCAAACCGCCAAACACCTAGGCCCTGGCCTACGCTCTCTTGAGAGTCTGAAACATTCTCAATTACTGAACCCCCTGAACTTTCCAATTCCAGGGTTAAAATATTAAGTGGCAAATCCTCTTTTGGGACAGGCACTGCACTGGACTCTTGGGCCTTAACACAAACTCTGTCTGGGGTAGAGGTACGATGAGATGCACTAGAAGTTGGTGAATGTCGAGAGGACTTCCGTTTATGAGAATCCTTTTTAGAGGATTTATGGCTACGGTGTGACCGCGAACTATTCTTAGATCTAGAGGAATCTTCGCCGTGACCACTGGTGGAACCTTCTGTCCTGCTCTTCTTACTCGCCGGTGAAGAGGCCCGACTAGATGACTGGTGTCTAAGAGGAGACCTAGACTGGGATCTCGCCCGAGACGAAGAGGCGGATACCGGGGGTGTAGGCTCTCTTGGGCGTTTAGGTGTAGCCGCAGAGGATACAGAACCCTGACCAGTCTCCGCCGGCTTAATACTCGTGACTCTAGAGGAACGTTTAGGGGGAGGGTGTTCGGAGAGCAATCTATCCCAAAGTGGGACGTTGTCACATTGAAGTGATTTATGTGCAACAATGGTAGTGTAGGCTGACATCTGTTGCCTAACCTCTCTTAAGGCTACCGCCGCGGTCTTATCATTATCACAAAGGACCTTTAAAGCTAATTGGGAGCAAAAAGAACAATTACGCATAACCCAGAGACCCCTTGAACGGTCTAGACATTTAACACACCTTATGCAACGGGTATGCGCAAAAATAGGGATACCAGCACAAGCAGTGGTAGTGCACAAAGCAAAAACTGGGGCCACGGTAGCCATGACAGAGACTGGTGGGAGGAAACTACCGCCGGGTCTGTATTGGTCCGCCGGAGCTCAGCTCTGGAAAAAAAGAAAATTTCCAGGAATTAATGCTCATAAGGTTAACCCAACATGTTCGCGCACAAGTGTTGATAACCCGCCGGGTAACGAGATGTAATGGCACAAACACAGCTCGCTACGCGGTGGGGTTGAGAAATCTAAACAAATCTTTTGTTAAAGAAAGTGAAGAATACCCTCTGATATAATATAACGGTCCAGCATGGCGCTTATAGTCTCTTGGTGGTGGCGACTGTCTCAAGATTCAATTTTGTAACAAAGCAACCCCCCAAAAGACGCCGGCCCTTGAAATATTTTAGTAGAATAGCACAGGGCAGGATGATACGAGATCTGATGTCTAACGAATTGTCACAAAAGATCGCCGTAAGTTAGAAGGCGGCGATACCTACTTGTATCACTAAATTAACTGGTTAAATTGAAATCGAATTTTGTAAATTCCTTATTTCCTCCACCTAAGAGCACCCGCCGGGTGAGAAGAAACGATATATTAACCTAAATTGAACCTTCAATTGCCGTAAAAGTAAAGGCGGCGATACACATAGTATCAGTAAATGGATTGGTTAACTAACTGAAAGACATAAGTCGTTCATCCCACCCTACCCAGGTGCACCCGCCGGGTGAGATGTCCAAACGTTAACCCCATAAGTTCCTGTCCCCACTTCTTTGTAAAAGATCGCCGGGGAGGAACGCCTAAAACAACAGCTAGGTTTTTCAAGTGGCTTTGTAAAACCAGGTAGAAAAACTACATAACGTATGTCCGCATGAACAATCGTTTTATAGATGGGAACAGCCATCCCGCCGGGAATCAAAGGAGGCCTGAAACCAGGCATCCACAGAGACGCAGTCCTGGAGAGCCACAGACACCCCAACGCCGGGGAAACAAGCCAGTGTTAACAACCACGTGTGGCCCAACACGGCTCGCGGCCGGGATTTTCATGGTGAAACCGAGAAAACCCCGCCGGAAGGCAACCCACCCTGAACAGACACCATCTGAACAACAAGAGACACGAGGAGAGCCACGCATGACAACCCCAAGGTCACTCCATAATCCGTGGAATTAGCCAATACACAACTAAACCAGGAAACAATTATAGTCCGAGGAATTAGCCAATACACAACTAAAACCCGGATACACATGACACAGTAGGGCATATTTATCAATAATAAACAATAACACTAGTACATGTGGCAAAGCTACGAGCGGCTGGCTAGGCCTAGGTAGACGGCATAATAAAAGTTGAAATATACACAAACACTGGAATATCACAACAGGAACCACCGCCAACACACCACCGTAGCATAAACTTCCGACCAAGGGAAGACTGACTCGGGACCCAGAAAAAACTTCACTAAGTGAAGAAAAATACGCTGGGAACGTCAGAAACAAAGCTTACCTCATCAGAAAGATAAAAGGCAGCATTAACTAACGCGTAGTGAAAGCCGCCTGCATCACAAACTAACTCAGCTGTGAAAAAGTTCACATGTCCACAACGGGACCACGAGGGTACATCCGAAATAGATACCCCATACACTCGACCCAAAATACACTGCACTGCGGGCAACCAGCCCAGGACACTCCTGCTACGCCTATCCTAACCTTACTCGATACATCCTAGAGTAAACAAATGAGAAAAAAACTCACTAGGGACGCCACGAATGCGGAACTAGCGGAGCGTGGGGAGGCACGTCCGGGCAGGCTGAACGCAGAGCAGAGAAGGAAGAATGACGCCTGAATCAGCGTCTGGTCAGAAATCCACACAAGTACATCCACGATATGATGGAAAGCTTATTGGATAGTTATTCTTATTTTCTTTTTGTTTTTATTTTTTACGAAGTTTTTTCGTAGTGAGAACCCAATTCATAATGACTGAAGCCATGAGTGAGGTCACGTGCGCTCATGATGAAGGCTCCTCAGTTTTTAAATGCTCTGCGCGGTAGATTCAAAACTACGGCGGATTAGTGTTTGAAGAGGATGCCTTATGTAATAGGCATGTTCGTCAATGATGGAGGGGCCACTAATAAATTCTGCTCTATCATACATGTATATTTTTCTATTGCTTCTATTATCCCTCTCTGATTTAATGTTACAACTAAAGCTTATACAGGCATGGTCACTACGACCTATAGGGCTATCCACATTAACATGTTCCACTATATCCTCTTCATTGCTAAAAATCAAATCAAGTACACTCCCCTGCATCCCATCTCTATATCTTGTCATCTCTACAATATGTTGCGTTAAAAAACAATCTCTCACTTTCTCTATAAACTTATTTTCCAGGCTACCCTGTCCCGCTGGAGTAGTACAATTTGCCCAGTTGATCCTTGGCAAATTGAAATCTCCAATCAAAATTTTATATTTGTTCTCTCTACAGTATTATCTATCTCCTCCATTGCTTTCAGTAGGTTATCATCCTCTCCCCTGCTATTATTTGGGCTTCTATATATAGAGGCAATTAGAATTGATCCTCTTACACATTTTACTTCAATACACAAATACTCACAATACTGCTGTCTCATATCCACCTCATTAACCTTGAGCTCTTTTCTTACATAAATAAAGTCGTCTTCCAACCTCTGCTCTAATAGCAGAGCTTTGAAGCATCTCCTTTTCTCTTTCACAGCATGTTCTACCTCATCGTTCCACCACCAGGAGCTCTTATTCCTGGGGTAACCCTTTGTTTTCCCACAGACTTTGTCAGTGGCAGCGATAAGGCTATGCTTAAGAAAGTTCCATTGACTATTTACATCATTAGGCCTAGCTTCCTTATTTCTATTAATTTCCTCCAGTTCACTATGAAACCTATCCCTAGCTTCCTTGTTCTTCAGCAGCCACACTTTCCTTTTGGGTATGTATACCTTCTTGCGCTTAGTACCGGCATCTCTGTATAAGCTCATGTCGCACACAAGTAGCTTATGCTGGGGGATACATTCTTCGCTCGGGATGACCTTTACATCTCGAACTAGTTTCCAGTCTTTCCTGTTAACCAAGATGTAATCTATCTGGCTACTGGAGACCCCAGAGTTATATGTGATCAGGTGGCTCTGTCTTTTCTTGAACTTTGTGTTACACACAACCATGTTGAGTGCAACGCAGGACTCCAATATATATTCGCCTTCCAGATTTCTCCTTCCGTAACCATTTCCTCCATGTACCCCCTCGTATCCATCTGCAGAACAAAGCTGTTCCTCTTGCTCAGTCTGCATATAGGAAATACCATTCAACTGAGACCTCTTTGTGTAAGATTCAGAATGACTTGGGGGAGAAAACATGCAACGGGAAGGCGTCTCTCTTGGTTTTGTTGGGTCTTTCTGCGGCCTTCGATACAGTGGACCATGACCTACTGTTAAAAGATCTGCACTCTTACGGTGTTCGTGAAAGAGCACTCTTGCTCCTCAAATCATATTTATCAGATAGATTTCAGCGTGTGGTGATTGGCCATACCATCTCTGACCAAGCCCCCCTGTTGTTTGGAGTTCCTCAGGGATCGGTTCTGGGACCGATCCTCTTTATAGTTTACACTGGCAGCTTGGCATCCTTGCTAGATGCTCATGGTGTTGCCTATCACTTTTACGCTGATGACACTCAGTTGTATGTGAAGATAGAAAACATTAATGATACTAAGACCAAAATGGAATCTTTATTGTCTGACATTAAGATCTGGATGGCAAAGCAGAAACTCAAACTGAATGAGAACAAAACAGAGATTATTATCATTCATGGAAATGGAAGGGGAAATTATGCTGAAAATGTAGTGACTCTGGATATAGGAGGTTCTCAACTTCACCCAGTAAGCTCAGTGCGAAACCTTGGAGTATACCTTAACTCTAAATTGAACTATGAGAATCACATCAATCAGGTCATCAAAATTTGTAATCTCCAAATCAGAAACTTGTATTAGTACAAAGGAGTACAAAGGAAATCAAGCAACAACAGATCTAGTGACCCTTCTAGGTTGCTTGTCCTCCAAAACACTGAGGATCAAGTGTCCAAACAGTGGTTTAGAGTGGGTAAGGGAACATTGGAAAGGGAATTACTGCCCTGGAACTAATGTCCGTGGCAGGATTAGGAAGTTAGTAGAGGACAGATGGGTTAGTAACTGAGGGGATAAAATAAAGTTATTCATTTACAAACGCAGTCAGTCGCGGGTTTGATGAGAGATATTTGTCTAGGCGAAGTTTAAATGAATCAACGGTGATGCAGTCTATAACGTTATTCAGTGAGACGGTTTCTTAACAAGCGCTGTCTTCTAACATTGGTTCACTCAATTGTCCTATCACGTGTGGACTATTGTAATGCCTTATTGGTTGGCCTTCCTAATTACTTTCTACAAAAAGTTCAGTCCATACTAAATAGAACAGCGAGGCTCATATTTGATCTACCTCCAAGAACCCCCACTTCTTCATATTTGATGGAGCTGCACTGGTTGCCAGTTAAAGCTAGGAGAGAGTTTAAGTTGTGTCTTATGACTTTTAAGGCACTTATGTATGGCGAACCTAAGTATCTTGCTGACCTCTTGAGACGCCCTTTGACACGTTCTGGTGCGATTCTGAGAAGCAGTGATGATGTGCTGCATCTTGATGAACCGGTAGCTATCCAGCAGTCCTCTTTCTCTGATCGGTCCTTTTCTTTCGTGGCTCCTAGGTTATATAATGAATTGCCTTTATCAATTAGACAGCTGAACTCCATAGACTCTTTCAAAAAACAGTTGAAAACCTTTCTCTTCTGTAGGAGTTATGATCTTGCAAGTGGCATAGTGACAGGTCATTACAGACTCTAACTGCTGCCATGTTAAATAGTTGTTGCTTGAACTACAGGTGAACTGCAATCTCTTGATTGTGGTGCAATGTGTTACGAGCGCTAGTGAATTCCTCTGGAAGAACTGGCTCTTGCGAGAAATAAAAGACCAGATTATTATTAAGAGACCTGTACCCTGCTAGGAAGATGTCGAAGGCTGATTTTTCTATTTATGATCGTTTTTTCAGGAACGTTACCCAATCGTAAATTGAGGGAGACCTGTAACCTGCTAGGAAGATGTCGAAGGCTGGGTCAAAGATGCGGACCATGAAGAAGGTGGTGGAGAAGGTGGTCCACGGCAGCATTGTCCGCACTAACATACCTGCTGGCATGGCTGTGGCTGGACCACCCCTTGGACCCATGCTTGGACAGGTCTGTTGATTTTAGTATGAACCCGTTCAGTACTGGTGCCGTCCTTTTAACTAGGCCTATATGCTGGCTACAATTAGACGACTTCATTCAGCTTATAAAGGGCTTCCAGCAATTAACAAACTTCGAACTATCACACTTAACTCTTTTTACTACCACAGATCCTTCTAAAACTGCTCAAAATAGTCTAAATATTACTAGAAGAAAATTAAAAAGACATCACCGGTACAGAAGGGGTTAATGTACAGTCGGCCTAATAAGTGTTGTCTCGGCACCAAGTATGTTTTGATCAATAACTGGTATCGGCAATATTTAAAACTTTATTTATTTGTTTCGAGTGAGATATACAAACATGTTCCTACACTTATCCACTCTAATCAACATCTGACAGACATTAATAAAGCCCAGAGCAAGTCTAACGTAATAACAGCTGAGACATGACTTATTAGCGCTACTGTACAGTCACACTACAACTACAACTACAATTAGGTAAATACAAGCCATAATAAGGAATAATAATACAGTAGGGTTTCACATAAAACGAGAAATTGGTCGATAAACGAGGGCGTTCTATGCGATTTCGTTCTATGTGAAAACGGCATTTTGGTGGCCCAATATCGTCAATGTTCACTGTAAGCGTAAATTTCCGTCAGGAGCGTAGGATATTTTGTACGTTTTGTACGATATTTCGGCGCTCTATATGAAAACTCCTCGGATTTGCCCCACTTTGGCGGCGGACTCGTTTTATGTGATCACATTCGTTCTTATCGAAAATTAAATATTAATATTTTAGGTCGCTCGTTTTAATCGAGACTCGTTTTATCCGAACACGTTTTATGCGGGACCCTACTGTAATCACAAAAGCTATCTATCTATTTATTAGTGGCCCCTCCATCATTGACGAACATGCCTATTACATAAGGCATCCTCTTCAAACACTAATCCGCCGTAGTTTGAATCTACCGCGCAAAGCATTTAAAAACTGAGGAGCCTTCATCATGAGCGCACGCGACCTCACTCATGGCTTCAGTCATTATGAATTGGGTTCTCACTACGAAAAAACTTTGTAAAAAATAAAAACAAAAAGAAAATAAGAATAACTATCTAATAAGCTTTCCATCATATCGTGGATGTACTTGTGTGGATCTCTGACCAGACGCTGATTCAGGCGTCATTCTTCCTTCTCTGCTCTGCGCTCAGCCTGCCCGGACGTGTCTCCCCACGCTCCGCTGATTCCGCATTTGTTGCGTCCCTAGTGAGTTTTTTCTCATTTGTTTACTCCGGGATGTATCGAGTAAGGTTAGGATATGCGTAGCAGGAGTGTCCTGGGCTGGTTGCCCGCAGTGCAGTGTATTTTGGGTCGTGTGTTTGGGGCATCTATTTCGGATGTACCCTCGTGGTCCTGTTGTGGACTTGTGTTCGTTTCACAGTTGAGTTAGCTTGTGATGCAGGCGGCTTTCATTACGCGTTAATTATTGCTGCCTTTTATCTTTCTGATGAGGTAAGCTTTGCTTCTGACGTTCCCAGCGTATTTTTCTTCACTTAGTGAAGTTTTTTCTGGGTCCCGAGTCAGTCTTCCCTTTGCCGGAAGTATTTGCTACAGTGGTGTGTTGGCGGTGGTTCCTGTTGTTATATTTCCAGTGTTTTGTGTATATTTCAACTTTTATGATGCCGTCTACTTAGGCCTAGCCAGCCGCTCGTAGCTTTGCCACATGTACAAGTGTTATTGTTTATTTTTATAAATATGCCCTACTGTGTCATGTGTATCCGGGTTTTAGTTGTGTATTGGCTAATTCCTCGGACTATGTTTGTTTCCTGGTTTAGTTGTGTATTGGCTAATTCCACGGATTATTGTGTGGACTTAGGCTAGTCGTGCGTGGCTTTCCTTCGTGTCCGTTGTTCGTTCAGATGGTGTCTGAACGGGGTGGGTTTCCTTCCGGCGGGTTTTTTCTCGGTTTCACCATGAAAAAAACCCGGCCGAGAGCCGCGTTGGGCCACACGTGGTTTCAACACAGGCTTGTGTCCCTGGCGATGAGGTGTCTGTGGCTCTCCAGGACTGCGTCTCCTGTGTTGGTGCCTGTTTTCAGGCTCCCTTTGATTCCCGGCGGAATGGCTGTACCCATCAAAAACATTGTTCATGCGAACATATGTTATGAAGTTTTTCTACCCGGTTTTCAAACCACAAGAAAAAACCTAGCTGTTGTGAAGGGCTTTCCTCCCCGGCGATCTTTTACAAAGAAGTGGGGACAGGAACTTATGGGGTTAACGTTTTGACATCTCACCCGGCGGGTGTGCCTTGGTAGGGTGGGATGAACAACTAAGTCATTCAGTTAGTTAACCGATCCATTTTAAGTGATACGTTATGTATCGCCGCCTTTACACTTACGGCGATTGAAGGTTAATTGGGGGTTAACATCGTTTTGACGCCCGGCGGGTGCTCCTAAGTGGAGGTAATAAGGAATTTACAATTCAATTTCGATTTAACCACTTATTTTAGGGATACGTTTAGGTATCGCCGCCTTCTTACCTACGGCGATCTTTTTGTGACAATTCGTTAGAAATCAGATCTCGTATCAGCCTGCCCTATGTTATTCTACTAAAATATTTCAAGGGCCGGCATCTTTATGGGGGGTTGATTTTGTTCCAAAATTGAATCTTGAGACAGTCACCACCAGAAAGACTATAAACGCCATGCTGGACCGTTATATTATTGTCAGAGGGTATTCTTCACTTTCTTAAAAAGATATGTTTAGATATTCTGAGCCCCGTCGCGTAGCGAGCTGTGATCGTTGTGTCATTACATCTCGTTACCCGGTGGGTTATTAACACTTGTGTGCGAACATGTTGGGTTAACCTTATGAGCATTAATTCCTGGAAATTTTCTTTTTTTCCAGAGCTGGGCTCCGGCGGACCAATACAGAACCGGCGGTAGTTTTCCCCACCAGTCTCTGTCATGGCGACCTTAGCCCCAGTCTTTGCTTTATGCACTACCCCTACCTGAGCTGTAAAGGTCCTATGCGACAATGATAAGACCGCGGCGGTCGCGTTAAGAGAAGTGAGGCAACAGATGTCAGCATACACTACGATTGTTGCTCATAAGTCACTTCAATGTGACAACGTCCCTCTTTGGGATCGATTGCTCTTTGAACACCCTCCCCCTAAACGTTCCTCTCGAGTCACTTGTCATAAGCCGGCGGAGACTGGTCAGGGTTCTGTGTCTTCTGCTGCTACTCCGAAACGTCCAAGAGAGCCTACACCCCCGGCATCCGCCTCCTCGTCTAGGGCGAGATCTCGGTCTAGGTCACCTCTCAGACGCCAGTCATCTAGTCTTGCCTCTTCACCATCGAGTAAGAAGAGTAGGACGGAAAGTTCCACCAGTGGTCACGGCGATGAATCCTCCAAATCAAAGAGTAGTTCACGGTCACACCGTAGCCATAAATCTTCCAAAAAGGATTCCCATAAACGAAAGACCTCCCTACATTCACCAGCTTCTAGTGCCTCTCATCGTACCTCTACCCCAGACAGAGTTTGTGTTAGGTCTCAAGGGTCCAGTGTGGTGCCTGTCCCTAAAGAGGATTTACCCATTAATATTTTAACCCTGGAAATGGAGAGTTCAGGGGGATCAGTGATTGAGAATGTTTCAGACTCCCAAGAGAGTGTAGGCCAGGGCCTCGGTGTTTGGCGATTTGCTCAGCCAGGGTCTGACCACCCACTTCCGACTCAAACGAGTCACACAGTAGCTGACGTCCACAGGGACGCGGCGATCCCATCCTCTATTCCTGACTTATCTTGGCAGCAAGGTACCCCAGCTTCGGCGGGGTCTTCTCAGGAGGATCAGAAGGAGAAAGACGAGGTTTCAATAATTTCGGAGATGGAAGGGCAAGAGTCGGGTTCAGGCTTAGACGCCGCGCAGGATATTAATGATTCACCAGTAAGTTCATCATCAACTCAATTTGTCACTGCGCAGGCAGTTGAAGGGCTACTTAGTAATGCTTTATCTAAATTTTTTTGGACAACAACAGGAAACTCCCACAGTGGACTTGGGGGCTCCCACGACAAGTTCTACGGTACGGCCTCTGATGACTTCTATTGCTTTATCTAAGATCCCTAACCCCCCCACTCTGTCACCATCAGTGGTTACTAGGCCTGCTACGGCAGCATTGACCACTTCGAATGTAAGGGTGATAACGGATGTCAATCCACCCCCTCTAGACAAGGCGCCTCTCAGAAAGGCGCAGAAAGGCTTTATGGACCAGACGAGTCATGGGTCCTTTTGACCCCCACTAAACCAGAGCTCGCCCAACCTACCTTGTCAGGGGAACTCCCAGTACCGCGTGAGTGGGTCATCCAGGGCAATAAATCAAAGAAATTAAGGGCCCTGGATATTTTGGGAAATGTACTAGATGTTAACATCAAGGCTATACCTAGTTATTATCACCAAGACTATTTTGTGTATGCTACTAAGCCAGCTTTACCCCCTGCCTCAGCTTCAAAATTGTTTTCAGACTGGTCTAAGCTGGATGGGTTTAATGACATTAAGACTCTGTCAGCTCTCACTCCTGAACTTGATTTGCAAACCGTCACAGACGAAGCAGCTAATCCAGTCTTGAAGGTGGGGCAGTTGGGTCCAGGACCTTGGGTAGATTGGGAGATAGAGGCTCAAAACTTTGCAACCACATTTACTTCCAAATCTTCCCACCAGATCCCCCAAGATTCTCATTCGTGGTTCTCCATGCCGGTATGTTCTGCCGGCGGAGTCCCGTCAGCTTTGTTTTCTTTCCTAGCTGCCCCTAAGATTAATCTTTGTGAGCTAAAAGACCCTTTCACTACCCCTACCCCAACTCACCTAGACCGAGAATTTAGGCTAAGGGGGAAAGCTTTTCGCCTGTTTTCTCAGTACATAGTGTCTTAACAGGTAGCTAAGTCTTTACTTCGGTCCACTCAGCCAATCGCAGACGCGGATGCCAGAAGATCGGTTGAATTATCCCGGCGACTGCTACTCCAGTCGTCAATCCAATCTCTAGGTGACATACGCACCGCCTTACTTGAGGCGGTACGAGCAAGACAAGATCTCAGAATGTCTTTAGTTCGCAAGCTGCCTGATCGCATTGCGAATCAGGTGGTCATGTCACCAGTGCTTACTCCCTCGTTAATGTCCCCTGAAGTGTGGCGAATGGTATTCAATATGGCACAGGCCTTTAAACAAAGTCCCACCCCTTCTAAGAAACCTGCCTTTAACTTCCCCAAACCCAGGCCAACCGCTAAAGCTCAGCCAGGGGGATCTAAGCCCTTTCTTCTGCCTAAGTCCTCCCACTCCCCCCAAGGTCAGTATAGGCATAGACAGAGTAAGTTTTCAGGTCAGAGAGGACGCGGCCATAATAAGCCAGGTCAGGGCCAGTCTTCGGCCAACACCAGCCAGCCGGCGAAGCGTCCAGCACCACCAACCCCACCACCAAAAAACTAAAGTCTCTCTCACTCCCGGTGCCAACCTTAAGGCCGGAGGACCCGAGGGTAGTACAGCCGGCGAACCCTTGTCTGCTAACTGGGTCGTTCCGAACGTGTCACCAAGCATGGCCTTTAAACACTTGGGCACGGATGGTGGCACGCAAAGGCATCACTTGGCAGTGGCTCCGGCGACCTCGCTTACGTCAGCCGACAACGGCGAATTTTGTTTCTTTAGAGGTGGAGTCACTGGTCCAGGAAATGATTGCCAAGAATGTCATCATCCCGGTCCCCCCAAATTACCCTGTATTCACGTCCAAACTATTTTTGGTTCCCAAAAGGGACAGTGTTCAGATGAGACCGGTCGTAGACCTGTCTTATCTGAACCTTCACATTCACGAGTCTTTCAGAATGTTAACAGTACACCAAATCAGGATAACACTTCCGCCGGGAGGTTGGATGTGTTCACTAGACCTGACAGACGCCTATTGGCACGTATCGGTCAACAAAAGATTTCAAAGGTTTTTGGCCTTACGGATCAGGCGCCAAAATTTTGTTTTTCAAAGGATGCCGTTCGGTTTGAACCTAGCACCTCGATTATTCACGAAATTAGTCCGGCAAGCCCTGATGCCATTGTTAAAACAAGGGATCAGAGTGTTGTGGTACCTAGACGACTGGCTGGTGGTGGCAGAGACACAACAATTATGCATCAAACATGTCAACATAATTTTAAATCATGTCAAAACTCTAGGGTTCAAGGTAAATCTGGTAAAGTCAAACCTTGTTCCCTCACGAGTAATTCAGTGGATAGGGCTGGTCTGGGACACGGCCGCTCTCACTCTGAGTCAGAGTGTGGACAATCGCAACAGGTTTCGCAGGAAACTGTTCATGTTTCTTCACAGTCTGACTACGACGCGGAGGGTCTGGGAGTCTCTGGTCGGCTCTCTCAACTGGGTTCAACTAACTGTCATGTTGGGCTGGTTGAAAGTAAAACGCTTAATATTGGAAGGCAACAAATATTTCCCACTCTTACCGGCGGGAAAATTATGGCCCATCCCGAAATTAATCCACACCTTACTAGCGGTCTGGGCAAAGAGGGAAACGTTGCACTCAATAATGTCATGGACCTCTCCTCCACCAACGGTAAGGGTAGACACGGATGCGTCAGGCACAATAGGTTGGGGATTTCAGTCAAATCAGGGACACCAGGGTCAGGGGCTTTGGTCCCACTTAGAAATCTCTCACATCAATGTCAAAGAATTACTAGTCCCCTTGTATTTCCTTCAGGCTCACGGCCCTGCGTTACGGGGCAAGTCGGTGGCCTTCAGAATGGACAATCTGAACGCAGTTCACTGTATTCAGAAACAAGGATCAACGAGGTCAAGGAGGTTGCTAAACGTGTCGGAAGAGATTTTTACTCTAGCCAACAGACTAGACATTTATCTTCACGCATCTTATCTCCCAGGCGTAGCGAACGTCTGGGCAGACGCTCTGTCCCGGAGACAGAGCACGACAGTAGAATGGGAGCTCAAGCAACCCATTTTCTACCTAATTATTGCAGAGCTCTCCCATCCACAAGTGGATCTGTTTGCGTCCGAGGAGACTCACAAACTCCCTCTATACCTCACCCGCCGGACGAAAACGCCGGCAGGGGGGCCAGACGCCCTAGTGATAGACTGGAACAGATGGAGCTCCATCTATCTGTTTCCACCACCAGATGCGTCACTAATGTGCCACGTAGTGAACAAACTACGAGATTATCGAGGCTTAGTCTCATTAATCGCGCCCCTGTGGCCGGCGCAGTTGTGGTACCAGCAATTGAAAACGTGGTGCCCGCACCCGGTGTCGCTCCCGGTCGGGTATTTCCACTTAGACACGATTGGCAACCTAGCGACCTCGCTGACTTTTGCATTATGGACATTCAGGAGGCCAAGTGGCTAGCACCATACGGTAGAGATGTGACCAATAAATTATTAAATCAATATACTCAGTCTACGAAACGACAGTATCACTCACATTGGCAAGCCTTTACTTCTTGGATCATTAGAACAGAACAGACTGTGCCATCAGTAGCTTTAGTGTTCAATTATTTAAATTATCTGTTTGAGCAGAAACATTTATCTGTGGTAACGTTAAAAAATCACTTAACTGCGATTAGAGTGCCCTTTTTAGACCTTACAGGTCTCTCCATACCGCATACCGGTGGCGGAGGAAACAGGTTTTATGAGAGCTTGTTTTAAACTCCGCCCACCTCCCCGTCAGCTCATGCCCACTTGGTCTCTGGACAAAGCTTTGTCTTTACTTCACTCTCGTCTGTACCAAAATACTGCAGACTTTGCTTTACTCTTAAAAAAGGCTGTTTTCCTTTTGGCTTTGGCCACCGGGAACAGAGTGTCTGAGCTGGCGGCGATGAGTAACACACCTAATTGCCTTAGGTTTGGAAGACTTAATGAATGTATTTACATTGCACCTTCCCCAGGATTTGTAGCCAAGAATGAGCATAGTGCACACGTGTTTTCTGAGTTCACGGTGCCAGCGTTAAAATGGGGAAAGGTGCATCATAATCTTTGTCCAGTGCAAGCTCTAACCAAATATTTGAGAGTAGCTCCTCTCAACCCCCAAGGTGCTTTATGGGTAGCAAGTACGGGTAAACGCTTACTGAAACGGCGATTAGCCTCTCTTCTGGTCGAAGTCATTAAAGAGAGTAATCCCGGCGTTGTAGGTCGGGCCCACGATTTACGCAAATGGGCAGCCTCTTTACGTTTCCTGATTTTTTTTTCAGTAGAAGATATTGCGTCCACTCAGTTGTGGGCGTCTAATCATACGTTTTTGTCTAGATACCTGTCAGTTGCTCTAGATAAACCTTCCTTACCATGTATAGCTTTAAGGCAGAGGGTCTAGGTGGCCCTGCAGTCACTTTTGTTTACTTTCAAGGGAAAGGGGGGGGGTGCAGTCAGTTGACATAGGACACCCTAGACCCCGCCGGAGTGTGAGAGCTGTGATACAATTTATGGTTAATGTGATATGAAAATTTTTCACCGAGAAATTGTGCTAAGTACAAATGTTAGTACAAAACAACGGTGTTGTTATAGTAGTTTTAGCTGCGAAAGCAATTTAATATTAAAACAGTGAAGATCATTTGCAATTTATCTCCACGATTTTTTTGGGATTTATTATGTGCACATATAAACTGATAACTTGTTATTTTTGTCACCACTCGTTGAGTGGGGTGCCTTTGTAACTACAGATCTGTGTACAGAATCTTCAGGGTTACCTATTTTTTGTCAGGCAGGCTTCTTTGAAGCACGCACCTGCCTGAACCCCTTTCTTGTATATTCCCGGCCTACGCCGTATTAAATATATTTTTCAAAAGTAAGAATACTGTGTGGTTGTTTTTATTATCTGCTTTTCTAGAGTTATGATATGATTACGAATGTCCCCCTCCAGTCTTAGAAATCAGGCATGTTCGTCAATGATGGAGGGGCCACTAATAAATTATAGGTTTGACTCCTGTAAGGAGATAAAGAAAACCTAATATTTAGTAGTGGCCCCGTAATCATTGACGACTGGGGCCCTCCCGACCGTCCCCTTCCCATTCGTTGATGTATTGAGGATTTCGGTTTACTTGATATGTCAGTGAAGGAAGAATGACGCCTGAATCAGCGTCTGGTCAGAGATCCACACAAGTACATCCACGATATGATGGAAAGCTTATTAGATAGTTATTCTTATTTTCTTTTTGTTTTTATTTTTTACAAAGTTTTTTCGTAGTGAGAACCCAATTCATAATGACTGAAGCCATGAGTGAGGTCGCGTGCGCTCATGATGAAGGCTCCTCAGTTTTTAAATGCTCTGCGCGGTAGATTCAAACTACGGCGGATTAGTGTTTGAAGAGGATGCCTTATGTAATAGGCATGTTCGTCAATGATTACGGGGCCACTACTAAATATTAGGTTTTCTTTATCTCCTTACAGGAGTCAAACCTATAATCTTATCTATATGCTCAGGCCCAATCCCCACTTTTCCTCTTTTTTATTTTTATTTTCCTCTATTTTATTAGGGGTTCTCGAACCCCTACGGGGAACCCCTATTGTAATCATTAAGCCCGGTTATTCATCCAAATTATCTTTACTCGCCGGTTTCGACGCAATAACTCCAGAACCGCTTTTTGGATCGGGATCAAACTTTCACAAGAGGTGCGTTTTTGTATTGTGCAACTTTTGATATGGTAAACATCCGGCATGGCGGCCAAACAGGTTCGTGGCAGCCGATTTCCCAAAATATTTGACGCCTAAATACCGTCTCTCCCACTCATAGGAAACGATTGGGCTTTGGCATATGGACTCCACTACTAATGCTCCGCAAATGTTATAGAGAAGGTTTTGCTTTTGCACGTGTGGTTTTTTCCGGCAATCTTGAAAAAAAATCAAATTCCATTTAAAATTCCACATCTTGAAAACTACGCCGATGATCAAAGCCATGTTTGCGTAGTTGGGTGAGGCTCACGATTCCGAACGTTTTGATACCAAAAGAATATAAATGGGTGGAATAGTTTGGCCGCAGCATTGAAAACTAATAATAATAATAATAAGCATGTTACTTATTTCTCATAAGCGCCAATTTTTCCGAAGAATTCACTAGCGCTCGAAAAGAGAAAGAAAAAAGAACAAAAATCAATGCATCAAAAGAAGGCTCATATACAACACACATTTAACAATCACCAGCAGTGGCAAAATAGCCTAAACTCTATAGCCATCTGTCATGACACCTCTCTCAAGATCATAGCTTCTCTCAAAGAGAAAAGTCTTAAGTTGTCTCTTGAAGCATTCAACAGAACTCAGTTGTCTCATGGACAGCGGCAACCTGTTATACAACCTCGGAGCCATGTAGGAGAATGACCTCTCAAAGAAAGAAGACTGCTGGAAAGCCCTTGGTTCATCAAGACGAAAAGGGTCATTGTCATGACGCACAACTACACCATGGTGTGCCGGTGGGCGCCTGAGCAGCTCCGCAAGGTACCTAGGCTCACCAAATTTGAGAACCTTAAAAGTCACCAAACACAACTTAAATTCTATTCTTGCTCTTACTGGCAGCCAGTGCAGTTCTATGTGAAGAGATGTAGTAGGAGTTCTAGGTGGAACACCAAAAATTAGTCTTGCGGCCCTGTTAAGAACAGACTGAACTTTCTTCAAAATATAATTTGGAAGACCCACCAACAGGGCATTGCAATAATCAACACGAGAGAAGACTGTCTATTCTTAAATGACTTTAAAACCGCATTCGCTATCCACACAAAGTTTACCGTCTACAGTCTATAGGCTTCCACGCATCCCCCAGTTTTGCTTAATAACATACCGGTAGTCGATTTATTATTCAGATCTATTATTTTGTTTTTATTTAACTCTCTCAAAACAGTTTGAGTCCCTACGAATTCCACCAATTATTTAACCAACCTACCTATACATACCGTAAAGTGGGGTAACTTCGTACTGCGGTGATAACTTCGGACATCGGCGATAATAAGTAATTAGACATTGTCATTATATAATGGAAACGCTTTTTATTTTATTTTTTGTGGGGTCCGTTTAGAGAAATGGCAAAGGAAGAGCATGTAAAAGTCCTAGGAAACTGACACGAGTATATTTATTAGTGGCCCCTCCATCATTGACGATTATGCCTATTACATAAGGCATCCTCTTCAAACACTCATTTACCGTAGTTTGAATCTACCGCGCAGAGCATAAAAAATTAAGGAGCCTTCATCATGAGCGCACGCAACCTCACTCATGGTTCGTCATTATGAAATTGGGTCCTCACTACGAAAAAACTTCGTAAAAAATAACAAATAGAAAGAAAATAAGAATAACTAATCATAAGCTTTCCATAACTTCGTGGATGTACTTGTGTGGATCTTTGACCAGACGCTGACTTCAGGCGTCATTCTTCCTTCTCTGCTCTGCGCTCAACCTGCCCTGACGTGTCTCCCCACGCTCCGCTCGTTCCGCATTTGCTGCGTCCCTAGTGAGCTTTTTCTCATTTGTTTACTCTGGGATGTATCGAGTAAGGTTAGGATATGCGTAGCAGGAGTGTCATGGGCGGGCTGTCCGCAGTTCAGTATATTTGGGTCGTGTGTTTGGGACGCCTATTTCGGGTGTACCCTCGTGGTCCCGTGGTGGACGCGTGAAACGTTTTCGTGGATAGCTAGCCTAGTTTATTTAGTTGGCTTTAATTACGCGTTATTAGGCTTCTTTTTATCTTTCTGATGAAGTTGCCTTATTTGTTGTTTTCTGACATTCCTAGCGTATTTTTCTTCACTTAGTGAAGTTTTTTCTAGGTCCCGTGTCAGTACTCCCTCTCCGGGGTTTATTTCTTCGAGGTGTGTTGGCGACTGTTCCTGTTGTGATATAATTCAGTGCTTTTTGTTTTTATTACGACATGTTTAACCCTTCCTACCCGGTCTGCCTTAGGTAAGGACAGCACGAAAGAAGGGCCGCTACCCGGTATGCCTTATCTAAGGCATGAGCTTAATACAGTAGGCTCACATATCTCGATCAATCTCATCTCGATATTTCGCATCTCGATGCCACCTTCAACCTCTCCCCAATCACAAATCTCGATGAAAAAACGTTAATCTCGATAGCTAAATATCGATGCTAGATGCTTATATACTAATATAAACAGATTAATCTTGACCAAATCGATGTGTGAACCTCACAGTCATTGTGTTTTGTTCACCTGTATACTAATGTACCGCTAGTATCGATCGTCTCAAGCGGTAGTCTAACCTGTCTCTGCCGCTTTCATTTACGTAGTAATATAAATTACTTTACCATGTTTTAATATACATTATTATTTGTATGAGGAAAATCTAATATATAATAATAGTAAAGACAAAAGAAAACTTGATTAAACTTTATACCATGGAAAATTTATTGAAGTCGGTAGATCTAGCGGCCACTTGGTGTACCAGTCACACGTCCGCCATTCGCTTGAAAACTTGTATTGTGAAGTCGTCTATCTGGACCTTTTTTTATCGCATTCATAAAATGCCGGTACTAGTGGTGACAGGGTGAGGGAAGCAATTGCAAGAATTGATGACGGTGACTGTGCGCCGGGTGCGGAGACGCAGTAACCTAACTGCGTTCGCCTCGGAACCAACAATCAACTACACAAACCTCTTTATCAATAAATATAAGGTAAAAATAAAACTCTTTCATTATTCATTTTATCTATTTTAACATATTATATATATTGCATATGATTGTGGGGGGCAAATGTGAAAATTGACAGATTTGATGTAGGTTAGTCGGCAAGTGGCTGGAACCGATTGTATTTTTTCCCATAAGAAGTTAACTTCGCATCTCGATATTTCGAATCTCGATCGGTATTTGTGGGAACCAATTATGATCGAGATTGGAGATTCCACTGTAGCCTAATTAAGCTTGGTCTGAACGCCGTGCGTACGACGTATGTCAACAAACCCAAGCGTTCGTCACCGCACCTCCGAAAACAAGAAGGAGAAGACTCCTCAATGTTATTGTTCTGACGTCATGACGAAATTAGTGTCTAAAAAGCCCCCATATTGGCAACATCTCTGCAATATTGGCTCCACTGAAATCGTCATCACAACTGAACCAGTTGACTTACAGAGCTCTACTCAATGCCAAAATACAGATTGAAAACCGCACTACGATTATAGATGAGTGGGAAAGTTCTAGCAGTGAAAATAAACATAAATACAGTAGCCTAGGCCTAGACGTTTTTCAGCCATTTCGCCCGGGTAGGGGCGACCGTCATTGGGTAAGACAGCCCGGGGAGGAAGGGTTAAGCGATACTCCGTCTGCTTAGGCCTAGCCAGCCTCTCGTAGATTTTTTGCATGTGCAAGTGTTATTGATTTATTATATAAATATGTATTTACCTAATTGTATTTACCTAATTGTAGTTTACAGGAGTTGAGCTAAGCTCGTGTTGTCCCGTCTCTCAGTCTACTTTTTATCCAATTTTTTCTTGAAAATATGGATGTTCCTTGCCCCTACCACCTCCTCCTCCAGCCCATTCCATTTGTCAATACATCTATAGGGGAAGCTAAACTTCCTGATATCGTTCTTGCAGGTAGGTCTTTTTACTTTGTAGCTGTGGCCTCTAGTTATTCCTGTATCCATAATTAATATATCCTCCCTATCCAGCCTCTCCAGCCCCCGGGTACATTTGTACATCATTATCATGTCTCCCCTCTCTCTCCTCTCTTTTAGACTCGGTAGATTTAATTTGTCTAGCCTCCCTTCATATGGCAGTTCTCTGAGACTTGGAACCAATCTAGTGACTGCTCTCTGGATTCTTTCTAACTTGTGAATATGCTTCTTTAGATGCGGGGACCACACCACTGCTGCATACTCCAATCTTGGTCTAATCATACTCTTCATAATTTTCGCTACCATGGTCTCATCCAAATAGTTCAGAGCAACTTTCATATTCCCGGCCATTGCATACATTCCGCTAAAGAGCTTGTTAATATGTTTCTCTGGCGACAAATTATCTTGTATAATCAACCCTAAATCTTTTTCTTTTTCGGCCTTGCTAATTTTATTATCTCCCATCCTGTACTCCCAATTTGGTCTATTCACACTTCTTCCCATATTTAACACATGACATTTACTTATATTAAATTTCATTTTCCACTTGGTGCTCCATTCGTATATTTTATCTAAATCCCCTTGCAGCTCCTCACAACTACTTTTATTTGTTATTTGTCTCATAATTTTTACGTCATCTGCAAACATTGACATGTAAAAGTTTATGCCTATCGGCAGGTCATTCACGTACATAAGGAACATGAGAGGTGCCAACACAGATCCCTGCGGCACACCACTCTCAACTTTCCGCCACGATGAATAAGTTCCTCTAATGTTGGTCCTCATTTCCCTATCTGTAAAATAGCTCTCCATCCATTTCAGCAAACTCCCCCTGACACATCCTAGCGTCTCAAGCTTAGATAACAATCTCTTATGTGGTACCTTATCGAATGCTTTGGAAAGGTCTAAGTAGACGCAGTCCACCCATCCGCCTCTTTCTTGGAGTACTACTGTGTTATGTGTGTTCTGGATAAGTTGTGTATTGGCTTATTCCAGGCACTATTTGTGTACCTCCGATTGCATCTGGTTGGTGTGGGTTACCGTTTCCGGCGGGTTTTCTCGATTGCTCCGTGAAAATCCGTCTGGGTCTCAGATTGCGTCTGGCGGGTGTGGGATGCCTTTTCCGGCGGGTTTTCTCGATTGCAACCGAGAAAATCCGGCTGGTTGCCGAGTTTTAATCACGCGTTATTAAGAAATAGGCTTGTTTTCCCCGGCGAGTGGTGGCTTGAGGGCTCTCCAGAACTGCGTCTCTGTAGTGGGGCCTGGGTTACTGTATGTTTCCCGGCGGAATGGCTTTCCCCGATTCAACTAGGGGTTCATGCGGACACCTGTTGACTATAGTTTTTCCCGGTTTTGCAAAGCCGTTAAAAAACTGGGCTGTTTTGTTTGAATTAGTCTTTCCACCCCGGCGATCTTTTGCAAAGAAGTGGGGATAGGAACAATTGGGGTTAACTTTTCTATTAATTTTCACCCGGCGGTTGAACCTCGGGAGGGTGGGAATCACGGATTTACAATCCGGTAGGATTAACCAAACAATTGAGGGATACAATTGGGTATCGAGACAATCAACTTACGGCGATCTATGAAGGCTTCGAAAGGAGTCAGATCTATTGATTAAGATGGGCTTAACCTGGTTAACTGCGTTATAATAAGGAGGCCGGCGTCTTATTATGGGTTCCCGGTGAATTTTATATCACAGGGAAGACTGCGTCATTTATAAAGAACTGCTTGTCTTTATATCATGTCAGAGGATATTCTTAAATCTTTTGAACACGTGGAGATATTAAAAAATCTTTACATATGAACCTACGGGGTAGCAAGAGGTAATAGTGGTGTATAACGTCTCATTGCCCGGCGGTTCATTAACACTTGTGTTAGAACATTTTGGGGTAACCTTATGAGCATTAATTCCTGGAAATTTCCTTTTTTCCAGGGCGGAGTTGCGGCGGGTCCACAGAGGACCAGGTGAGGCCCGGGGGGAGTTAGCTTTTAACCAGTCTCTGCCATGGCTACTCTAGCTCCTGTTTTTGCCCTTTGCTCAACGCCCTCATGTTCCGGGATCCCTATTTTTGCACATACTCTGTGCATTCGTTGTGTCAAATGCTTAGACCGATCAAGGGGTTTGTGGGTAACGAAGAATTGTACCTTTTGTAGTCAGCTTAGTATTAAAGTATTACAGCACGACAATCTGGCCGCGGCGGTTGCATTACGCGAGGTCAGAACTAATTATGCTACTACAGTGGCTCATAAAGCACTGCAGTGTGATAACGTAATTCTATGGGACCGTTTGTTGGTTCAGTATCCCCCCACTTAAACGTCCTCCTTCCCAAAGTAAAGTCAATAAGTCGGCAGAGACTGGGCTGGGTAAAGGGCTTCTTCCCTCTCCCGGCACAGCTAAGAGACCGCGAGAGCCATCTCCCCCGGCAACAGCTTCAGAGTCGAGATCTAGGTCCAGGTCACGGTCTCCTCTCAGAAAGCAGACACATAGTCACTCGACTTCACCTTCGCGGAAGAAGAGTAGGACAGACAAGACCAAGGACAGTTCTAATGATACAGTAAACTTCCGTTAATCCGAAGGGCAGCGGACCGGCCCTCGTTCGGATTAGTGGATTTTTCGGATTATCGGACTTTACCCCTATGAACCTGTGTATGACGAAAACATTGAGGCATTAGGCCACCCAAATAACACAATGGTGCACACACACATATCATATGTTCATGAAATCACTTCAAAAGTTTACCATTGTCATTGTAGCCTATTGCCTACTTCAAAACATTCAGATTAATGGTCAAAGGAATCTGCTGATATAAACGTACACCATATGTCCGCATCGTCTTCTTCTTCCGTCTACTAGCGAGTTTGTCTTGCTCTTGAAGATCAGATCAGATGTGGTTCGGGAAGTAATACCTTAACAACGGCACTTCCCTGAGAGGTTCTTGTAATTTTCCTTTTGTGATTTTCCTTTTGTGACATGCTCTGTTATATTATATTGTATTGAAAGCACCCTTGGGATGCTCCGATCACTGAACTATAAATAGTAGCGTATCGGAACGTCCAAAGGTGCGTTTTCAAGCTCAAGAAAGGTGCGTTTTCAAGCTCAAGACTGAATGCGCTTGCAGAAAATGCGGTGCAAGCCAGTAGCGCATCGGAGCGTCCCAAGGATGCGTTCAAGAGCAAAACAAATTCTCTAGCAGACGATGTAGAGGAAGAAGAAGAAGAAGGTGTTTACGTTTATATCAGTAGCTTCCTTTGACCATTAATCTGAATGTTTTGAAGTAGGTAATAGGCTACAATGACAATGGTAAACTTTTAAAGTGAATTCATGAACATATGATATGTGTGTGTTCCATTATGTGCCATTTGAGTGGACTAATGCCTCAAAAAGGGGACTTTGGGACTTCTTGAAATTCGGACCATCGGGTGAATTCGGATTTGGCCTCAAATTGAAAAATTCGGACTATTGGGAGATTCGAATCATCGGTCGTCGGATTAACGGACTTTTACTGTACATCAAAGTCGAGGCGGAGTCACAAGTCTTCTAAGAAAGAGTCTCATGAACGAAAGTCCTCCCGGCGTTCGCCGGAGCCTCGAACCTCACTTTCTGCCTCTACTCCCGACATGTCTCATGTCCAATCTGACAGGTCGGAAGTGGAGTCAGAGACTGTGGTGGGGGATATACCGGCGGACAGGTTGTCCCCAAATATTATTCCCAGTTCCAATATTCTCACTTTAGATTTAGGGGGTTCTCCCGGCAGTGATAACCCGCTAGAGGGCTCAGTCATTGGGGTGGGGCCTGGCTCACAAGTGAGTTCCGGCCAAGACCGGGGAGTTTGGAGGTACTCCCAGCCATGGAGGGACAGCTTACTTCTGTCTCAGGCAACGCAGGTAGTGGCTGAAGTCCACCGGGACGCGGAGATCCCGTCTTCCATCCCTGACTTAACATGGCAACATGAGGGGGTCCCAGCCTCGGCGGAATCCTCTCAGGAGGGACCGGAGGCAAGGGATGAGGGCTCTATTATTTCTGAGGTGGGAATTCACGAGTCTAGTTCAGTCGTAGATGACTCTCAGAATAGGGAGGCTTCACCTAGTTGTTCTTCCTCTGCTCAATTTGTCATGGCGGATGAGATTAATGGGTTATTAGCAAGTGCTTTAACTAAGTTTTTTGGCCAGCAACCAGAGCCTCCTATAGTTGGTCTGGGAGCTTCCACGCCAACATTGAATGTCCGACCTCTGGCTACTTCCATTGCTTTGACACAAATTCCGCTCACTCCCCTTGTATCACCTACTATTGTTACTAGGCCAACTTCAGCGGCACTAACTACTTCCAATGTACGAGTAGTAGCAGACGTAAATCCTCCCCCGTTAGACAATGCCCCGATCAGAAAAGGGGCTATGCCTCTCTTATACGGGCCAGACGAATTTTGGGTATCATTGGTACCAACAAAGCCAGAGGTAGCACAATCCACTATGTCAGGGGAGCTCCCGGTACCACGGGAGTGGGTAATCCAAGGGAATAAATCTAGGAAGTTAAGGGCTCTAGATATGCTGGGAAATGTACTTGATGTTAGTATTAACCCTTCAACCCCGGGTGGTACACGTGTGTACCATTATGTTTTGACCCGAGGAACCCGGGTGGTACAACATTGTACCATTGCTTGCGTATGTGCTTTCGAATGGCGCGCGTAAACATTTCGTTCCGTGGTCGCTAGGCGACGCCACCAGACACCATGTACGCCACCAAAACAGTCTCTACCCTGCCGCCAACATGGATACTAGCCCAAAAAGTGATTCCCCTGTGTCCGATTCCATGCTCCCTTCGACGCCTGCCCATGTTCGTCGCGCCCTAACGCAAAGGCACGTACAAGATGCGTTGACTCCCGGAGGTATTGAAATAGCTTTGAGGAGTTATGAACGTGGTGAAGGACAAAATAGTGTTGATGACTTGGGCAGTGATAGCTCCGAGTCTTATCAGTCTCACTATAGTGAAGATTTAGACGATCTAGACGAAATTCATCAAAGAGACGCGCAATTTGTTGGATTTGAGCATCACGATGAAAGTGATGATAGTACTGAACGTGATATAGTTGTGCAAGGTGATGAGAGTGTAGTGAGAGTGAGCGAATGGGACAGCACTAGGTCGACTGCCAAGTTTAGGTTGAGTGACACGACACCTAGCCCTTCGCCAGCTAAATCCCCATTCAAGATACGTTTTTATAAGAAGCAAGTTCTTGAAAAGGCGGCCGCGGCAGCCAGGAAAGAGGCCCTAAAACTTGGTGAGGGAGCAGTGCGTGAGGGTGCCAGTGAGGCTGAGCGTGAGGGTGAGGTTGACCCGCCATTGTCTTCCTTATCTACCCACGCCACCCAAGTTGCCCCAGGCGCCCGCCATTCTTCCCCACCACCACCAGCACTGCCTAGGGTTGAGGACCCCCCACTTTCGGCCTATTTACCCCCTATTTCCCCCGAGAGGAGACATACTACTACAGAAAAGGGAAAAGGGAGAAAATATGTGAAAAAAGGAGCTACAAGTAGGCGCTCTTTGTTCGAGGCTCCCGCGGCTTCCACCCCTGCCGGTCCCAGCCATACGACCCCGCAACTTTCCCCAGGGTCCACCCCACCTCTCCAGCCTACAACAGAGGTTCCTGACGATGTATTTGACCTCGCATCCATACCTGCACCTACAGACACTGAACCAGTGCTGTCTACGACTCGTCGTAGGCCAAGGAGCCCCGAACCTCTGCATGAAGATGACAGAGCCTCACCTGCCACTCCTTCCCCACCTCGCCGACCTACACGCCGCCCACGCATCATTCGTTCCCCGCGAGATTATGAGGGGGGGTCTGAAGATGAAGGGCACCTCACAGATGACTCTGGCCATGATTACCTGGGTTCACCGTCAGGGCAAGATGACGGCTCTGACGACAACGACGATGACTTTATGGACATCGACGACCCTCAACCCAGACGCTTGGCCCAGGGCCGTCGTGCTCCTGGCCGCCGGGCTGGGCCTGGGCGCCGTCGCGCTCCTGGCCACCCTAGGGTGCGCGCCGCCAAAGTTCGTGGGCGTGCTGCCCCAGCTGCAGCTCCTCGTCAGCGTCGCCAGCAGGACCCATTTTATATTTTCAACTGGCAGGATGTGGCTGCTGATGAAGTGAATGACCCTGATGTAACCCCTTTTGATGAGGTACAGGAGGGTTCAGGAGTTACCCCAAGTTTTCCCGCAGGCCCCAATGCTCCACCACATGAGCTTTTTGAGGCATTTTTTGATAAGGAGGTTACTGAGTTTGTCATAGAAGAGACAAACAAGCACCACCAAATCCAGGTGAACTTTTTTGGCAAGGTGACCAAGGGCCACATGAAGCGGTGGACCCCAGTGACTCATCTCGAGTTCATGGTGTTCCTGGCAATCACCATGCTAATGCCTCATGTAAAGAAGCACAGGTTGGCTGACTATTAGATCACCAAAGATCTGATATCCACCCCTGCCTTCGGGAAATACATCTCTCGGGACCGGTACCTCGACATCCTCGGAGCGCTCCATCTTGTCACCAACACCGACATGCATCTCTCTGACAAGCTGTGGAAGATTAGGACGTTGTACGAGATGATGCGAGAACGTTTCACGTCATACTTCACGCCCTTCTGCAACGTCTGTATTGACGAGTCTCTTGTGCTGTTCCGGGGAAAGCTGAGCTTCAGGCAGTACATCCCCTCAAAGAGACATCGCTTTGGTATAAAGTTCTTTGTGCTGTGCGATTGCCAAACTGGCTATGTCCTGGACTTCCTGGTCTACAGCGGGAAGGAAGGGGACGTGGAAATAGACCCCCTCATTGGCTTTGGCGGAGCAGTGGTTCAAGCCATGATGAACCGGTACTTCGAGAAGAATCACGTCCTCTACACGGACAACTACTACACGTCCCCCACTCTCTCAAAGTACCTCCATCAGCGCAAGACGGGGACTGTAGGCACAGTTAGAGCGAAAAGGAAGGGCATGCCAACTTTCCCTCCTAAAACCAAGAAAGGCGATGTCTTCAAGAAGAAGTCGGGACCCATTCTGGCTATCCACTGGCACGACCAGCGGAAGGTCAACCTCCTGAGCACCGTCCACAAGGGGGAAATGGTTGAGACTGGCAAGGTGGATCGCCGCACCCAAGTCAGGGTGACCAAGCCCGATGCTGTAATGGACTACAACATAAATATGAGGCTGGTGGACAAGTCCGACATGCAGATAGGCTTCATCGACTGTCTGCGTACCTCGTGCAGATGGTACAAAAAGTTCTTTCTGCACATGGTGGACATGTCAATGCTGAATGCCTACAATATCTACAGGCTTCGGAATCCGCGCACACCCAGGAAGTTCAGTAGCCTGCGGAGGTTCCAAAAACAGGTGTTGGTGGAGCTCCTGGACAGGTATGCTACGCCACAGAGGGCAGTGGCACAACCTGGGCGCCCCGTTCAGGACCGCATGCAGTGTGCACAGTATCTAAATGTGCACAAGCTCGGTTACCTGTCTCTGGAACGAGATGGAGTCACCATTAGCAGAAGGCGGTGCCATGTCTGCTGGAACAGCCAGGTGAGGCCGAGGAAGCAGAAAAAGACCACCATGCAGTGTGTGGAGTGCCAGGTGTCACTATGTGCTATACCATGCTTTGCTGAGTACCACACCAAGCAGGAGTACTAACTAATAATCATAGTGAAAGTACCAAAGACTGACAATATGTATGTATATAGGCAACAAGTGGAAATAAAACAATGTATTGTGATAAAAAAGTCATGTACAGTAGAGTCACGCATCTCACGCATTTTGATCCCACGATTACGCATCCCACGGTACTATCCAATGGCTACCTGAATTCTCATCCCACGAAAAACCACACGAGTCCCACGGATGCGCACCGACGCATCGTGGATAGCATTTGTTGGCGGCCATGTTGATGACGCGCTCCTAGGCTTCCCGCTCAGTGTTCCTATTGTCCCAGCTCTCTCACGTGTGAATTATTCGAGGTTACCTGTTTTTTTCATTGTGATTACCCGTCCCGCGGTCCGACCCACGAACAATGATGGCTTCCCAGGGTAGTGGGGGCCCCAGTGGTCCTAGTGAGGAAAGAAAGGAGCCACCTAAGCGACCAGGAAAGGCCAAAGAAGACAAAAACAACATCATCGGTGTGGCCAAAAACTGAGGAAGTATAGTGTAGAAGAGAAGAAAAAGATTATTCAAATGATCGAAGAAGGCTACAGAAACTGTGATATAACAAAACGAATGAACTGTCCAGAAGGAACTGTGAAAACATTTAGAAAGAATAAGGAACAGATGAAGAAATCGTTGGCTGTTGCTGAGAAATATTTTGGTGGTGAAGGTGGTGGTGCTAGTCGGGCAGTGGTGGAGTACAGTGAAAACAATAAAGTGCTAGCTATAACTGAACATTATTTGTTAAAGTGGGTTCAGAGGCGAGATAAAGAGAAAGCAGGTGTTGCAGGCCCACAAATTAGAGCAGAGGCACGTAAGATTTACGATGCACTATGTAAAAAAAGAAACATACAAAATCCAGTGCCTTTTAATGCCTCAGTAGGTTGGCTTCAAAAGTTTAAAACAAGGTGTGGGGTGAAGCATGCTGTGTACCAGGGTGAGGTGGCTTCTGCAGATGAACCTGCAGCCAACTCTTACCCTGCAATTGCTCGCCAACTGATAGAAGACGGAGGTTATTGTTTGGACCAAATATATAATTGTGACGAGACAGGACTGTACTGGAAGCGAGCACCAAAATCCACATTCATCTCAGTAAAAGAAAAGCAAGCAAAGGGGGTAAAAATGGCAAAGGATCGCATGAGTGTTCTCTTGACTTGCAATGCGTCCGGAACTCACCGAATGAAACCTTTGGTAATTTATAAGTTTGCCAGGCCTCGCGCCTACAAGAACTGTGACATGAATCGTTTGAATGTGTACTGGAGTCAAACTCGCAAGGGATACATGACCACACCCTCTCCATCAGCTGGTTTGATGATCATTTTGTCCCGGATGCTAAAGCCCATTGCAAGCGCCAAAACATCGATTTTAAAGTCATTTTGTTTTTGGATAATGCGCCTAGCCATGCAAAGTTTCTGGTTGGTCGCCACAGTGCTGTGCAAGTCTGCTTTCTTCCCCCCAATACCACCTCCAAAATCCAGCCAATGGATCAGGAAATCATTGCCAATGTGAAACTTTTATTTTACAAGCAATTGCATGACAAGATGAACCGAGACACCGATTCACAAGAGGAACTGAAGGAAATTGGAGAGATGGAATCAAGTGACTCAGACGAACCTCCTGGCAACCCCTCCACTTCTTCCGCCGCCTCTCCCCCTGCCTCACGCTCTGCCTCACGCTCTGCCTCACGCTCTGCCTCACCCTCTGCCTCACCCTCTGCCTTGCAACCAACTTCCAATACTGCCGATGCTACTCTGACTGTAAAAGAATTTTGGAAGCTTTTCAATATTCGTCATGCAGTAGACTTCTTTGTGAAGGCTTGGAACTATATTTCAGTGGCCTCTATTAAGCATGGTTGGAAGCCACTGTTACCTCACTTAATAGTGGATGAGGCTGCAGAAGGTCAGGATCTGATGAGGGCAACTCTTGAGGCAGTGAGGAGTGTTCGAGCCCCCGGATTCAACGAAGTCAACGAGGAAGACATCGAAGAACTGATTCACAACCCACTAAGGCCAGAACAAACAGCAGAAGAGATGATAGCGGAGGACGAAATGGAAGAGACAGAGCAAGAAGAACAACCACAGCAAGTTGAAAAACAGAAAGAAGCAACAACTCAGCAACTGTCTGTCATCTTGGGACTTTGTGAAAACCTGAAGGAAGAGCTGGAAGGCACACCTGGCATCTCTGATTCTCGTGAACAGTTCCTGGGATACATTCAGAAAATCAGCACAAGTTTCCATGACCTCTACAATGCCAAAGTAAACGATCGCCACCAAGCCCTAATGACCCGCTATCTGAAGAAGAAGAAAGATGATGATGAGGCAGATATAATAGAAGCTCTACATGACGCCGAACTTGATGCCATCGACGATGATTTCACGGGCTTTGGCGGCGACGGTGGGGTGACGGAGAACGAAAGTGGGGCCATGGAGGGTGGTAACTAACATCCGCCTCCCGTCTATCACCACATCCATCACACTAAGCACCTCATCAACTTTTCTAAGGTTTGTGTTTGTGTTTTACTTACCCTTCTTTTCATTAAAGCAACTTACCTTTTGATTATTGGCATGTAAAGTGAAGGTCAATAGTCGCCCGACGATAGCCTCCAGTACTTTTGTAATTTTCCCCATTACTTTAATACTCCGCATCCCACGAATTCCGGTCCCACGGTCATATTTCGGTACCAATAAATTGTGGGATGCGAGATTCTACTGTATTATGAAAACATATATAAATAAGTGAAAAAAGACAATAAATTGTATATAAAACGTTTACAAAGCATATAACTAAGTGAAAGTGACACATGACATAATATTAGATGGCCAAAGTATAATAAACACCTGTGATAACGAATAATCAGTGCCTAATATAACAATAACCTACCTCAATTACTAATAAAATGTACCGTATCAAGTGAAAATGAGCATTATCAGTGACAGTGACACTCTCTCAAGCATATTTACCAAAGTGAAAGTGACACACGAACTAATATTAGATGGCCAAAGTATAATAAACACCTGTGATAACGAATAATCAGTGCGTAATATAACAATAACCAGCCTCAATTACTCATAAAAACTATGGTGATGGGCTGGTCTATCAGAGTGAGAACTGAGCGATCTCTGCCATACCCATAGCTTACTCCGACTGTTCCTTTTACTTATGCCTTTCCTAGATCTCAAGTGACGGCGTCTTTTCCGTGGATTGACCTCCCAATCTACCAAGATTGGAAGCCAAAGCGTCACATTTTTCCTTTGCCCCTCAACTTTCTCTTCATAATTGCTGAGGGGCACAGCGCCCTGGGTGGGGCTTTGGTTTCCCGGGCGTTTCCGCACCCTCCTCCGCTCCCCGCCATGGAGTGGCTTCGGTCACCCAGGCTTTATTGTGGTAGGCAGGGAGGGTTCTGTGGGGCGCTCGGTTATGGCCTTGCTCGGGGCCTTGGGGCTGTTCGGCCAGGCAGCTTGGGGAACAGCAACAACAACAACAACTCATAAAAACTACGGTATCGAGTGAAAATGTGAAATATTAGTGACAATGATAGCCTAATACACATATTTTATATAATTGGACTCCAAATAACTATAATAACATCACTATCAATAAATAAAATCGCCTCCGGGAGGTAAAAACTCTGGCGCGACGAGTGGCTAAGTGCGCAGTAGGTTAGCCAAGCCGGGGCCTGGGCCAAGGCGACGCATCCGAACGCGGGAAGATTTTCCCGCATAAAAATCACTCCACTTCCCGCGCTCGCCATTATGCAATCACTTGGGCTAGAGACCTCTACTCAACGGCATTCTACACATGAAGGTTTGTGCAACATTTTTTTTTTTTTTTTATAACTTTGGGTCATATATTTCAGGAGTAACAGGTGAATCAATATGGACCAAAATTCCTCAAAACCCCCGGTCACAGAGTACAGTCACGATCTACCCTAGCCGGGGTTGGAGGGTTAAGGCCATCCCCAACTATTATCATCATGATTATTTTGTATATTCTTCTACACCTGCCCTTTCCCCGGCGTCAGCTTCAAAACTGTTTTCGGACTGGACAAAGCATGATGGGTTTAATGATATCAAAGCGTTGTCGGCTCTAACACCTGAGTTGGGTTTAAAGACATTCACAGACTCAGCCGCGAATCCAGTTTTGCAGGTGGAGCAGTTGGGTCCGGGACCTTGGGTGGACTGGGAAGTCGAGGCTCAGAACTTTGCTACTACATTCTCTTCTAAAGCTTCACACCAAATTCCACAAGAAAGCCATTCTTGGTTCTCTCTCCCAATATACTCTGCCGGCGGAGTTCCCTCTGCTCTATTTGCCTTTTTAGCTGCCCCTAAGATTAATCTATGCGAGCTTAAAGACCCCTTTTCTACACCTTCCACTGCTCACCTAGACCGGGAGTTTAGGCTACGGGGAAAGGCGTATAGACTTTTTTCTCAGTATATAGTTACGCAACAGGTAACAAAGTCAATGCTAAGATCTGCTCAGGCTATCGCGGACACAGAAGTCCGAAAGGCGATCGAACTGTCTAGACGCTTGCTTCTCCAGACCTCAATTCAGTCTCTGGGAGATATACGCACGGCCTTGTTAGAGGCGGTGCGGGCAAGACAAGATCTAAGGATGTCTCTAGTCCGAAAGCTCCCGGATAGGATTGCTAATCAAGTAATAATGTCCCCAGTTCTAACTGCCTCTTTAATGTCCCCGGAGGTGTGGAGGACGGTGTTTAACATGGCTCAGGCCTTGAAGCACAGTCCCGCCCCGTCTAAGAAACCTGCTTTCACTTTTACCAAGCCCAAACCAGTCGCTATAGCTCAGTCTGGTGGGGCAAAACCCTCTCATTTGCCTAAATCCTCTTCCACCCAAGGTCAGTACAGATACAAGCAAGGAAAGTCTTCAGGTAATCATAAAGGACAGAGGTATCAAAGGACGGGTCAGGGCCCGTCTCCAGCCAAACCCGGCCAGTCGTCTAAACTTCCACCACCACCAAAAAACTAAGGTCTCTCTCACTCCCAGGGCCGATCTTCCGGCGGGTGGATCGGAGGGTAGTCCAGCCGGCGAACCCTTGTCTGCTAACTGGGTCGTTCCGGGCGAATCATCGCGCATGGCCTTTAAACACATGGGCGAGGATGGTGGCACGCAAAGGCATCACCTGGCAGTGGCTCCGGCGACCTCGTTTACGTCAGCCGACAAAGGTAAATTTTGTTTCATTAGAGGTGGAGTCACTGATCCAAGAGATGGTGGCCAAGAATGTTATCATCCCGGTTCCACAAAATTACCCAGTTTTTACATCCAAACTTTTTCTGGTGCCCAAAAGGGACAGTGTTCAGATGAGCCCGGTCGTAGACCTGTCTTATCTGAACCTTCACATTCACAACGTGTCCTTCCGGATGCTGACAGTGAATCAGATCAGGCTAACGCTTCCGCCGGAAGGGTGGATGTGTTCTTTAGACCTGACGGACGCGTATTGGCACGTCCCGGTAAACAAACGGTTTCAACGTTTTCTGGCCTTACGTATCATGCATCAGACTTATGTCTTTCAGAGGATGCCGTTCGGTTTAAACCTAGCACCTCGCATATTCACGAAATTAGTCCGGCAAGCCCTGACAAAATCCTGATCCCTTGTTGCAACAAGGGATCAGGATTTTGTGGTATCTAGACGACTGGCTGGTGGTGGCGGAGACGGAACAGTTATGCATAAATCATGTCAACATAACATTAAATCATGTAAAATCTCTAGGATTCAAGGTAAACCTGGTAAAGTCAAACCTTGTTCCCTCACGAGTGGTCCAGTGGATAGGGCTGGTCTGGGACACAGCCGCTCTCACTCTGAGTCAGAGTGTGGACAATCGGAACAGGTTTCGCAAGAAACTGTTTTTGTTTCTTCACAGTCTGACTACGACACGGAGAGTCTGGGAATCTCTAGTCGGCTCTCTCAACTGGATTCAACTAACTGTAAAGTTGGGCCGGTTGAAAGTCAAACGTTTAATTTTGGAGGGCAACAAATTTTTTCCACTATTGCCGGCGGAAACATTATGGCCCATCCCAAAATTAATACACAACTTACTAGCGGTCTGGGCGAAGAGGGAAACATTGCACTCAGTCATGTCATGGACCTTTCCTCCGCCAACGGTATGGGTGGACACGGATGCGTCAGGCACGATAGGTTGGGGCTTTCAGTCAAACCAAGGGCTTTGGTCCCAATCAGAATCCTCCCACATAAATGTCAAAGAATTACTAGTCCCCTTGTATTTCCTTCAGGCTCACGGCTTTTCTTTGCGGGGCAAGTCAGTGGCCTTCAGGATGGACAATCTGAATGCGGTTCACTGCATTCAGAAACAGGGGTCAACGCGATCTCGGAGGTTGCTAAACGTGTCGGAAAAGATTTTTGTACTAGCCAACAAGCTGGACATTCAGCTTCATGCTTCTTATCTCCCTGGCGTAGCGAACGTAGAATGTAGAATGGGCACTCAAGCAAAACATTTTCGACCTAATGATTGCGAAGCCTTACCGTCCACAAGTGGATTTATTTGCGTCCCCGGTTACTCACAAACTCCCGCTATACCTAACCCGCCGAACAACCACTCCGGCGGGAGGACCCGACGCACTGGTGACGGACTGGAACATGTGGAGTTCCATTTATCTGTTTCCGCCGCCAGACGCTTCTCTGATGTGCCACGTAGTAAACAAACTACAGGATTATCGGGGCGTAGTCTCGTTAATCGCGCCCCTGTGGCCGGCGCAGGCGTGGTACCAGCAATTAAAAACGTGGTGCCCGAACCCGGTGTCGCTCCCGGTCGGGTATTTCCACTTAGACACGATTGGCAACCTAGAGACCTCGCTGACTTTTGCATTATGGACATTCAGGAGGCCAAATGGCTAGCTCCGTATGGTAGAAACGTGACCGATAAATTCATGAATCAATACACACAATCTACTAAGCGACAGTATCAATCGCATTGGCAGTCTTTCACTTCTTGGATACTCAGAACAGAACAATCTGTGCCTTCGGTGGCTTTGGTTTTTAATTATTTAAACTATCTGTTTGTGCAGAAACGTCTATCTGTAGTAACGTTAAAGAATCACTTAACAGTAATTAGGATGCCATTTTTTGACCTTACAGGTCTAACCATACCACTAGCGGAGGAGACAGGTTTCATGAGGGCATGTTTTAAACTCCGCCCACCTCCCCGTCAGCTCATGCCTACCTGGTCTCTGGACAAAGCGTTATCATTACTTCATTCCCGGCGGTACCAAAATACTGCAGATTTTGACTTACTTTTAAAAAGGGCAGTATTCCTTATGGCTTTGGCTACCGGGAACAGGGTGTCTGAGCTGGCGGCGATGAGCAACACACCTAATTGCATCAGGTTTGGTAGGCTCAATGGTTGTATTCATATTGCCCCTTCCCCGGGGTTCATCGCCAAGAATGAGCACAGTGATCACGTGTTTCAGAGTTCAATGTGCCGGCGTTGAAAAGGGGAAAGATGCACCATAATTTATGTCCAGTGCAAGCGCTAACCAAATATTTGAGAGTCCCACCTAGGAATCAACAAGGTGCTTTATGGGTATCAAGTACGGGTAAACGCGTAATGAAACGTAAACTGGCTTCTCTCTTAGTTATCGTCATTCAGGAAAGTAATCCCGGTGTTGTGGGTAGAGCTCACGATTTACACAAATGGGCGACCTCTTTACGTTTCCTTAAGAATTTTTCTGTTGAGGACATAGCAGCCACGCACCTCTGGTCCTCTAATCATACTTTTTTGGCTCGATACCTTTCAGTAGCTTTAGACAGGCCTTCCATTCCATGTATAGCTTTACGGCAGAGGGTCTAGGTGGCCTCTGGGTCACTTAGTGTTTAGATGAAGAAAAGAGAGGGGGGGGGGTGCAGTCAGTGTAACATAGGACACCCTAGACCCCGCCGGAGTGCGTGTGCGGAGCTTACGAGCTGTGATATAAAATTTCTCTGTAGTATTCATTACAGGAAATTGTGCTAACGTACAATCATATTAAAACGACAATGCTTGTTGTAAATAGTTTTGGCTGTGAAGCAATATAATTTTAAGTAATCTTAGTACAGTAGTTGCGGCCGCAACTTGTATTTGTAATGTAAGTACCTCTGCAGAAGTACAAGAGTTCAGTACTTCTGCGACAGTACACGAGTTCCTTTTATTTTTAGGGTATAATTTTAGATATATATCCACGAGTTAATGGGGTTTATATGTGCACATGTAAAACTTTGATGTTTTTATTTTTCACCACTTACTTTAAGTGGGGTGCCTTCTTAACTACCAACTCTGTGTACAGAGTCTCGGAGTTAACTCCCTTTTTTGTCCAAGCAGGCTTCTTTGAAGCACGCTCCTGCTTGTCACCCTTTTTGTATATTTATATGCTGTATAAAGTTTATGCACACAAATATATATTTTTTACTAAGTAAGAATACTATGTGGTTGTTTGATTATCTGCTTTTGCTAGAGTTATGATATGATTACGAATGTCCCCCTCCAGTCTTAGATATCAGGCATAATCGTCAATGATGGAGGGGCCACTAATAAATTATAGGTTTGACTCCTGCAAGGAGATAAAGAGAACCTAATATTTAGTAGTGGCCCCGTAATCATTGACGACTGGGGCCCTCCCGACCATCCCCTTCTCATTCGTTGATGTATTAAGGATTTTGGTTTACTTGATATGTCAGTGAAGGAAGAATGACGCCTGAAGTCAGCGTCTGGTCAAAGATCCACACAAGTACATCCACGAAGTTATGGAAAGCTTATGATTAGTTATTCTTATTTTCTTTTTATTTGTTATTTTTTACGAAGTTTTTTCGTAGTGAGTACCCAATTTCATAATGACGAACCATGAGTGAGGTTGCGTGCGCTCATGATGAAGGCTCCTCAATTTTTTATGCTCTGCGCGGTAGATTCAAACTACGGTAAATGAGTGTTTGAAGAGGATGCCTTATGTAATAGGCATAATCGTCAATGATTACGGGGCCACTACTAAATATTAGGTTTTCTTTATCTCCTTGCAGGAGTCAAACCTATAATGTACACTAAAAAAATATTATATATATGACGAAAATATGTAAATTTTTCGCTACCCTGCCAAACTTCTATCGCCCTGAAGAAATTTGTTTGTATGAATGATGTTGTGACTGATATAATTTTGTAGTAATATTACCAGAGACAACATCCACCAAAGGAAATTTGTTACACTTGTATAACGCTCTAGCTAGAACACTATCATTTAGCCGATTGTGTATTTAAAAAAAAAATTGCTAACTTCGGACATGGAACAAAACAATCGTTTGTTATTATTTGCCCTATGAAAATCATTCATAATACTTGTCAAAAGATAAAATAATCATTCTTCGAGTCCAAAAACCCATAAAAATATGATATGCTAACCGATTTATGTATTTCGGATAATTCTGGATATATAATATACAGTATATAAATTAGGAAAGGCATATATCTTGTCATTTTTTTTTTTATCTGCCGAAAGAAACACCAACAAATACGTTGTACCTATAAAAATGCTCAAATTCATAAAAGTGTATATGCAGTGATATAGTATACATACCTATATATTTTCACTAGGCCTAGTTAATTTTCGAGTTATTGATTAGACAGCATTGGTTATTTTTCCTGCTCAATATTTTCTAAGAGTGAGCTCAATACCTAACGAGAACAGATCCAAACAGAATATATGTTAAACATCGTATATATCCCCCTCCTATACTGATTATATAGGCCTAAAAGTATTGACTGTGCATTTTCCACTTAAACATCGGACAGGAATAAGCGGCAATAATAAAATATTCATATAAAATAGTAGGAGCCGAAAAATGAATGAAATAAGGCCACGAACGTATGTCCGAAGTTCTCGTCCGTTGGTCCGGAGTTAGCCCAGCTTTCTTGGCGATTATTTTCCATAAGAAATCACCTATGTCCGAAGTTATCCATACATGTCCGAAGTTTTCAACTTTTCAAGCAAACTTCGGACATCATTTAAGGTAGGTTCACACATAGGCGAGTCGGAGCGCGAGGCCAACGCGAGTCTCACTCGCCGCATATCGCCGTTGATGGAGCCCGAACCCAACGCGAGTAGCAGCTGATGCAAGTAAACACGCATATAACACGAATATAACACGAGTTTACACGAGTTTACATGTGTTTACACGAGTTCACAGGAGTTTACGCGAGTGTCGGCGAGTGTAACACGACCCCAACACGCACCGCCAAAATTTGAAAAATAACGGTCAAATTCCAGGGTACGAATAGTGCGAGTCTACAGGTGTCTACACGAGTGTCACAGGAGTTTACACGAGTTTACACGAGATGAACGCGAGTCTACAGGAAGTTAACAGGAGTGTATGGGAGTCTAACATGAGTGTGTGCGAGTGTTGGCGAGTGTCAGGATACGTATATAAAGAGGCCCCCACTGGCACCATTTTTCACACCACGCAACACCACCACGGACGGACGTTACTCTGCAGGATACAGCCCAACCCACCCACCCACCCACCCACCCACCCACCCACCCACACACCATGTCCATCAGGAGGCGGAGAGCGGCAGCTGTGCTCATACTGCAGATGCAGATGCAGATGCATCTCCTAGACCTAGAGGAGCTGGAGGAGAAGGAGGTTGAAGAAAGACGTCAAGGGGAAAGGCCACGAAGGAGAGTTTGGGCTAGAAGCTGGCTACTGAGACGGCCACAGTTCGGTGTGTACGAACAACTTATGGAGGAGCTTGAGAGAGAGGACCCCAAAGGATTCCGGAACTTCCTACGTGTGGACGTCCACATGTTTAGGGAGTTGGTGGCATGTGTCGGGCCTAGGGTAGAGAAGCAGGACACCTTCTGGAGGGAGGCTTTGTCACCTGGGCTGAGGATTGCAATCACACTCTGCTACCTGGCCACTGGTGACTCATATCCTAGCCTACAGTACGCGTTCCGTGTGGCCCGGAACACCATCTCCCTCATTGTGCCTGCAACATGCGAAGCCATCATTGCAGAATACCAGGAGGAGGTTATACGTTGCCCCAGGACACCGGCGGAGTGGAAGGATGTTGCCAGTGAGTTTGCCAAGCGCTGGGATTTCCCACATACCGTTGGTGCCATCGATGGAAAGCACTGCGCCATCAAATGCCCTCCAAATGCCGGTACAGAATTCTACAACTACAAAGGCTTCCACTCCATCGTGCTCACTCGCGTAGACTCACGTTGGTTTCACCGTTACTCGCGTAGACTCACGTTGGTTTCGCATAGACTCGCGTTAATATCGCGTAAACTCGGGTTTGTTTTGCATAGACTCGCCACACATATTGTGAAATCCAGACCACCACGTGGGTACTCTAGTTTACGCGTGTTACACTCGCGTTACTCCGTGTTAACTCGCGTTAGGGTCGTGTTGACTCCTGTTAAACTCGCCTTTGGCAATATTGGTTGTTTGCATATAATGTTGACTCCTGTTGTACTCGTGTAGACTCACGTAGACCCGCGTGGACTCGTGTAGACTCGCGTTCATTAAATTTCTAAATAGTACAACGCGAGTGTCACGCGAGTCTACATGAGTGTCACACGAGTCTACAGGAGTTTACGCGAGTCTACGCGAGTCTATGCGAGTTGGCGTCCTATTCCCACTTGACTCTCCAAATTTCATGTGCATGAAATTTTTGGCCGCGTTCGCGAGTGTACGCTGTGCAGCTTGAGTCCACGCGAGTCTGTGCGAGTGTCGGCGAATTTGGGATAATCATTGGCGAGTGCAAAAATTTCATCACTCGCGTTGGAGTTGCGCTCCGACTCGCCAATGTGTGAACCTTGCTTTAGGATAAGGATAGCTCTCTTATTATAGGGGTTAATTTTAGGAGGACTCCTGGATTACGGCGCACTATCACCATACATCACTTGACCTAGTTAAATCTCTATAATGTGTTTACACTCAGGAGCAATTGTTAAAAAACATCGAAAAATGTCCGAAGTTACCCCATTTTACGGTACCTACCCTACCAAATAATAATGAAAATTTATTTATGGTGAATAACAGAGTATTGGCTAAGGTTTTTAACAATTCCTCCCTTTGCCAAATGCTTAGTTTAATAGCAATGATATGGACCTTTAAAGTTTTGGCAATTGCCCGTGCGACTCGTATTTTAACCCTCCTCCTTCAACCCTAAGTGTTACCACAAAATACCGCTAGATCCTTTCTCAAAAGTCGCTAGCATGTTGCTACATAGTCAAACAATGTTAGAATGTATTTCTAACATTGTTAGAATAGGCGGGTGCCCAATAGGCGGGTGCCCAACCCCGGAAGGGGTTGAAATAGGGGAGCTATCCCCCCGCCAAAGGCAGCTTTCTAGGGCCTTTCCTAGCTGATGCTGAGAGGATTGGGTTCTAGTCATGTGGTGATGGGCTGGTCTATCAGAGTGAGAACTGAGCGATCTCTGCCATACCCATAGCTCACTCTGACTGTTCCTTTTACTTATATATTTTCTAGATCTCAAGTGACGGCGTCTCTTCCGTGGATTGACCTCCCAATCTACCATGATTGGAAGCCTAAGCGTCACATTTTTCCTTTGCCCCTCAACTTTCTCTTCATAATTGCTGAGGGGCACAGGGCCCTGGGTTGGGCTTTGGTTTCCCGGGCGTTTCCGCACCCTCTTCAGCTCCCCGCCATGGAGTGGCTTCTGTCACCCAGGCTTTATTGTGGTCAGCAGGGAGGGTTCTGTGGGGGCGCTCGGTTATGGCCTTGGCCTTGCTCGGGGCCTTGGGGCTGTTCGGCCAGGCAGCTTGGGGAACAGCAACTACAACAACAACAATGTTAGAATAATGCTGCAATTTCTAAAGAGTTTTGGTTTGTTTGTTTTGCAAATTTTACAATGTACTACTGTATGACTAGAATGTCTGAAATTTTCAAATTATCCCGAGTAAATGTCTCTAGATATGAATAAATGGCTTCTAAACTGAAGTAAATAGCTCTACATCTAGCGGTAATATGTAGCGGTACAACTGGCAACACTGCCTACAACCCCCCCCCCCTCCCCAGAGTCCAGACTCGCACCTACAGTACGTCTCTCCCTCTCATCGCCAATGATTATGCTCTGAGGTTTGTATTTGCTTATCTTATCCTGTGTATAAATGTAACCCTTACACATGTTTCTATTAAATAATGACATTAAACAGGATTCATGATTTAAATACAAGGCTAGATATTTATCGGAAGTACGTATTTACCTTCGGAAAGCTAAAATATAATGTTTACACATATGGGATAGGGAGGAGGGAGGGAGGTATAAGGGGTGGACCGATGGAAGGTTAGAGAACCCCGATATACGAGATACGTAGCTTCATATGCGCGTATTGATCACTTTCATGCTATTATGTATGCATGCAGAAGTAGCAGGACACATATGTCAAGAGTGAACACCAATAACTTAATCCATACACAGTAAAAGACGGAAATAATATCGTACATACGAAGTGATGGAATGTGGAGGGGGGGAGTGTGTATAATATGTAAACAGGACAGGTCGTCGCTACATAGGCGTGTGTGTGCTTGTGTGATGGTCTTGTACTTACACTAGTTGTACTTACACTAGTTGTATTTGCGGGAGTGAGCATGCTCGTTAATTTCCGCCTCCTAAGATATGTTTGTCATACCGTGCTTTGAAACTATGCACTGATGGTGCAGACACTACTTCGGCTGGCAATTTGTTCCACCCACTAATCGAGTTGGTAGGAAATCTTTTACTTTTCAGATCAGATTTACTATTAAGCACTTTTAGTTTGTAGCTGTGACCTCTTGTTCTCTCACCTCCATCCCTCTCTATGAAGTTTTCTTGGTCGATTTTGTCAATACCTCTAACACATTTGTATATCTGAATTTGCTGTCCTCGTTTTCTTCTCTGTTCCAGTGTAGGTAGATTCAATCTCTCGAGCCTCTCTTGGTACTCCAAATTTTCCAAACCTGGGATCATCCTCGTAGCTCTCTGTACCCTCTCAATTTTGTGGATATGTTTCTTCATGTGAGGGGACCACACTACAGATGCATATTCCATCCTGGGTCTTATTATTGCCGTTATTATTTGTTTCATGGTGTTTTCATTAAGATAATTGAAAGACATCCTGATATTTGCCAATAGTGCTAGTGATTCTCTCACTATCTTATTTACGTGGCTTTCTGGAGACATGTTATCCTTAAATTCTATCCCCAAGTCTTTTTCTTTTTCTGCTTTGGGAATCACTTCGTTTCCTAGTTTATAATCTTTACTAGGTCTGTACTTGCTTTTACCCATTTCTAGAGTCTTACATTTCCCTGCATTGAACTCCATATTCCATTTGATGCTCCATTCATTCTTACAGTTTCTTACAGTAGATCCTCTGGAAAAAGGCAAACTATGCCTGTGTATCCAGCTCAGTACCAGTACTTGCACTGCTGCGGTCGTTCACGGTGTTGGCGGCGGCGGTAGCAGACGCAACATTTTTACTATTCTGTATCTTTGCTTTATAATCAAACTTCAAATCTTGTCTTCCCCATGCTTTATCAAGATTACTTTCAAACTCCCTTATTGATTCGGAATCGACTACATACTGGGGCAGTGCGTTCCACTCATTTACCACTCTATCACAAAATGAGTTCTTTGCCTTCTCAAGCCTATTTCTTTCTTTGTAAATTTTCTTAGAGTGTCCTCTCGTTCTTGTTCCCTCCCGCATCAAGAAGATACCTTCACACACATCCTCATCGTACTTTCCTGACACTATCTTAAAAGTCTCTATCATATCCCCTCTCTTTCTCCTATATGCCAGTGTCGGAAGCCCCAGTGTCCTCAACCTCTGCTCATAGCCCGCGTTCTTCAACGTTGGTACCAGCTTGCTAGCTCTCCTCTGCATTTTCTCCACTGCTTCTATATCCTTTACCATATATGGAGCCCACACCTGGTTTGCATATTCCAGGTGCGGCCTAACCAGCGCTGTATATAGATTCCTGAAGATTTCTTCGTCAAGTGACACAAATGTCCTCCTTATCAGCCCTACAATTCTATTGGCTTTGTTTATCTTTTCCGCTAAATGTTCTGAGAAATTTAACTTATTGTCTATCACTACTCCTATATCCTTTTCTGCACTCACTTCCTCCATCGCTTCATACATACTGTATCCTACCTTGTCTATCTTGCTGGTCCCAATCCGCATGTACTTGCATTTTTTTGGATGAAAAGGCATTAACCAATGCTCAGACCATCCCTTCATGCCCTCCACATCTCCTTGAAGCAAACCCATATCTTCCTTACTCCTCACTCTTCTATACAGTTTAGTGTCATCCGCATACAGGTATACCTCACTTCCATTAGTTATAACTTCAGGCAAGTCGTTGATAAATATAACGAACAGCAGTGGTCCCAACACAGATCCCTGAGGTACCCCACTTGTAATTTCCCTCCACCCCGAGCCTATTCCATTCACCAGTACCCTCTGTCTCCGATCTTTCAGGAAGGCTTCTATCCATTTCACACATTTCTCCCCTATATTATAGCTTCTAACTTTCTCTATTAACCTTTTATGTGGGACCTTATCGAAGGCCTTCATAAAATCGCAATATACCACGTCTATTACATCACCATCTTCTAGAATTTGCATCCAATCATCTACCACCTTAATTAGCTGTAGTACCGTCGACCTCCCCGGCAAGAATCCGAACTGTCTCCCACTGAAAAGTTGGTTTGACTTCATATGATCCATTATTCCTTCTCTAATTACCGTTTCCATTAGTTTACACACAACACTTGTCAAACTGACTGGTCTATAATTCCCTGGGTCATTTCTCTTTCCCTTCTTAAATATAGCTGTTATGTTCTCCTCTCTCCAGTCCATCGGGATTTGTCCTGTATTAAACGATACCTCAAATAAAATTTTCAATGGCTCTACTAACATCTCCCCTCCTTCCTTTATGATTCTTGGGTGTATCCCATCCGGTCCCGGTGACTTACTTCTGTTCATTTTTTCTATAGCCCTTCTTATTCTAGCATGGGAAAACTCTACTAGTTCTAGTGCCGGTGCCTGTTTCATGGGAATAGTAGGCACTGCATCCTCCGACTCCACTGTTAGTACCCCCCCAAAGTATTTCCCCAGCACCTCTGCTTTCTCCTTATCAGTCTCCGCTCTCTACTCCCATCATTCAACCCCCCCACCAGCTCTGGGATCCCTACTCTTCTTGTTAACTTTTCCTGAATGTACTTCCAGAATATTTTTGGATTATCCTTCACATTTCTAGCTATCTCTCTCTCCCTCTCCTTCACCCCCCTCCTTGTTTCCCACCTTATTTTATTGTTTATTTGTCTGCGTTCCAGATCCACTTCCTTAGCCTCTATACTAGACCCCCTGTTCTTTTTTAACAATTTTAATCTTTCCCACAATCGTTTCTTTCTTCTAATCAATATCCAAAGCTTTCTTTTCATTGGCAATTCTGGGTTAGTTCTTTTCCTCAATTTTGTTTTATCCTTATATTCCCTTACTGGTACACTCTTGGATACAGCATTCTCCAGTTTGACTCTAATTTTCCTCCACATTCCTTCAGCGTCTTCACCGTTCAAATATTCCCCCCAGTCAATGTCCAAACACCATCTCAGCAGCTCATAATCTGCTCTATCATACATGTATATTTTTCTATTGCTTCTATTATCCCTCTCCGATTTAATGTTACAACTAAAGCTTATACAGGCATGGTCACTACGACCTATAGGGCTATCCACATTAACATGTTCCACTATATCCTCTTCATTGCTAAAAATCAAATCAAGTACACTCCCCTGCGTCCCATCTCTATATCTTGTCATCTCTACAATATCGATCTTTTGCAAATCTGCTTGGAGCTCAAGGCAATCCTCCTGGTTTCTGATCGTTTTAAGCAGCTTAGCATCGTCCGCAAACATGCTCATGTAGCTTGTTAGTCCCTCAGGTAAGTCATTTACAAATATTAGAAACATGATTGGGGCTAGGACAGATCCTTGTGGTACCCCACTCGTAATTTGAGTCCAGTTTGACGATTTCCCCCTTACTGTTGTTCTCATCTGTCTTCCGCTAAGGTAGCTCTCCATCCATTTCAGCAGTTTGTCTCCTACTTTTCCCTCATGTTTTAATTTCCACAGCAATCTCTTGTGTGGAACTTTGTCAAATGCCTTTTTAAAGTCTAGGTAGGCACAGTCTACCCATCCTTCCCTCTTGTCCACTGTGTCTATTACTCTAGAGTAAAAACTCAACAAGTTGCTTACACATGATCTGCCTCCTCTGAATCCAAATTGTCTGTCAGTAATTAATCTTTTGGATTCCAGGTAGTTAACCCATTTGTCCCTTATTAATCCTTCCAGAATCTTCATGAGGATGCTCAATAGTGATACAGGTCTATAGTTCAGTGGTTTATCTCTGCTTCCTCCCTTAAATATAGGAATAATGTTTGCTCTTTTCCATTCTGTAGGTACTATCCCTGTGTCCAATGATTTGGTCATTATGTCATATAACGGTATACTCAGTTCCTTAGCATTTTCTTTAATAATCCAGCCTGATACTCCGTCCGGTCCAGCGGCTTTGTTTAGATCCACCTTACTCATTTTGTCTATGAGCTCTGGTCTGTTAAATGTGACTTCCGGCATTTCCTCTGTACCTATCTCATTGGTTTCTGGTGCAATGAATTCTCCTTCTTTTGTAAATACTGATGCAAAATTTCTATTTAGTTCTTCCGCAATCTCTGTATCCTCTTCTATGATTCTGTTTCCACTTTTAATCTTTACGATCGTGGCTTTTATCTTCCTTTTGCCGTTTACAAACTTGAAAAACATTTTTGGATTCTTTTCATAGTTCTCCACTATCCCTTTCTCATGGTTTGCCTCTGACCTCCTCCTCATTTCTGTGTATTTTTTCTCTCCTCTTTATACTTTTGCCTGTTATCTTCCGAATCCCAGTTTCTCATCTTTTTCCAGGCTTTGTTTTTTGCTTCCTGTGCTTGCCTACATTCGCGGTTAAACCATACTTTGCGATTACTTTTTTTCCTTTTATTAATGTACTTAGGGACAAAAGTTTTTATACCAGTATCATAGATCTCCATGAATGCCTTGAGTTTTTTGTCTACCTCACTTTCAGATAACACCTGATCCCAATTTTGTAACTTGAAAAAATCCCGTAGTCCTTCGAAATCGGTTCTGGAATACATCCAGTGATTTTCCTTGTGCTTTTCCCTTCCCTTGGGTAGATTATACTTCAATAGTAAGTCTATGTCTAGAACTGCATGGTCGCTCTTTCCTAGTGGGCATAGGTACTGAATACTTTGAACCTCCTCCTCCCTTCTTGTGAATAGAAGGTCCAATCTAGCTGGTTGATCACTTCCCCTTACTCTTGTTGACTCTTTTACATGTTGGTATATAGAATTTTCCATGGCCATACTTAAAAATTCATAGCCCCAACTTTCCTCCCCTGCTCCGGCTTCAAGATCTTCCCAATTCACTTCCTTGCAGTTAAAGTCCCCACACATGACTATTTCATCCTTTGAAGCCAAGATATTTCCTAGCACACTAATTGTTTCCTTTTAGGCTATGCTCCTCCTTACCCCATGTCTTCGTCTTGGGAGGTACATATGCTACTATCACCACTATTTTTTCGTTTCCACCAATCTCTATTGCTAAAACTTCTGCTGTTGAAGTTTCTAGTTTTATCTCAGACACAATCAAATCTTTCCTAGTAAGGATGCACACTCCACCTCCATGTCGAAATTTTCTGTCCCTCCTCCAAATCCTGTATTCAGACCATCCTAGCAGATTTATATCAAGGTCTTCTCTTAGTTTTGTCTCAGTGAGACATACTATTTCTGGTTTCTTAGTATTGAGTAAGTCTGTTAGTTCTAGTTTCTTAGAGATTAGCCCATCGACATTGCTATATAGAATCCTTATACTTTCTAGTCCCCCATTACCTGCTCCAAGCGCCTTATCTGCGGCGGTCTGTTCCCTACCCTCATTTATTTTTAGTTTCTTTTTACCGAAAGTTTCATAATCTTCCCCTTTCTTACTCCGTAAAAAAACTTATTCTTTTCTTGTTCTGTCCTCTTGCTATTTTCCTCCTTGGCGGTTTTCCTTAGTTCAGCCTCCTTCTTTCTCTCTTCTTCTGGTAAGTCTCGCCTGATGTAGATTTTGTCCTTACCCTCTAACCCTTTTAGCCTAGCCGCTACTGCCATGATTTCATCACAAGTCCTTCTTGACTTAATTTCGATTTTTACCAGTCTATTGTATTCCTTTGTATATTTTCCCAGCCTAAACATGTCTGATATTTCCTCCTTCCAGGTGTCCTCCTCATCTTTAATAGATTCCAGAATATTGTTGATGCGACCTTCATCGTGCTCTTTTCGTTTTGTCCAGTCTAGTTCCTCCTTTTCTTCCACCCCTGATATTATGAGGCAGTTAGCCCTACGACTTTCTTCCTGGATGGCCTGAGAGTTTTCGTGGATGCCTTGCTTAACCATACTTTTTACCTGGTCCTTTATCCTAACATCTTGCTGTTTCTGTTCATCCAATATCTTCCTGAATTCGTCACTGTGTGCCTTCCTTACACTGTCTAAATCTTTTACCACTTGGTCTCTAGTCATGCCCCAAGCATTTTTACCTTCAGAGATACTGGTGTCTAGCCTAGTCATTATCACTGCCTTTTCTCTCTCCACTAACTCCAACCTGTTCTTCAACTCACCATTCTCTGTAACAATTTCCTTCTTAACTGTCTCCAAGCCAGTCACTCGGTCCTCCAAGTTCTTGATTTTGTTCAACAGCATGAAGCAAAATTTTCCAGTGTCCTCTGCCGTCCATGTTGTCATGAAACCGGGAAAATCCGGCTCTCCCTCCGATTCGTCACTCCCGCCTTTATCACCCCTCCCCCCCTCAGCCCCCTCGTCACCTTCATTCACCATCTTCCCCACCTAATTCCTCTTGAAGTTGGAACCAAATATCTTGCCTCTTGTGCTGGATAATACTTAAATAGGCCATATAATATTACCCACCATACTGAGCCGAGAACTTCCCGCGCCGAAAACAACAATATTGTGCGGTCTCTTCGGATTGTTCACTCACACCCTCTAGTATTAGCCACTAATAACCCACTTGCCAGCCGAAGTTTACTTGTTTTTTATCATCATCCTAATACCTGGAGTCCCCTTTACACATGAATAAGAGATAGACTATAGCTCACTCCCGCCTGCAACCATGTAAGTAGAAATCAGCTGGAGCCTGTGGACCGCTTCCTCTCGAGTCAGCTGTTGTCTCGTGTGTAGCTATGTGTGTGCTTGTTTGAGTGTTGCTATAGGCTACGCATTGTTATCTCTCTCTCTTATTTACCGCTGTCTTCCTTACGATTACGACATACTATACTAGTGCATGAGAACATAGGAAATAGGGAGCCTCGCTCTCTCTCTCACAAATGAGAACATAAGTAAACAGGAGTCTGCAGAGAGCCGATTGGCTATAGGACTCTGTAGCCTATTCCACATATCTACAACTCTGTTACTAAACGAATAGAGGCAGATCCCTTACACACCCAGTCTCTCTCTGTCGCTCATTTGTTTGCACACCGGTACAAATGAGGCAGATCCCTTACAAGATGAACATGGGAATCTGCAGAGAGACAAGTGGCCCACAAAAGGCAGACCCCTTTCACATCCAACCCATTTCGTCCATATGACTATATGATTTTATCTTGAAATTCTCTATTGTTCTTGATCCCACTATAGCACTAGGTAGCCTATTTCACATATCTACGACTCTGTTACGAGAGAGGCAGATCCCTTACACAGCCAATCTCTCTCTCTTATTTGCACACTGGTACAAAGGAGGCAGATCCTTACACATTCTACCAAGATGAAAATGGGAGTCTGCAGAGAGCCGATTGGCCCACACACGGCAGATCCCTTTCACATCCAATCCATCTTGTCTTATCAAATTATATGTTGAAGCTCTATTGTTATTGATCCCACTATAGCACTTGGTAGCCTATTCCACATATCTACAACTCTTTTACCAAGCGAATAGAGGCAGATCCCTTACACAGCCAATCTCTTTCTCTCTCGCTCTTGTTTGTTTGCACACCGGTACAAATGAGGCAGATCCCTTACACATGCAACCAAGATGAAAATGGGAGTCTGCAGAGACCCAAGTGGCCCACATAAGGCACTCACACTCACACACTCAACCCATCTCATAAACGCCTAGTATTACAACTAATTACACCCGACCTACCCCTAGCTCCAACACAACATGGCTTTAGGCCACTGCACTCCACAAACACTCTTCTCACAGACCTTACACAAAGAGCTTTTGACGGCATCAACTCAGCTAGACCACCACACAGATCACTATTAGCCACACTCGACATTAGTAAAGCCTTCGATGCCATCCCCCGCCACAACCTAACAAACAAAATCTACAACACAAACATGCACAACAACACAAAAAGGTGGGTGGCCAACTTCCTAGCAGGCAGATGTGCACACGTATCTTTTGCCGGTCAGTCATCTAAAATCAGAAACTTTCCAAACGGAGTCCCACAAGGATCCGTCCTATCGCCCGCACTCTTCAATCTGTACATGCACGATATAACTACACCCAATACGCCCCAAATAAACTTAGCCTCCTATGCAGATGACATAACACTCACATGCACACACCATGACCCAAAAAGAGCAACAGATCTCCTTCAACCCTATCTCAACACACTATATGGCTGGTGCACTACAAACAGACTGAATCTAGCCCCAGCCAAATCCACCGCAACCCTGCTCACAAGCTGGACAGGTGAACACGAATACATCCCTCAACTCACCATAAACAACACACCCCTAACACATACACACACCCCCAAAATCCTAGGAGTAACATATGATACTCATATGACATTCAAACAGCACACCACAAACATTAAAAAGAAACTGACACCCAGACTTAACGCCCTCAGGTCACTTGCTCACACAAAATTTGGACACAACAAAGAAACTACCACCACAGTATATAAACAATACATAAGATCAGTAATGGAATACGCAGGCCCAGCCTGGGCTTCTAACCTAGCTGAAACACATCATAAGACCTTACAGACTATCCAAAACAAAGCCCTGAAGATCATTACAGGCTGCACAGCTACTGCACCCACAGATCATCTACATCAAGAAACCAAAATCCTCAAAGTCAAAGACCATCTGGACATGAGAGGCACTCAATTCCTGGCAGCAGCCTCCACGAACCAAGACCACCCACTAAACTACATGGCAACACACCCACAGACACCAAGAAATATCAAAACAACACCCAGCACACGGTATCACACACAGTTATTGTCCTCTCTCCCTCCCTGCCCACCCCGAACCAACTTCCAGAAGCACATCCATACTCATATCTCTCGCCAATCCATCCACTCACTCACAGACAACACGCAGCTGCATGCACGACCTCCCGAAATCCATCCTTCCGAATCCTCCCCCCCTCGCGAGGACAGAGTCCACCTGGCCAGGCTGAGATGCGGACACCATCCAGCTCTCCTGAGCTATCAGAAGAGACTGGATGACTCCGTTGTCGACGCCTGCCCGGGATGTAACACAGCACCCCATACCATTAAACACATCATAGAAGACTGCATTTCACACAACCACTTACGCCAACAACACAACCTACACTCAATGAGAGCTCTGTGGGAAAGCCCGATCGTGGCCATGGCCTTCCTCAGGGACTCGGGGCTGTTCGGCCAGGCAGCTTAGGGAACAACAACAACAACAACGTTACCTGTTATTTGCCCTACAGTACTTACTATACACCCATGTTATCATATACCTGCAACCAAAACACAATTGTAAGAAATAGGAACATGAGAAAATGGGAGTCTGTAGAGAGCCAATTGGCCTACACAAGACAGATCCTTTTCACATCCAACCCATCTCATAAAAACTCTCTCTCATTTATCTCTGTCTTCCTTACATTTATGACATCCTAGTCTCTCTCTCTCACAAATGAGAACATAAGAAAACCGGAGTCTGCAGAGAGCCGATTGGCCCACACATGTCAGATCCCTTTCACACCCAACCCATCCCGCGCTCTCTCTCTCTCTCTCTCTCATATTTAGTGCTATCTTCCTTACGTTTACGACATCCTATTCTCTCTTGCCATACTCCCTCTCTCTCCTTCACAAATGAAAAAATAACAAAAATAAGAAAACGGGAGTCTCCAGAGCCGATTGACCTACACATGGCAGATCCCTTTCACACCCAACCCATCTCGTTCTATCTAATTTCAAGTTGAAGCTCTATTGTTCTTGACCCCATTATAGCACTCGGTAGCCTATTCCACATATCCACAACTCTGTTACTAAACGGATAGAGGCAGATCCCTTTTACAGCCAATCTCTCCCTCTCTTGCTCTTGTTTGTTTGCACAATCTGCTCCTTCTGTAGTTTCTCCATGCCCGATAAGTTAAATGATCTTTTGATATCTGTGACACAGCATTTGTATCCAACACAATACCCTGCTTGCAAAACCGTCGAACCCCGGACAACGTTGCTTGCAACTTTAATAATTATTATTATTATTATTTGTTTTTTGTATTTTCTCGGGGGTGGCCGACTCAAGACAGAGAAAGAACAGGAAAACACAAAACACAAGACAAAACAGCGAACAAACACAGACAAAACACAAAATTCACACACATCTAGGTCACCCAGGAGAATACCCAGAGACCAGGCTCACCATGGTTGCTCCAGCACTCCCCCGGCCCCCGACCACCTGGAGAGGCTATGATCTCGGCAGGCAGACATGCAGCGGAGCCAAAGACACAGCCCGCCCACCACAGTATTAGTGGCAGTATTAGTTAAGAACCCTATGACAGCAAAGCACGTGGAGTTAAATAATGACAAGGCAGAAATAATGGCAGTTGAACTCAATGATATAGAAGGAAAAAAGCTAGACATAGCAGTAGCTTACATGCCACCAAAGACCAGAGCATGGAGGGAGTTGGAGTTTGAGGAGATGGTAGAGGATATGATTCAGTCGTTGAGAAGATTGCTTTTAAGGAAGAATCGATTGATCTTGGTAGGAGATTTCAACTGTAGTGAGGTTGATTGGGAATCGGGAGATGCAGGGCCAAATCAGAGATCTTGGGGAAGTCGGCTAGTGGAGTTGGTTACGGAAAATGTACTTACACAACATGTGAAGGAAAATACAAGAATGAGGGGTAATAACGAACCTTCTAAACTCGATCTGATTTTTACAAAAGATCCTCACGAAATTAGTGATATAAACTATCTATGTCCTGTAGGTAAAAGTGATCACCTATTACTAAAATGGAAGTTGACCTCGAGTAATGCCAATAGATTAGACAATAGCTACATAAATGACAGATTAAATTATAGTAAAGCTGATTATGTATCCTTGAAAAGATATTTAGAGGGAGTAGATTGGGATCTTATTTTGAAGGAACGTACAAGGTAAATATAGTAGATTCCTCGAAATTTATAGAGTAGGAACCAATATGTTTGTCCCAAGATATAAAACTGGAAATTTTACTAAGCAGAAAGATTGGTTTAATTTGAAATGCAAAAGAGCTTTGGGTAGGCGTGATGCAGCTTGGGCTAGATTAAGAAGAAGGAACACTGAGAGTAATCGGAATAAATATAAACAGGAGAGGAATAGATATGTTAACATAATTAGGCAAGTTAAAATGAACTATGAGAAGAACATAGTAAATAAATGTGAAAGTGACCCTAGATTATTTTATAAATATATAAACAGTAAGTTGAAGGTCGAGTTGATGCTAGGACGTATGAAAATGTATCGGACATGTGTGAGGTAATGAATAACAAATTGGGGTCAGTTTTTACTAGAGAGGAAGGTTTTGACGAACCACAGGCGGGAGTACTGGAGAGTGGTCTTAGTAAGATTGAAATAACTAGAGATGAGCTGTTATCTGCGATGAGAGGACTTGAAGTAAGGAAAGCTATGGGACCGGATGAAGTGTCTGCCTGGGTTTTAAAGGAGTGTGCAGAGCAATTAGTGGAGCCAGTGAGGGACATAATTCAAGCTTCCTTAGATAAAGGACAGGTTCCTGTTGAATGGAAAAGAGCTAATATCATTCCGATATACAAGAATGGAAACCCTGAGGACCCTCTAAACTATAGACCAGTTTCACTTACTAGTATTGTATGCAAGATTTGTGAAAAGCTAATTAGGAAGAGATGGATGAAAATGTTGGAGAGAAAGAAATAATAACCCCAAAGCAATTTGGATTCAGAGAAGGGACATCTTGTGTTACCAGTTTGCTATGTTATTACAGTAGGGTGATAGATGTACTCCAAGAAAGAGGCGGATGGGTGGACTGCGTCTACTTAGACCTTTCCAAAGCATTCGATAAGGTACCACATAAGAGATTGTTATCTAAGCTTGAGACGCTAGGATGTGTCAGGGGGAGTTTGCTGAAATGGATGGAGAGCTATTTAACAGATAGGGAAATGAGGACCAACATTAGAGGAACTTACTCATCGTGGCGGAAAGTTGAGAGTGGTGTGCCGCAGGGATCTGTGTTGGCACCTCTCATGTTCCTTATGTACGTGAATGACCTGCCGATAGGCATAAACTCTTACATGTCAATGTTTGCAGATGACGTAAAAATTATGAGACAAATAACAAATAAAAGTAGTTGTGAGGAGCTGCAAGGGGATTTAGATAAAATATACGAATGGAGCACCAAGTGGAAAATGAAATTTAATATAAGTTGTTAAATATGGGAAGAAGTGTGAATAGACCAAATTGGGAGTACAGGATGGGAGATAATAAAATTAGCAAGGCCGAAAAAGAAAAAGATTTAGGGTTGATTATACAAGATACTTTGTCGACAAGCTCTTTAGCGGAATGTGTATGCAGCAGTCCCCGCATCTAAAGAAGCATATTCACAAGTTAGAAAGAATGCAGAGAGCAGTCACTAGATTGGTTCCAAGTCTCAGAGAACTGCCATATGAAGGGAGGCTAGACAAATTAAATCTACCGAGTCTAAAAGAGAGGAGAGAGAGGGGAGACATGATAATGATGTACAAATGTACCCGGGGGCTGGAGAGGCTGGATAGGGAGGATATATTAAAGACCTACCTGCAAGAACGATATCAGCCCTATAGATGTATTGACAAATGGAATGGGTTGGAGGAGGAGGTGGTGGGGGCAAGGAACATCCATATTTTCAAGAAAAAATTGGATAAAAAGTAGACTGAGAGACGGGACACACTTCCAGGCGCACCCTTCATATTAATCGTCTCCCCGAGCCAGGCGCCTGATGGACTATTATCTAGTCCAACTTGCGCCCGACCCCTTCCCCCAAATGACCACGTGTTCACTCAACTATTCACAAGCATTCTCCATTAATTTCTGTTTATTACCACTTCCTTTGCCTGATCTATAGTCATTCCTCTATCATCCAAAGCTTGTCTTACACAGTCTCTCCATCTCAATGGGGGTCTACCTGCCCTTCTATCTCCCCTTGTATCTGACTCATATATTCTCTTTGTAAGCCTTTCATCTCCCATTCGTTCAACATGACCATACCAGCTCACCACCCTTCTGTCCACTCTGGCTGACAAATGTTCCTGCTGCCCCACTCTACGTATCTCTTCATTCCTCAACCCGTCTCTACGGGTAACTCCACACATACTCCTCAAGCAGCTCATCTCCATCCCATCCAGCTTTCTTCTCTCCTTTTTCTTCAGAGCCCATGTCTCAGCCCCATACATCACTGTTGGCACAACAATTCCTTAATACATTGCACTTTTCACTTTCATTCCGAGATTTCTCGTCTTCCACATACTTCCCATTGCTCCGAAAACCTTCCTTCCTTCACACACTCTCTGTTTTACCTCCATTTCCATAACTCCACTCCTGCTTATCGATCCTCCTAGATATGTAAAACACTCTACTTGTTCCAATATTTCCCCATCCAGCCTCACATCTAGATTCACCCTCCGATCACCCCTATTACGCACCATTACTTTACTTTTATTGACGTTCACCTTCAGTTTCCTCCTCCCACAAACCACTTTAAACTCTTTGACTACCCGCTGCAATTTTTCCTCAGAAAAAAGCTGGTACAGTATATTCTATCATCACGTGAGCCTGGTCTCCACGGCAGCTGAGCCTCCTTATTATAAATTGGATTGTAATAATTTGTTACATCTCGGCAATCAACATGGCATTTATTTTGCATGGCTAGTTGGTATAGTTGTGTTCAAAAGTAAAGTCAATTGTTTCATCTTTGATTACCTATCGATTATATATAAGAAAATGCCCTCAACACATACCATGTGAATTGAGCCTTTATATGGTTACTGTAATACCTACATTATAGGTTTGACTCCTGCAAGGAGATAAAGAAAACCTAATACAGTAAACTTCCGTTAATCCGAAGGGCAGCGGACCGGCCCTCGTTCGGATTAGTGGATTTTTCGGATTATCGGACTTTACCCCTATGAACCTGTGTATTAATGGCCTGACGAAAACATTGAGGCATTAGGCCACCCAAATGACACACACACATATCATATGTTCATGAAATCACTTCAAAAGTTTACCATTGTCATTGTAGCCTATTACAGTCAGGACCCCCAATTCGCGAGAATAGGGGTGACAGGAGGCATCGCGTATTGTGAATTCGGGTATTGTGGAACTAACTTTAAATGGGAATAATTAGATTGGGTGACATCTCTCAATTATGGCCTATTTTCGAAATTTTTGGCCCTATTTTCGACATTTTTGGCTCTACAGTACAGTCTATATCTTATATATAAGAAGAACAATGAATACAAATATGAAACCTTACCTTAAAATTAGTAGTAGATAGGCTAGGACTAGGACTAGGACCGTAGGACTTCACGATTTTCTATAAACTTCTCCCTCCCTAACCAAATCGTACGAACAGTTTACTCTGACAAGCCTATTGCACAGTTTCCTTCTCCTCTTTTCTTGCGAAACAACAATTCCACCTTCATTTTGTGTGTTATCTTCTTATATTGGCGTGGCATGGCGAAAAAAGTGGCAGGCACTACAAACGTTTGGTCACTCCGCACGGCTATGAGCGCTTGAGCGGGACTGTGGGAGGGAGGGTAAGCGGGAGGGAAGGCAGGCGTATGCCCGTCTTCTTCTTTTTTCAGAGCTACTCCTGGGCCTCGCGAAACGTAGACGTGCTAGCGTATCAAGCGGGAATAGCGGATTTGGCCCCTTCTTAGCTCTCGATTCGTGTATTGTGGTACCACCTCGCGTAATTAATGCTTAATTAATTAATGTTATTTTCGAGGGGTAACTCGTGTATTAGGGTTTTCGCGAATTGTGGAATCGTGTATTGGGGGTCCTGACTGTACCTACTTCAAAACAACACCATATGTCCGCAACGCCTACTAGCGAGTTTGTCTTGCTCTTGAAGATCAGATCAGATGTGGTTCGGGAAGTAATGCCTTAACAACGGCACTTCCCTGAGAGGTTCTTGTAATTTTCCTTTTGTGATTTTCCTTTTGTGACGTGCTCTGTTATATTATATTGTATTGAAAGCACCCTTGTCTTGTTGTCTTGAAAGCACCCTTGGGACGCTCCGATCACTGAACTATAAATAGTAGCGTATCGGAACGTCCAAAGGTGCGTTTTCAAGCTCAAGACTGAATGCGCTTGCAGAAAATGCGGTGCAAGCCAGTAGCGCATCGGAGCGTCCCAAGGATGCGTTCAAGAGCAAAACAAACTCTCTAGCAGACGATGTAGTGTTTACGTTTATATCAGTAGCTTCCTTTGACCATTAATCTGAATGTTTTGAAGTAGGTAATAGGCTACAATGACAATGGTAAACTTTTAAAGTGAATTCATGAACATATGATATGTGTGTGCTCCATTATGTGTCATTTGAGTGGACTAATGCCTCAAAAAGGGGACTTTGGGACTTCTTGAAATTCGGACCATCGGGTGAATTCGGATTTGGCCTCAAGGCGGCACACCATGGCGGAAGGCGGACGCAAGTTTTGAGGCTCCGGCATATGTTATGGGAATGGTCAATTAATTCACGGAATATCGAGTGCATACGGGGCTAGCAAGAAGAGGAAGGATTTAGTGAAGTGTTTGGAGGATATATTGGTGTGGTGGAGGGGTGATATATAGTGTAAGAATAGTGTGTAGTGACGGGACAGCGGTAGGGTTGTGAGTTGTTGAGTTTGTAAAAAAACATGGCAGAGGGAATTTCGGGTATGACGGAGGCGGAAGGAAGGTTACAACGTTTTCGGGGATTTAAGAGCACAGATAAGAAGTTAGAAGAGGTTAGTATTGTTGTGAAGGATTTGGAAAAGTGGATGAGTGATACGGAGAAATGGAAGGGGGATATTGGTGAGAAAGTTAAGGCACTGTGTGTAATGTGTGGTGTGACAGGTGGGGAAGGGAATAGGCCTAGCGAAGGAAGTGAATGTAGGCCTATTTTGGCAGTTAATGAGAGCCTAGAGATGGTATTGAAAAGGGTAGATGAACTGGGAGCAGAGAATATGGCATTGAAGGAGCAGCTGAAGGAATACGAAGGACGTTTCACGGAAGTAAAGGAGTCGACTGCATGGACGGTGGTAGGTAAACAAAAAGTCCAAGGATTTGGAGGATATTATGAAAGAGCAAAAGGAAGAAATGAATATGACCAAAAAAAGTTTTTGAGAGTGCAGTTGTAGGGGTCATGAAGAACAAGGAGAGTGTCGTGAGGGAGGCCATGGACAGGGATAGGGGTGTAATCTTGTATGGAGATATAGAGACTCATAGGAATGATAATGGAGTGAGAAAAGTGAGGGATATGGAGACAGTGAAGGAGGTCTTGAAAGGTGTGGATGAGGACAAATATGGATGGGAAGGGCAGGTGGAGGAGGTCAGTAGGATAGGTAGATATAAAAGGGGAGAGATGAGACCTATAAGGGTACAGTTTAAAACTAGGGTAGTGGCGGAGACTGTGACAAATTTTAGTTGGAGGCTAAATACAAATGATAAACTGAAACACATAAGACTAAAGAAGGATTTGAGTATAGAACAAAGGAAAAAATTAAGGAATTACAAGAAAAGGCTGATGAAAATAATGGAAAGTTGGATGAGGAGGATAAGAGAAATTTTTACTGGAGAGTGAGGGACGGAAAAGTGAGGAAGTGGTTTATAAGAGTAGAAGGGAGGGGGAGATCATGGAGGGGAGAGAATGTGATGGGAGTTGTAACGGAGGAGGAGAACGGAGTGGAGATGTCACAGGGAGAGACAGGAGACAAAGAGG